>JAJGOT010000306.1:1030000-1053613 GCA_022457155.1 Cladopsammia gracilis
ATTTGAAGTGGATTTGTGACACTTGTGTAGAATTCTCAGGTTGAACAATCATTGTAACATTTTCAGTAGCTACAGCTGTAAGTAAACAGATGCAGATGGCAGCAAGTGAATGAATTCTTGTGATAACTACTTTACATGTACATGTATTATTTGGATATCAAGTTTAAATTCTTTGAATGAAGCAGTTTATGAAAAGTGCCATTGATTTTGCTTGTATAAATTTGCTGGTGAAAAGAAATCTTGCTCACAAGACTATTATTGATGGTGGATCAAAAAGGTAAGTTCAAACCCTGGAAGTGTAAGATTTGTATAAAGGCCCCAGTAAAAAACAATCAGGGTTGGGAGATGAATGGGGTTAGTTTCTAGAGAAACTGTGGTGCTGCATCGGTGGGGGTGAAGCACAAGAATTTGGTTTTATCGACTGAGTCGATAAGTTAAATTAGCCACCGTAAAAAGATTCGAGAAAGCTGACGTTTCGAGCGCTAGCCCTTCGTCGGAGCGAATCGGGGTTGGGAGAGTTTGCTTAGTACATTTGTACAGTAGTTATAAAATTAGCCAGTTTCATGTAGCTCCATGATGATGAAAACATGTTGCATGCATATCATTTTAGGTCAATTTTATTGGGTACCAAAGGCTTTGATGTCCCACGACTATCAGAAAAGCTTGATCGTCTGGACACAGCTAAGACCTTTGAACCTCTCGAGCCAGTTAGAGAGACTGATATTCAGGTACATAGAATGTAAATTTTTGTAACCATTTTATCCTGAAATGAGATTAAGCCCCATATGCATCATGTGATGGTGCAATTTTGCATAATTGGCCTTAATATCGCATCCAATTGCATTAATTTACTGGTCATGATGGTAGAAATTTGCTGAATCATTACTGCATCAGCTGAATATATGTTTGGCTGTGCTGTTCTGTTGCTTTTGTCCTTCTTGCAGATGTGGTTTTCATACTACCACAGTAAATTTGCTTTTTTTTGCTGCAATATCTGCCCAAATAATACCACATAACTTTCGAACCCTATCAAAAGTCCTGCAAGGACCAGATTTGGTTGATTCTTCTCATTTGTTTCGAATGATATTGATTCAAATCAATTTTAACCAATCAAAGTGATCTTTCCAGATCTGTCTACTACAAGTAGTGTTATGATGTCATTGTGGAATAAAAGCAGGTGTCTGGAATTTTTTGCAGGGTTTTCTTCGAAATGAGAGAGAAAACGCCATCTTAGCTGCTATAGAGGAGGCTCGGAAAAATGTGAGTTCCATACTGTAAATTAATTATTTGATACACTGAAGGTATAAAAGTTAGATTTTAGAGTACATATGTACAGTGTACATATACATGTCTGTGTGCTTTTTGTACAACATACATGAATGGTTGATTAATCAATTAATTAATTATCTTATTAATTGAGTATTGTGATATTGAATTAATGGTTTGTTTAAATATCCATCTTTTATTCCTTCCCCAATGATATTGCATTATTACATAAACATGTGGACTTCAGTTGACTGTTGTGTTTCTTTTTTTGTGTGTGTTTAATTGTAATAATTTTCTGTTATTTTGTTGTATAAAATAAGACATTCACCCAGGCAGAAAAACATCAGTGGTCCTGTATGGAAAATGAATGGGAGAAGGAGAAAGAGAAAATCCTGAATTCTCTTTTGGGAGCAGGGCAGGAATCATTAGACTTGGCTGCAGAGGCAGAGGTTTGCATTTAAACTCCAGTTGTATGTACATGTAACTTTTACTTGCAATTTACTGAATAGTACTGTTTCAAAGTCATTCTGGCTTCAAACTTGCAGTTTATAGTAAAATGTACAATGTACATGTATACCAGAACATGTCATCTTCATTATTTATTGAATGTTACCAGATGAGTATATTTTTTTGTTAAAAGGGAAAGTAGAACAATAGCATACTGTTTTTTTTTTTTTTAACTTTCCGTCTTGTGCATTTGGCTTGATAGGTGTTCACTACAAGTTCATTAACCTTACAAGGAAGAAGTGCCCTTGATGCTACTGAGCTAGCTTATGCCAGACAGGTAATTACTGTGAAACAAGCAGAATCTCCCAGAATATGATTATGAGTGAATGATTTGCCCTGATGAAGGGCAAGCACTTGAAATGTCAACTTTTGAATTTCTTTACCATGACCAACCTTATACATGTAAACTCAAGCCAGATTTTCATATGAAACTGATCATAGATTTGTGCTAATTTTTTTTCCCCATAGATATACATTCACAATGAAGCTCTCATCCAATCAGCAAGACACAATGTGGTTGAAGGATTCCTGGAAATCACAGACAGATTTGAAGATCCGGTAGATAATTATAACATTAAATTTATTTTTATACATGTAGCTGAAACTTTTCTATTCTTTGAAGATGAATTTCATAAAATCTAATACGTGTGTACATGTACCTGGAGATCATGGCGGTTGTGAGGGCAGTTAATGAATTAAATAAATAAATAATTTATTTAATTTCATGGAGGAAGGGACACTAGCCTGGTTGATATATCGTGTTTTCATATTATGGACAGGAGCTTGCTTTAAGCTTTCCTTATTATCTTGAAATACTGTAGGAAGAAAGAATCACCAAAAGTGACGAAAACAAAGAAATAGGTAAAGAGATAAAATAATGACCAGAAGAGGGAAAATTCCATGAAGTTCTGCTGAGATGTTTTTAAATTTTATAGTACAATGTTATTAATAATAACAGTTAAATAAAATTCAGTACATGTACTTGTAAATCTAAGTATATTGCTTGTGTTATTTAATATTTAATTTGTTATACATGTACATGTAGTTTAATTTTATCCGTTAATTAAATCTAGAAAAGATCAAAGTATAATCAGAATTGAACCAAGGATATAATTTAATTCAATAACTGTCAATAAAACTGTATTAAAAATAAAGGCTTGCATATTGGTACCTTTCTTCATTAGTTACATGTACATATAATGTTAATAACATTCATAGCATTATTCTAATTGTGTTACTGTTTTCTTTGTTAATTTATATTATTTTATATGCAGATTATTAAGGATATGTGGATTTTCATTAAAGAGCTTGGAGATATGCTTCAAAAAATACAGACATCCTCTCAGGTCATGGCTGAGAAATTCAGGTAAAGTTGGATCCATTCTATCTTTGATATTAATTTTCAAAAGAAATACAGTACCTGTCAAAGGTAAGTTGACAGTCGCGACTCGAAACTTGATTCTCGATCCTCGATCCTCGATCCTTGAAGTTTCTCGAAGTGTTTCAAATTTCGAGTTTAGAGTCTCGAGAATTGAGTTTTGAGTTTCGAGACACTCAAAGTTTTTTTCGAGAATCTCGAAAAGGGATTTCGAGAAAAGGATTAATTTCTCGAAGACAGAACAATGACGATTTCACACGGCCGCTTTTGTTTCTCGTGGCCTTTGTTTTGTTATCACACTGCTGTGAGCTGCGGAACCTCAAGCAAAAAATAAGACTTGCTGTAGATAATGTTTGTCATAGTCATTGTCACCACATTGATGTTGCCATTCCTGTTTTCATTAATTTAACAATGGTGCTGTCAGTACTCTTTTCGATTTCTAGTTCCTGGAGATATCAGGATTGTCAAAAGTACCCATCTTCCAGCAAAAATCACCACCAATGTGTACTTTGTCATGCCAGCTGGCTACTTTGCTTGTCAGTCAGTTCTTTACAGTAGATGGCATCTAAAAATAATGATATTTGGTTACTTTCCAAATTCAGACAAACATGTATATTATCTTCAAACTTTTCTGACAACCCTTGATAAATGTTAAACCTGGCTTTCTTGGTTAATAATGTGAAGAAGTTCCTGATTGCTGATACATGTATTGTTTATTATTTTATTTCAGATTTTCACTTAGTTTTCAAGTTGCATTTATAAGACAAGCCAAAAGTTTCTTGGAAAGAAGGTTAATGTTACAACATTTATAATGTATTTAACTCACTTTTTAATATACATGTATGTGTATATGCTGTGCTTTGATTTTTAGTTTTCTCCCTTACAGTAAATAATTTTTGTGATCATAAATGCAAAAAGTTATGGGCAATCTAAACCAAGAACTGTCAATAAGGGTGGGGGGCTGGAGATTTCTCTGGCTATTATGTGCCCCAGCTACATTGTACATGTACTTTGATAGAAAAACAAAACATTGGTATCACCAGAAACCCATTTTCCTCAACTACTTTCTTGACTTCCTCGCCAATTTGGAAAGTTAATGACAGCCCTGCAAATAGATATTGCTGAGTGTATTTTTACAATGCTCTGTCAGTAATAAATAATTAAAAAAAACACCTTAAAAAAAAATTTCAGTTCTTTTTCAGTTTCAACTCAAATGACACTCCCTCTTATCAGCTCATCATCATGATTTACTTGATGTTTATACTTTTTTCTTTCCTTGCTTCTTCCATCAGATATTTAAAGTTTGTTCAGGACACTGTTTATGGCAATCTACATCAAGCAAAGTTAGGAGGTGTTCCAGGCACATTTCATTTGGTCAAGAGTTATTTAAAGATTAAACTTCCACCTATTGTGCAAGGATTAGAGGTATATGTACATGCGCATTGTATCTAGTGAAAAACTGCAACTGTTGGTTGCAGTTTGAACTTCAAAGTCTGCATTATGGACAGTCACAATAATATCGATGTCACAACTTACCATGACTTCATTGTGTTATTTTTCTTTCATGTTTTTGTTCTAAACAGGATGGTGATATTGATGGAACACCTTTGTGGCCTCTAATTTACTATTGTCTTCGGTGTGGAGACCCAAAGGCTGCTATGCAAGCAGTCAAGCACGTACCGTTAGTAGATTTACTGTTATGATATTGCTTGTATACATGTAGTCTTGATATAGTCCTTGCCGCAGACCCCAAGGGGAAGGGGGGTACTGAGCAATAATTGTGATGTGGAGTTGCAAATAAGGCCAAATTGTTAGACCCCCAAAAATGTCCAACGGCCCAGAATATTACCCCCAAAAATTCCAATTTTTTTTCTCTCTCTCTCTCTGTTACAGTTACACTTTTTGCCAACCCCAACAAAAAGTCCTCACTAAAATCGTGCACCCAAAAAAGTAACTACTCAAAATTTCTAACAGCATAAAAGTCATCAGATTGGAAATTTCAAACCCCAAAAAGGTCTTTGCACTTCCCCCCTGTACCTCAGTAACTCCCCCCCCCCCCTCCCTCTGGGCATAGAAATGATATGATGCGTTAACATTTTTTTCTAGAAAATTTGTTTTGAAGCAACATGAACTTTGTACAACGAAGTCATTCATAATACTTAATGATGAAAGAAGGTTTGAAATGATTACTTTTTTCAAAAGCATTTCTTATGCCATTGTTGCCAACCATGCAACAATGTCTTTTCCTGTAGAATATTATTTAACAGTTAAAGCATTGAATCAACATGACTATTTTCCTCAACTTTGCAGGCAACATTTGGGAGAATTTAGAGACCTATTTGCTGAGTACATAAAAGAAAAGAGGTAAAATGTTCTATTTTCCAGCTGTGTGTTATTCCTCAAAAATTGAACGCTATAATGAAGTCGCACTACCCAAATTATTAGTATAATAAATAACTCCAATTCGCTTTAAAGATCAAATATACCAAAAATTTGAATTTTTTTCTTTATCCATATTAAATATCAAAAGAAACCATCATAAAGCAAACTTAAGCAAAAGATTTTTAAGGGAGTCACTTTCAAAAGGCTTCACAAGTGGTAGGATTGGTATTAAAGGATTGTTATGTCACTATTTACCACCAAATCCAGTGCTAAGACAACCTTGTTCCCAATGTACATGTACTCTCTCATCCTGGCAAATACTAAGTATTCTATCTTGTATGTATTCTTGTAAAATTCATTTATTTTATTTAATAATTCATAAGGGTACTAACAAATAGAAATGAGCCATTCCAATCACATGATCACCCTGTAGAGGCCGATACAATCTTGATACAATTCACGAGTGGTTGTATCTAATTTGCATTCCAGATACAACTCACGAGTGATTGTATCTAATTTACATGTGAATGTGAATTTCACAAGTTGTTTACTACATCCGCGTCCGTGTTGTATCGGCACTATACATTCACTCGCCTTCGGTTCGTGATTGTATAGGCCGATACAACACTCCCACTCATGTAGTAAACATTACTTAAAACTTAGAGATTTTCACTGTTTTCGCATTAAAAATGGCCAAGGAGCTTGAACCTGGCATTTGTTTTCTAATGGTAGAAACAAAATTAAAATAGAATTACCATTGGTGGTGCAGTTTATCGCAGAATTAAGCATCTTAGTTTTTTCGCAGAGTCACTGTTCAACTTCAAACCTTGACCATTTTGAGGTGGTCAACAGTGACATCACTGCATGTAGAGCTCTGCATTTCCGACAATTTTCCGTAAATTTTCCCAACTGCTCTATAATTATGAAGCCCAAAAAGTAGCACTTTTCAACTTCCAATATCTCTGTCACGATGCCAAGTCCAATTAGTTTCAAACTTCAGAAAATGTTTATTTGTTACTCGATCAACACATTGTGCCAATTTTGACTGAAAAAAAAATATCAAATGCTTGGTTTATAACTTTTAATGTTGGGTTGTATAATATTAGTTTTTGTGCAGTCTTTGTTGGTGGGTTTGGGTGTGAGGCACTAAGTACAGTGTGTTCTCTAAGAGCTATCAACCAGACATGGGTAAGGTAAAGTTTTCACAAGTCAAATGGCCCACTGCACATCTGTTAGAGCTTAACCTTTGTTCAGTTTCTGCAGCGTGAAGTGACTGAGAGTATTACAATGTACTATTCCCCACTTAAATGGGATGCTAATCCATCGCAAGGCTCACCCAGTATCCATTTATTCACCTGGGTAGAGAGACAACATGGAGCAAAGGTTCTTGTCACAGAAACAATGCAATGGCAGAAACCATGACTTACATAAACCACCAATCTTCAGGTTGAAAGACTAACACACTAACCACAAGTCTACCTTGCCTCCACCATCAGACTTGAGTACAGTCAACTCCCACTATAAGGGACACCCTAGGGACCATGATTTGGTGTCCGCAATGTCAGTAATACATTGTACCTTGAGGAATTTTCAGTTATTCTTTTCCATCAGGACTTAAGCTCTTGTCTGTAATAACCAGGTGTCCTTTATATACAGTCTTTTGATTAAACGTTGTCATTGATCGGTCTAATCCCTACGTGACCAGACCGGGAGTATGGGTGAATTACAATGCATGATTAATTATTCTCTATCACGTTTACAATGGAGAACAAAACTCACGTTTGTCTTTGCGTGTTACGCAAAGACAACAAGAGTCACTTCGATACATATTCCCTTGAGGACGTTCCATATTTTGATAATGTGCAGCTATTGAATGTGAATTGATTTCTTTCCATAATCTTTTTCGTTCTGGTCGCGTAGGGATGAGACCGATCGATGACAACGTTTAATCAAAAGACTGTATATAGTAAGGTGTCTGCAGGGCAGGAGTTGACTGTATTACAGTGTATTCTGGGCTGTCTTTAGTAGCTCTCAACGCACTATTATGGCAGGTAACTGCAGTGAAGATGACCAGCCACTCAAAGTTTGAAAAAAAACTAAAGGATTTTTTTTTTGAGTTTATGACTGCCTAGTATTTTCCTTGTGTGGTTGATAACCTCAAAACTTGATGACCTTGTGTATTTTATCAGCATAGAAATTGTAACATCCTTGACCTTTGCTATAATTTTGCACTTGGAATCTAGTGGTACGAGAGAAGTATGTCACTTTATTGTTGTTTACTAGTTGACCATTATTTTTATTTTAGACTTAGTCCCAGCTCGGAAAGCAAGCTACGACTTCAGTACAGACGATCTATCCGCACAAGTCAAGATCCCTTCAAGAGGTAACAAAAGCTGTAATTTGAAAGTTTTGTTCTTTTGAAGAATGGACCAATTTTAAAACTGATTGAGATGCAAACCAATCCATTAAATTAAGGAGGCTCCTAAGGGTTTCTTGCTTTCAGTAGTGTGTCTTAATAATGAAATATTAAAAAATGACACAACCGATGATATGGACAACTTTTGGATATCTGTATGACGTGTTTATCAGGCAATAGTTTAAGGGTGCTAATGACATCATAGCCATTAGTAATTACCATGGCTACTTTTTGATAGGAAAATCAGCTGACGTGTACGTCAATGCATGACGAGTGCACATCCCGTGCGCATCCAGCTGAAAACCCTTTCTGGTCTCCTTAATTTTAATTCACTTTGGTTCACAGGGCTGTGTATTGTTTGATTGGTCATTGTGATGTTCTGTCAGATTCTCATCAAGAAGTTGCCAACAAAACTGAAGATTACCTCTGGTTAAAGGTATGGGCTTGAACTCAATGATATACAATGTTAATAATAAATTATTGTAACTCCCACAGATAATAATATTTAATATTAAAATAAAGTTAATCATGATTATTTCCATGAGTAAGTCTGTAATACAAGTCCTTATCATTATGAAAGAACAAGGATTGACTCACTGTATTTTCAAAGTTATTATTGAAAGTTTTACAATACAAAATTGTAAAACGCAGTTAATGGAGCGTGACGCTCTGAGGCCCCGTCGGGCATGTACTTTTGTAACTAGACTTTGACTTGCAACTTAGGCGTATAAATGTACGTTTGTATCCTTCGTCTGGGCTTTTCATATAGAGCCCTATTGTAGTACTATCAACCTCATCTGGTCGATAGCTCAGTTCACGTTCGCTAAATGGTTGGATTTGTAAATGCCCCATTCATGTCGTATTCTCTATCACGTGAAGTCTAGCATTTGTATGTTACAGCCTCGGCCATTGGTCTAAGCATTATACACTGTCTAGCTGTAAAAGGTACTGTACAAGTTTCAAAGGCACATTTTACTTCAGTTAAGTTACTCACTGTTAAGCTCTGTTAAAAGATTTCGAAAGGCGCAAGAGTTCAAAATGGACGTTTCGGGCCTAATTAATGAAGCCCCCCGTCTCGTGTCGCGCGAGCATTTAACCCAACGCCTTGAGTATTCGTGTGGACATTGAGCGCCCACCATCTGACCTGCACCTTCGAATACGCAGCACCCCGGCGCAGCACTGCTTAACCAGGCGATTCTGCCGCGAGGGACTCGCACAATCCAAGCAAAAAACACGATGACAACCATCCAAGAGGATGCCCCGCCAGCTCCTGCCGAAACGACCGCAGTTGCCAGCGTCGGATTCTTCGGTAATGGCGAACAAGAATTGGCTCCGTTAATCGTCACAATCGCGGATGAGCACGGTGACTCCGAGGGATCATTTAATCAGGTTGTCACCTTCATGAGAACCATGAGGCCATATTAACAATTACCAAACATTCTGGATCACCGCCTTCCCGTTCCAGCTCTTCACGATGGCATGGTCCTTTAATTCCTCGAAAGTCAGGTCCTGTGTTTTTATGTTTCAATTTTGTTTGTAATCACCTTGTTATGTCTCTTTTTGCCTTTCCGTCATCGTTCTTTTGTCAGTGCTGTTTTACCTTTTGTATTCTGCGTACCCCCCTTTTGTACCAGCAGCGTGGCACTCTCGTAACCTCCACAGGCATGTTGTTTTCACGGCACAGCACAACACTCGTCTTTATATATTTCACATCGTGTTTCTTGGTATTCCGCCGGTTTTCTTCGGGATTCTTCGCTTTGTTTTTTGGTATCTATACCTACATATCATTGTCTTCAGTTCGAGTATGTTCACGCTCGTTTTTTTAGTTGGTTACTAGCAACTTCACTCCTGCGCGATTTCTTAGTTTACGCGAATCAAGAAAAAATATAAAAATAAACTGAGCAATGTGCACAAGAATAAGAGCGAACACAGACTTGTAAAACAACATCTCTTCAGTCTGGAACAATTAGTGTCAACGAATTGCGGATAAAACAGTCAGTTGCGTATGGAAAATTCCCTAAAAAAAACTAGGGTGAACATATCAAAAATACGCTGACATTTTGGATTTTGCGATGCGAAAAAATTATATTGCGACATGCAAATCCGGTTTTGTTTACAACGCTCTCTTTCCAGACTAATTACTCAAATAACCAACACAGGATCAAGGACAACCGGGACAACAAATTCTCTCAGTGGAAAGTTGTATTCAAATATCGGCTATTATAGAATAGAATGCACTCAAAAGCAAAAACGGGTTAACTAACCGCATCGAGGAAATTGCCCACGCTATACAATTTAATTGGTAAGCATGTGGCGAATTTAGTTGCACAATTTCTCGCCCGATCGAACGTGGCTGATGTTATTATACAATTTCTCAAACTACTGATGACACGAAACAGTCAATAAATGTTTCTTAGACTGAAGTAAATCCACATTCAAAAAATGTTATTTTCTTTACCATAGTTTTTTCCAGGAAAGCTTGCGAATTCTTAGAAAAGTCTGCCGCTTCGAGTGTGAATTCTGAAGAAAGACATCCCTCACTTGCGATAAATGGATAGTGATCCTCAAAGGACGCTTTCATCGCTTCCAGCCGTCTTCCCACCACTTTAAAGGCATAAAAATCTTCTTGAGGACTTTTTTCTTTTCATTTCGAAGTGTTAAGACGTGTTTTTTCATTCCAGTTATTCCAATGAACGTCTGAAAATTTAAGCACGAAGTAACACGGGCCGCCACGTATAACAATACAATACAATACAATTTGTTTGAAATCTGATCTTTTTCTCCGAGTGACACACCGCTTCTCTCATGTGTGCATCCCGAAACCTTTTTGTAACAATAGAGGACCAAAAGAACTTTCTAAGGGAGGCAGGGGCGAGTTCTCGTACATGAGGATAATCACGCGCGATGGCCGGTATAGGAGTGAATTAGATTACGAGCCGAAAGAAGTAATATGATGTCGATTTATGCCCTGCTAAATCTTTTGTTTGTACTTGGTGCCACTTGAGGGTGCAATAAATCAATCAAAGTTTATTAGCATTCCCTATTGCCTATTATACTAACAAATTAAACTAGAATACAGTGATTGCAGTCCTTGCTAACAGAGTGTTTCGTCTCTCTGAAGCTTCATATATAAAATGACCCCCCCTGTTTACATATGAAGGGGTCAACATTATTAAAAAAGAAATTAATTCCATCTGTATTTTGTAGATTCAAAAACTTTTACAATGTTTGTTAATTTCATTGAATAGTGAATTTCTTAAGTCGGAAAGAAATGAATTTTGTCTTCAACGTCATTTGATAAGCAGCATTCCCAGTGCCCCAAATCTCTTGAATCTTTGGTGTTTTGCATGTCTACCCGTTTCTATACGTAGGCAATGCTTGTTATTGTTGTGATACGCGGAAACAGCGTGACATCTGCGTTAAATTGCGGACAATAACATCGGGTATTTGACATGGGGAGAGGACAAGTAGCAACACAGGTGTAAAAAAGATGATGTGGTTCAAACATAAGCTTACTCAATCTTCAATAGATCTGTAGAAATGATAAATAAATCATGCATAAGCTTACACTGTCGTGAGACCCTAGCAATGACAAACCAAACAAATTAAAGGAACACCTTGATGCACCCATCCTTATAATATACTATAAAGGACATTATTGTATAGTATTGTATCTCTATTTGTTTGCTGAAAACAGCAACAACAGCGAGCCAACACGGGCGAGCACAAATGTCGATGAAGATTGCTCGATCCAAACAGAAAAGAAATTGTAGCCTATCATTATTTTTACCTGTGACCTTCACTGACCTCATTTAGTTTTTTTTTGTGTTTGCCATATCCCTGTTATCTCACCGTGTCTCACACTATTTTTGTTTTTGTTTTATGCAAACGTATGCCATATGGTCCTTGTTATCTGGTGGACATCCCAATGGCACTGCATGAGTGGCTGGCACACACAAGCTGGAAACTAGTTTGCAACACTGACCATACCACTAAGAGGTCGCTGCCCATCAATAGTCAGAAGTGGTGACTCTTACAGTAACTAGCCATATTTTCTTATCTTCTGGTACCTGATTGCCCCGAGCTCTAGGGGTGGCGAGCCTGCATCTTTCTGGGAGTACACGTTCCCTTATTTTTCCCACTGGGTTTTTAAAGGGTTTTCGTGACAGGCAGGCGAGCACTTGAATCAGTACCAGCCCATTGCCAATTTCACACAACTTGGGCGCCGGCCAGTCGCTTATCATGGTCTGGGCGGCTATCACAGTTTGCGCCGTCGCAGCCATGCAACATTATTTTCAATTTGTGTCGCCACTCCATGGCCTTCTTTTCGCATTCCAGTCTGGTAGTCTCCTCACTCGGTCAGCAGTTATCTACCCTCTTCGTGACGCTGCTCGTCAAGCCAGGATCCCCTATTGCAGCCTTAAAGGACATAGCTTTAAAGGACATAGACTCCACAACAGGTTCTAATGTCCGCAGCTCCTAGGATGGCTAGTGTTTCTAATCCTGCAATGTTACCTATTTAAGATTTCTTGTTTTGCTTGGGGGGATACCCGCTTCGCGCGTATCTGTGGCGGTTAAGTCTGCGCAGCGACTTCCCCAAGCGTAGTGCACTTGTTTTTTAATTGTTTTCGCATTATTGACCTGCCAATATTCCGGTCCGATCCAGCACCCCTGGGGAGATAGGTGAGGCTCAATAGGTCATTAAGTCACTTATTAAAGTTGGCGCGTTGCTGGCCTTAGGTTTCAGCTCGTAGTGCTGTCATTGTAGCGCGTTGCTGGCCTGGGTTGCAGCTCGTAGCGCCCTAGTTTTCTAGACCTGCCAATACTCTTCTCGGCTTGGCGCGTTGCTGGCATTAGGTTTCAGCTCGTAGTGCCAGGAGAAGTGAGGCTTTAAAATGGTCTGCATGCAATGGAAGTCGTCTGTCGCGCCAATCGCTGAGCGGTGTCCCCCTATTACGCCATATGTGTCTTGTGGTCCTTATTTTAATTTAAGGATGGGTAGTAAATCATTGGGTATATCAATCTATCGGAACAGTGACATTAATCTTAGTTTTCAGATACAGATATTAAACTCTCTATGAAAACTGACTAGTATATTATTATTTTTATTGTTAAGCTTAATCAAGTGACTGATGAGGAAGAGGGTGTCCATGACAGCTTGACATTCCAGAGACTACAGACCATGTTGCTGGAACAGTTTGGTGAGGGTTTTGCTCATTATTGACTATATTTCTAAACAACATGCAGTGTTTTATTCTAATAAAAAAGTTACGATTTGCATGTTGTGATTTAATTATTTTCTTTCACGCATGAAAATCTTCATACATGTACCAGTTCAATTTTTATTTGCCTTTGTCTCGGATTCATTATTATAATCAGAGACAAAAGAAAAAATCGATGAAAAATTTAAACCAAACCATACATGTACATGAAGCTGCATGCTGGAGAGGGGTACCATCCAGGACCAGCTTTTAAATACAGGGCAATTTGGAATGAGAATCTAGAAGTTTATCAGAGGTCACTTGGGCTTTTTTTCCAGGCACCCCTTCAATTGGTAAAGGTAAAGTCGCACACGGCCAGAACTTAACTCGGTTTCTATAGCACAAAGCAACTAGGAGTATTACTACTCCCCCCTGGATAGGATGCTAGTCCATCACATGGTAACCCTCAGTGTTTTGTTGATGGTGCCCATTTATACACCCCGTGGAGATAGACAATGTGGAGTAAAGTTTCTTGTCTAAGGAAACAACACGACGGCTGAGACCAGGTCTTGAACCACCGACCTTCAGATCTGAAGACCAACACTCTGGGCCTGGTTGTTCAAAAGCCGATTAACGCTAACCAAGGATTAAAAGTTAACTGAGGATTTCATTTCTCTATCTAAAATATGTTCTTAAAAGCTAGTTTTTAGCTAAAGATGAAGAAAAGTTAAAGTCAAAACTGAAGGGCAAAAAAACTTTGGAACAACTTTCACTGATGAGTTATTTAACTGGATTCAAAATTGACCCTAATCCTGGGTTAGCTTAATCATGCTGTGAACAACCTGGCCCCGACTGCTACACCATGGGGCCTTCACAGGTGCTCCAATTACAATGTAGATAATTATTGTCAATAACAAAAATAACATTGTGATAAAATAACATAGATGTGGAAAAAGTCAGTGATTAAAGAGAGCCAATTAATGGGGCGATATCACAGGGATTTGGTGTATTTTTAATTAAGAGCCAAGTTTTGTTCCTCTTTAGAGAATTGGTACAGTTTTGACACTGTGACACTGCCTGTTTGAATTTGTTGCTTCTAGGCATGTTATGTTTGTATAAATTATTGTTTCCTTCAGGTGAAGCCCACTTCAATGCATACCAAAAGCCTCTGTTATACTTTCAAGTCTTGTTTCTGACAGGCCAGTTTGAAGCTGTAAGTTTACAGTCCTTATGCTGAACCCCGCCTAAAAAAAACTACGCTGTCAAAGCAATCTTATACAACCAGCTTCTCATGTCCTGTTGTTGGTTTCATTAACAGGATTTCACTCTACTTACTCTGTAGGGAATTGATTAATAAATAGGAGATCACAATGGTAACCATCCTGTAAAGCTGCTAGAGTTACATGTACTTCCTGATTCTATTTACATACATGTATTATGGTAGATACAAACCACAATGTTAGTGAAAAATTGACAATAACTTGATTTCTATGCAAAAGTACAATGTACTCTTCAGTTACCAGGGTGTACCAAAGACGGTGTCCACTTGCCCCAGACAAGTGCTTTTGGCTTGTGGACAAGTAGGTTATCAATCTTACTTGTTCTTTGGACAAGTAGATATTCATGAAATAATTTTTTAAAAATGTGTTTTTAATACATTTCAATGGAAAAATTAGAATACACAGGTTTTAGAACTTGGATTATTTAACTCTACATCCAAGGACAACTACATGTAGATTTTTTTTAATAAGTTTGGACAAGTAAAACCAGAACAAGTGGAGTTCAAGATTTTGTTCTTACCCTGTTGACACTTTTGTCTTTCTTTTAAAATACTTTGTTATTGTATACAGTGTCATTGCATAATTATTATTTTATCATTTATTAGTCAATGCAGAAGTACTAAAAAGGGGAAGTCCAGGGTACAAAAACCAAGCAAACATTAATTTAAAGTACAGTATACTAATGAAGCTGTGCCACAACCAGGCATACAATAATGGCTTCAATTTCTTGTGACTTTTTACAAGACACAATGATCTCATTATCAAATGATGGCTCTCTTGGCAGGCAATAGAGTTCTTGTCTCGTGCCGAGACCTTCAGGAGCCACGCTGTTCATTTTGCCATTGCTCTCTTCAAGATGCAACTTCTTCTCTTGCCAGAGTCGATACAAGCCCAACTCTGTAAGTTTTTTTATATAAATAATAATATTTATAAGTACAGTATCAATTCATTTTTTGATAGTTCATTGACATTAATTTATAAATAAATTATCACACTTGACATACATATGTAGTTCAGTTTGTGGAAGTCGTGGGTTCAAATTCAAGATTTTTGCTGGTCACTTATTAATTATTTAGGTCCACATTTTATTCATCACTGTTTTATTTCTTGCCCATTTTAGTGACAACTGCTACAGAGTATCCAGCTCCTAGCAGACTATTAAACTTTCCCCGCCTTATCATGTCCTACACTCGAAAATTTGAAGTTACAGATCCTCGTGAGGCTCTTCAGTATTTCTATTTGTTGAGGTGAATAATAAATGTTACAGTGGAACCTCGATTTAATGAGCCTCCATATAACGGAGTCCTCCAAACATAAAATTTACCCCGATATAACGAATAAATGTAAACGCGCAACAAAAGGTGATTGCGGAACAGGCCAATTCAACAGTGTGTGCTATAGGCCATAGGTATAACCTGTACAGTTTTCCAGTGCCGTAGTTATATTTACAGTGTACTGTAGCTTCATACAGGGATTAAAGTGCAAATGCTATTTGTTCAGATCCGAAAATACATAATGTCACCGTTACTACAAAACAATTATTAACTATACCTCGATATAACAAACATTTTGGTTGTTTATCTGCAAATTTGTTATAACGAGGTTTTCGATATAACGATCCCTCAATTTAACTGACCAATTTCCCCAGTCCCTTGCCACTTCGTTAAACCGAGGTTCCACTGTACTGTATGCTTGATTCATTTAGAGCGCTTTTCAATTGATTGTATGGTTTTGCCCTTCTATGCTTTGTGATTGGCTAAAAAATCTCACACCACTTTCTTAACCAATCAGAACTAAAACCAAAACCAATTATGACTTACCTACATGCGTTTTCCACGCTTGGCACAGGCTACAATGTACATGTATTTACTCTGAGTTCTGATTGGTTCATTGCATTGTCTGCATCTGTTGTGATTGGCCAGTGATTAAACCACCTTGTTATAAATTTATTACCAGTGTATGAATGCCACAAACCATTCAAACATAGGATTCACTCTTTTACTGTGTTCATTATAATAACGTTATAACTAATGCTTTTGAATTTTAGAGGAATGAAAGGGCCCCATGGTGATGACCTCTTCATGTCCTGTATCAGTGAACTGGTGTTAGAAACCAGAGAAGTAAGTTTATAACAGATAAATTTAAAGTACAATTGAACCCCCTTAATACATACATACATACATACACTTTATTTTACAACGCTAGCCACTACAACTATATACAATAGCTGGTTTCCAAGCGGGGCGTTTAACAAATATGTATATTACAAAATAAAATAAAAACAATTTACAATTAGGAGAAAATATTCAGCATAACTCAGTGGCAGGCATAGAGGCTACACTACGTTTAAACTGAGATAGTGTGTTTGCCTTTTTAGCCTCAATCGGTAGGCTGTTCCAGAGCATAGCACCGCTATATTTGAAACTACGCTTTAGATAGTTGGTTTTCGGCCTTGGAAGTACCAGGTCTGTATCAAGATTTCGTAGATTATATTGAGTTTGATTTTCAGATAGTCTTGTAAAGGACTCTCTTAAATATGGAGCAGTTTGATTATTCATTGTTTTATACATTAAGGTTGATTTAATTTGAGTTCGCCTATCTTGGAGAGTTTTCCAGTCTAAACACTAACACACTAACGACACTGCATTATAAAGGTGTACATGTACATATTATAGAGGTAAGGATTGTATGAATTTTGGTATCTTTGGGACCAAGTGTCAGCTGTCCATAATTATAGTAGAGAAGTGTCCATATGATAGATTTGTCCATAAGGAGAGGTTTGAATATGTACATATAATTACTTTTTAGGTGAGATTTGAGTGTCAATGTGGCTAAATGTAATTTAGGCAAAGTTAACCTCGAAGCAATGCTCTCCACCAGCTTTGGACGCAGGAAGCTTGCTTGCAACCGCAGCAGTTCGCAGGGGCATTTCGTGTTGCATATACGTTGTGGCCCACATTAGCGGGCGCATGAAGCCTGGGGCAGCCCAAGCCTTTCACAGGAGCTCCTCGTGACCCTTACTCGCAGTCCTTGCTTGCAAGGATCTTTTCGCTAGCACGTTCGCTCGCAAGCTGTGCAATTTTCACCCATCCCACCCCTCCAGTGGGAAATTGTCCCTTGGTTGGTAAGTATTCCACTGAGTCCTTCAGTGTGACGGTGCCCAGGTGGGTGGTGGCCGCTTCAGGGTTGCCATGGATACCTCCTTCCTTGCTTAGCGTTGCCCGGCTCCACCAACCTTGAGGCACCAACGCCCACGCTCATCTACTGTTGATGGGTTTAACCAATTTTTTACCTAGGTGGGGAAGTAAATGAAACAGCCAGGCAAAATTGGTTTCTGGTGTTATTGATATTCTGTTTTTCTATCTAAATAGCTATGGTTCAAACACATAATAGCCAGAGAAAATTTCCACCCCTGTCCCTTATTAACACCCCTGAATGTTAGATCATTATTTTGTTCATTTGATAATTAAAGAGCCATCCTCTCCTTTCTTTTAACAGTTTGAGATGTTGTTGGGGCGACTAGAACCAGATGGCAAAAGGAGGGTAAGCAAATTTGTTATCTGTCACAAGTTCACAAAAATAGTTTCTCACATATTAGTTTGTTTAATTGAATTAATTTTTTTTTTTGCACCAAAAACGTTGTTTTTCAGTTTTTCTCTACAAGTATACTCTTTTAACGTTTTATCACTTTTACTTAATGGTGTGTCTTTTTGTAATATTCAGCCTGGTTGTATTGACAAGTTTCACAGAGATACTCAGAGGATTATTGAGCTTGTGGCAAAGGATTCAGCTGAAAAAGGACTGTCTGAAGAGGCTGTCAAACTGTTTGATCTCGCCAAGGTACAGCGACTTCTGTTAACTCTTAAACTCCCAATAGTTCCAAAAAAATCAAAAATAAATTTGAGAAAAATCGCAAATTTCCTTTTGGTTAAATATTTAAAAACAAATGGTACTATGCAAAAGTCTGCTGATGAGGTTTCATTCCAATGGTCACACTGTAAGATTTCGTCCACAGAGTCAAAAGTCAGAACTACATGTACTCTACATGTCTCCATAATTAACTCTGGAAGTGAAAGGGTTAACAGTGATTTATCTTTCATCTGCCTGAGAAAGTGTGGATTGCAATCATTACTTCCGATTAAAACCACAGGAACTAAGCTAACTTTTTTAAATGAGGCCTATATCTTATTCCAAGTCTAACTATTGTTTCTAACACCTTTGAACAAAGAATAACTATTGGCTAACTGTAAGACCTTGTTTAATAAAAAAATTGACTCTCTACTTTTGAAATTTTAGATCAGTATTGATTACTGTATACTACATGTATTATTGATGGCTGTTTAACTTGTATTGTGTCTTTTAAATACAGTGTATGTCCACTTCAATTTTAGCCATACCAAATGCCGACCAATATTTGTAATAAGCCCCTCCTCCCTTCCCTCCTCACGCACATACATGTACCCTCTCTTGGAAAATGCACCCCCATAAGAAGCCATGGAAGTAATTCTAGGGCTAATAATATACATGAAAAAATTACTCAATTCTGATTGGCTGAGAGCAGTGCAGTAAAAGGGTAACACCAGTGCAAATGTGTAACACCAATGCAAATTACAAATTTAAAAAAAAATGATGCAAAAATGTATTTTTTTGCCAAAAAAAATGCAAAAAAAAAAATTGGCAAAAAAAAAAATGATGCAAATTTTTTCATGTGTAATTATTAATACCGGTAAGTAATCATGGTTTTCTCATTCAATTTGGGATTAATTTGCATTTGGGAGTTTTTCAAAAAGCTCAAATTGCACTCGCCGAAGCAGCTCGTGCAATTTGAGCTTTTTGAAAAACTCACTCCCGCAAATTAATCCCAAATTGAACTCGAAACCGTATGATTACCTATACTTATTGATAGAATGTTTTTTATACAGCTCAAGCTACATTCACTACTGTCTTTGATTTATCTCTACAGAATCATGAAAAGGCTTTGGAAATCTTGAACAAGTTATTGAGTCAGGTACATGTAGGTTCACAGCTATATCCCTGAAATTTTGTTTAATATACAGTCTACTTCCATCTTGTTGCTGAGAAGATTTACCTGCTATTACAGGATTTTAAACATCAAGTCGTTATTCTGAAGATGTCTGTTAGAGCCGAAGTTGACTGTAATCACTTATATTAACAAAGCTTAAAGATCAATGTCTTGAAAACTTAGAATTTAACTACACCCAACTCTTCAAAGCTACTTGTCTCAAATTTTTTCAGATGTGTCTTAGAGGTCCCGTGAATTTAAACTGAGAACTTTAAACTAGCCAGAAGGCCTGGCAGCAAGGCAGAGACTTGGCCACTGAGCACTTGAGTGTTAACTTCATGCAGATGAAACGGAAAATTTAAGGTTAAAACTAAGGGCGCTTGCCATTTGTCAGAACTGGCCGGTGGGACTGGTCTGATTGTAACTAGAATGCGGTTTTTGGAGACCTTGTTCCTATAAGTCCATCAAAAGGGTGCATAATTTTTCCGAATTAATCAGTCAGGCCAAACAGTTCTGACAAATAATAGTATAATATTTACAAATTGAGTGGCCGAGTGGCACAAAAGGAAAGCATCATTATAAGAGTTGTCACTTCCTCAGCGACAAGATGTTGTTTGCCAATTGGCTTGCATACAGTTTGGGCATTTTGAATAAACAAATTACTCAATATTAAAAATTAATCTTGCTGAGAAACTGTTTTTTATGCCATGTTTAGAACCCTTTCAACATGGCAGAAACGTTATCCTCTAACAGTTGTATTATTTAACTGTCATGGCTCTTTTTCTCTTAATTTAGGTGGTTGCTACATCTAGTGGTCTACAGTCTCCTCGGGATAGGCTTCAGACCATGGCAGTAGATTTAGCACAAAGGTACAGTACAGAAAGCTGTGTAGATAGAGGGTTAAAGGAACCCTGTCCTGCCAAAACAGCAAAATTTCACTTAGCTTAATTCCACGTTATATCGCCAAATGCCACCATATATACAAATTATTTGGATAAAAAGATTCTATAGAGAAGAACAAAAGCAGTAGTTTGGAGATAAAGTGCAGGATTGCAAGGATTGAAGTGGATTACAGTTCAGGAAATTTGATTTATCAACAGGTGATCAAGGAATCAAACTTACCATTCTTGTGAAATTTTGACTTTTCAAGATGTTTCTTTGCTTCTGTCACTTCTAACGATGGTTTCTTCCAATTTCAAGATAATAAAGTAAGCTCAAAGCAATCACATGACCATTATCATGAAACCATATGTCAACCAGGACAGTGTCACTAGTGTCACCTTAATTAAAACTGAAACAATGTTAAATAATGGAGCTCCTTTTATTTGCAATGTGAATTGAGCATCTGTTGATGGTCACTTCTGTACTCTCCACTTTCTGTTTGTCTACCTAGCGGCAACCCTGCAATGGACTAACATCCCATCCAAGGGGGGAGTAGCAATACTCCTAGTTGCTTTTAGCTCTGGCGTGCATTCTCGAAAGTCCCGAAAACTTTTCGGACCCGAAAAGCTGTGTTACGTGCAGAATGTTTACCAATAAAGATTCGGTTTTTGTTGAATTTGAAAGCTAAGCAATAAAATCTTACGTTTACTACACAACTTTAGCTGATTTGTGGGCTAAAAAGTTCAACGCCTTTCGTTAGAAACTACATTTAAAAAATTGCCTTCGGGCCGGAAAAGTCTTCGGGAGGTTCGAGAAACGCGCGCCTGGTCTTGTGGGCCACCTATGGCTCATTGTGCGACTTTACCTGCCTTTACCCCAAGTCAAAGTGGTTACTTAACAGCTAGAGGTGATGTCTTACAAGAGGTGGTTGCCAGGGAGGTTAACACACTTTTGCATAACAAAAACTGAATTGTGCGAATGGCTGACTGTATTTTCCCTTTAGGTACAGAACTCTTGGTCACTCGGCAAGCCAAAGTCGTATAAGTACATTTTACTTGCTGCTGGATCTAATGCAGTTCTTTGACCTCTTTCATGCTGGCCAACTAGACACAGCCTTAGATGTAAGTATTAACTTTAGATCTGTGTAATGTTGAGTTTTGTTTTGTTCAATTTGAGTAATTTTCCTTTTGTCAGCATTTGCTTTGCACACTATACTCAATCAAGCAGAGGTTTCAAGGATCATTATGGGTAAAGATACATACATGTACATGTGTTAACCAATTTTCAAAACAATTATCTTCAACACATGAAAAGTAGCCATCTGTGCTGCAGCCAATGCCGCCATCATCCTCATCATCATCAACAACATCGTCAACTTCATCATCATCATCGTCATCTACCAACAAACAAGAGAGAAGCATTATCCTCATTTTTACAGGGTGTGGTGCGTGACTCCATGTTAAATTCCCAACTTGGAAGACCAGGTTTTTTTTTTTAGGTTGAGCTGTCTTTCTTTAGTCATAGAATCATGTTATATGAATGCACTATACACTACCTTCATTGTCAGACCAATTTTCCACAAAGTGATATAAAGGTCTTGCAAATATGTAATTGCTCCCAGTCACACAAATGCATGTTATCTGTTCCTTTGGCAGGTGATGCAAAAGCTTAAGCTTGTTCCACTTGGAAGTGAATCAGTGGAGGAAAAAGTAGCAGCTTTTAGACAGTACAACGATGAGGTTAGTTATTAAAATGCTTGTTTTTGTGCAATTTTCAAACCCTGACTGTCACTCCTGAACAAGGTTTTGAAAAACAAACCGCAAAACAAGAAAGTAATGCTTAGCCCTTTAACTCCAAGTGCCAAACATCAAAATTCAAGAAAAAAAACGAAATTTCATTTTGTAAAATATTGAAAAACAAATGGTACCATGCAAAAGTACTGCTGAAGTGGTTTCATTTGAATCGTCACACCATAGGATTTCATCCACAGACTCAAAAGTTAGAACAAATGGTACCATGCAAAAGTACTGCTGAAGAGGTTTCATTTGAATCGTCACACCATAGGATTTCATCCACAGACTCGAAAGTTAGAACAAATGGTACCATGCAAAAGTAGTGCTGAAGAGTTTTCATTTGAATGGTCACACCATAGGATTTTGTCAACAGACTCAAAAGTTAGAACAAATGATACCATGCAAAAGTACTGCTGAAGAGGTTTCATTTGAATGGTCACACCATAGGATTTCATCCACAGACTCAAAAGTTAGAACAAATGGTACCATGCAAAATTACTGCCGAAGAGGTTTCATTTAAATGGTCACACCATAGGATTTCATCCACAGACTCAAAAGTTAGAACAAATGGTACCATGCAAAAGTACTGCTGAAGAGGTTTCATTAATTTTGAATGGTCACACCATAGGATTTCATTCACAGACTCAAAAGTTAGAACTACACTACATGTCTCCATAATTGACTCTGGGAGTGAAAGGGTTAAATGGACAGTGTTCCGCAGAATGATCGAAATTTCACTCTCCTAATTTCCATGTTGTATCGCCAAATGCCACCAAATATATAACTAAACAAGATAAAAAGATTCTTCAGAGTAACAGAACAAGAAGTTAGGGGATAAGTGCAGGATTACAAGGATGAAAGTGGATTATAGTTCAACTCCACTGACCCTTGGCTCAACCATTATTTTTGAAACGGGTTTACAATCATAGTAATTGTCAACTGGGCTTGCAACAAGTTTTTATTTATTTGAAGATGTAAATCCATTGATTCACCACTTTTTATTTCATTCTTTACACAGATACGACGAAGTCTACCAGATGTGCTTCTGGCAACAATGAACATACTTTACACAAACTATCGCAACACAAGGTAATTACTGTACTTTAGCGATTGCTGTTTTTTTTTTTTTTTTCAGTCAGAGCTGTTTTCAGTTGAGTGTCGACAGTAATTTTGCCATTGCTTTTGTCTTGCATTGCTACGCCTGATTGGTTAAAAAAATATCGCGCTACTTTCTCAGCCAATCAGAAGTAGAACCAAAACCAATCTTGCTCGCACGCCTTTTCCCGCGCTTGGCGCCGGCTGCATGTATTTCTTCGAGTTCTGTTTGGTTCATTGCATTGTCTCCGACTGTTGTGATTGGCCAGAGTAATTACTTTGGTTTTGGTTCTGCAACACTCAATTGAGAGGGTTTTAAACTTCAGCGCTTTATTGTCTTGTTTATCTTATATTTTATTTATTCTTCCCATCCATTTCTTTTCTTCAGGG
>JAJGOT010001465.1:0-10310 GCA_022457155.1 Cladopsammia gracilis
GACTCTCCGCTGGCCGATCTGTCAAAATTTGGTCAATCAGCACAAAACCGGAGAGAAGTTCAATGTTAACAAATTGATGTAGCAAGCGCTTCAAAAGACGGGAATGCTTGCTATGATACGCTCAGTTTGATCGAGATCGCTCACTGTGTGCCACAAAACCCTTCAAATCGCTACAATTCGCCGTTTTCAGCTACAACAACGACAACACACAACATTTCAGGTAAAATACGTCTAAGTTTAGAAATACGAACAGTCACACCTTTTGTGTGGGCTCCCTTGTGCAAGGACGTATCTGGTTCAAGATAACACGTGATAGTTAGAGATTAATAGTATTAATCCCCAGTCGAACTTTAAATGGAGGATTTCAAAACACCGCTGCCCTCGCATTGTCGTTTTTTTTTTTAATTGAAATCACCAATACCTACCACACCACAACTACTTACACTATTTACAATATGCATAGTACAAGCTAAACAAGCTAAAATAAACCACAAAGGACATGTTACAAACAACAAAAAATAAATTACATAAAAAGCTCAAAATTTAACTTCCAATTTACATTTATGTTTTTCCATATCCAGATGATTTTTCATAAAGGAGAAAAAAGCTTCCCAGATATATTCTTCTTCTCTCCTCGAAGCGTTGTAAATATAATATTTGGCTAAAATTATGCAGAGGTTTAAACCAAGACGAAGAGGGAGATTATTAGTGATACTGTAAATGATATTTGTCTCCGAAAGAGTCAACACTTCTTGATTTTTTTTTTTTCATTCCACCAATCGGTGAAACGTGTCCAAAAGGACACCAAGTGGGAGCTAGTTACAAAAAGATGCTTCAGAGTTTGTTTCTCCGTGCAAAGATGGCATTGTTCGCTTAAAATAATTAAATCTCTGAATAATGTAGCGTTTGTAGGCAGAATGTAATGGATGATTTTAAATTGGAAAATAGCAAGTCTAGTATCTTTTGTCACTTTAAAAGGGATACTGTAAATATGATGTATTGTTTCTTCGTTAAGGCCAGCATTTTTCATTCTTTTTTTTTAGCTGTAGGTGTTTCGAATTCCGCTATGATTGTTTGCTTGTAAAACCACTGGCGCATGTACAATATGTACGTTATGCGCCTTTAATTTTAAATCCATTTTTAGGAATTGCATGGCACAGGCCATGATATCTTAAGAAGTTCGTCTTTATAGGAAACTAGAAGAAAAATCATGAAAAGTTAAAAAAGAGCCATCTTGGAAGATATGATTAATTTTAGTAATGCCTGCCTCATGCCACTGCCTATAACAGACAGAGCAACCTTCAATTCTCGCATTGTCGTTTTATCAAATCTATGCATGTAAAACAAATCTCGACGACTTGATTGGAAAACTAGCCAAAGAGGGGGATAGCACTCATCGCATGGCCCAAAAGCTAGCATTGTAATCCCCCGGATGACAGCATGCACCATACCGGAAGCAGGTTACAGATAAACCAATAGCGTGGCAGACACATAAATAAATTTCATTCATTTACTGTTCAGTAAATAGGGCGGCTAATCGCAACAGTATTTTCAAACTGTATGATAGAAATGGGGGTGTATTATGAATTGGGATAAAATGGGAATGGCGCTAAAATAATAACGGGGGCATGATCCTGTAAATTTTGGGGGTGACTGTAATGCTGTTTCGATATTAGGTGTAAATTTGAGGGGTGGCTGGTGTAGATCTCGGGAGCATAAATTTGGGAGTGACTGTAGTGCTGTCTTGATATTAGGCGTAAATTAGGGGGCGGCTGGTATAAATGTTTTGCCACTTCATAAACCTGGATATAACACGTGATGGTTGAAAAGACTTTTGTTACATCAAACAAGTCAAATTCGTATTCCCTTAAACTCCATGACCGCGGAAATTTACTGTAATATTAAGAATATGGTTATTTGAAATATATACTAAAGGGAGTTCTAAGGATAAAGAAATCCACTTAAAAATGTTTGGTGCAATCACGGGCTTACCATCCATCGTTTGTGTTGTGTGCTGTGTATCTGTAATGGCCGTATCGGTTTATCAACTCGACTAACTTATACCCCCTTTGGCTTCAAATGGCCAAAGGAACCAATCAATGCCCTTGGCGTTTTTTTCTCTTACAACCAAATAAGTGCTGACACACGAAATTTTAACGAGAAAATACAATCCTTAGAAAGAATGCTCAACACCTGGCAAAAAAGAAATCTTACACTATACGGAAAAATTAACATAGTAAAAACACTCGGTCTTTCTAAGCTTATCTACTCCGCGTCGGTGTTAAATGTCCCCGACCATTACGTCCATGAAATCAACAAACTCACCTTCAACTTCATATGGGATGGCAAGCCAGCAAAAGTGAAAAGAAGTACAATAATAGGAGAAAAAGAACACGGTGGTCTAAAAATGTGTGAGTTCAAGATAATGGAAAAAGCACTGAAGATTGCATGGGTCAACAGAATACAAGATGAATCGCTCGCCTCTTGGAAAATTATTCCTGATTATATTTTGCGTCAAAATGGTAATCTCGCTTTCTTAACAAAATGCAACTATAGGACCAAAAATCTCGATCTTAAAAACCTACCCTTATTTTATCGAACCATTCTAGATTATTGGTGCAATTTCAAAGTCTCAACCTGTGACACAAATGTGAATTTTAAAAACGAGATTCTCTGGAACAACAGTAATATTCTAATAGACAAAAAACCTGTATTTTTCCGACCTTGGTTTAACTCCGGGATCGTCTTCCTGAGTGATCTATTAAACCATGAAAACGAGTTTTTAAATTTTCATGAATTCTCTTTAAAATTCCAGCTCAATGTACCATTCACTCAATATTACGGACTTCTTAACGCCATTCCATTAACATGGAAAGCAAGGCTTAAAAGTCACGGCGAATACAGTGATCAAAACTCCCCAGGCGACAATTTATCAACCAGTTCAATTTACTCTACCCTGCTAAAAAATGCTTTTGTACCTCCAACATCCGAAAGTAAAATACGTCGACATGGATTCAACGAGAAAAACATTCCAAAAGTTTATCTATTACCCTATACTGTCACAAAAGAAATAAAAATAATAATGTTCCAATACAAAGTGATACACAACATACTTCCCACCAAAGCGACTCTTCACCGTGATGGTCTTGTTGACAATGACATCTGCAATTTGTGCAACTTCGAAAGACAAACCCTAGACCACTTGTTTGTACACTGTAGTTTATCTGCCGATTTTTGGATTTTGTTTCAAAATTGGTGGCTTGATAAAACACATGAAGTTATTGTGTTAAACGCAAGTCATATACTCTATGGTTGGTTTAAGAGAACAAAGCATCGGCAGGTCTTAAATTACTCTATCTTAATCGCAAAATACTGCATTTTTTGCACTAGCTTACGTGGAGAAATACTATCTTTCCCCAACTTCCTTCTGCAAATGCAAGAAAAACTACAAATTTTAAAAGGAATCGCAACTAAACAGAAATCGCTTCCCAATTTCTACCGAACTTGGGAAGTTATCCTTTAACACACAGTTTTTCGTCGCACTTTCTTTGCTTTTTACTGTAAGTAGTTGTATTTATTCCTTTGTTGTATATTGTTGTCTTTAGCTTGTTGTCTTTGCTTCTGTATTACTTACATTGATGTAAATTTAAAATTAATTAATTCAATGGAAAATAGGTCTCGTGAAAATGTAAGTAATTAAGCTTAAGACTCACTCACTGTAACTAATCTAGAGCACATACTTGTATTGTCAGTAGCAAACCAATAAAAAAAAAAAAAAAAAAAAAAAAAACTCGACTAACTTAAAACTAATGAAAATGAAATAAAAACTCTTAAAATCACTGCCATGTTGTTTAACTTTGATTTATTTCTCTGACATAGTAGCGCTCTCTGATACTTTGTTGATGTTTTCTACCATACCCTTCTTCACTGTACCAAGCGCACCAACAACTACATTATTATTATTATTATTATTATTATTATTATTATTATTATTATTATTATTATTATTATTATTATTATTGCTACTTTTTAGGCGATTACGGCTCAGCACACCACACAAACAGGGGGTGGTAGCCTGTGGTGCAATGATTTTTTTTTTCAAATCTAAAGATACAACCACAAACAACTTTGTTAACGTTCAACACGCAAGCAGGCATGCAGTCGCAAACGCAGTTACTTGCTCTAGAAACATGGAGCATTGTTAACCCGGTTCTTTGTAGATATAACACCTTGCACGTTATTATATGTCAACTAGTCATATTTAATATTCAATGTGGGAATTAGCATGGCAGCTGGTATGAGACAAAGAGATCATCGCCTTACAAAATGATCTTGTTTACTAAACAGTCCATGTTGTTTAACATTCTCCCTGCAGATAGTTTTCCTTTGTCATTTCTTTGAGTCATCAAATTTCACTATTTCAAGAAGCTGAATTTTCCGGAAACAATATCAATTGTCGTAATTCATTTCATGCCTTGTTTGTTTGAAGACCGTGAATGCGATGTCACCTTTAGCCTTCCAAGGTCAAAGGATTCCCAGATAATGTTTATGTTTTAGGCCTTGATAAATCAAAGGGCTCTTAAAGCCATCTCGTTAAAGCGTTAGAACGTGTGGTTAATAAAAACAAAATAGAAGAATTGATAGTGAATATGGTAAAGATGCCGTTGTAGCGCACCTTTAGATTAAGTCTACTTAAAATACGTACATAAAAACATCACATGATGCAAATCAGCCAATAGAAATTTATGTTCACGAAATGGGCTTTACATTTTCAAAAAAAAAAAAAACTTTAACATGCAAGGCTGATCAGACAGCAAATTTGTTCGATTTCTTTTAATAAGATATGCCCGATATT
Organism: Cladopsammia gracilis; assembly: GCA_022457155.1. NCBI lineage: Eukaryota > Metazoa > Cnidaria > Anthozoa > Scleractinia > Dendrophylliidae > Cladopsammia > Cladopsammia gracilis. The sequence goes on from JAJGOT010001465.1 coordinate 4,856, forward strand.
TCGGTTAGACAAAACTAACCTTCATCAGGGGCTAGGAAAGCTTAGTGAAGATGGAAACAAACGGTTACAATATTTAAAATGGGCTAAGATAAATTGCTGGCACACGATAGGCTAATAAACAAGTAACGGTCCAGCTATATATTGCTACTGTTTGTTCTAGTGGTCCTTGCATTTTTACAGAAGTTATTTACATTTTCACGCTAGTAACTAAAATGGGGTCCTATTATTTGGTTATACAATAGACGTGTTTAGAAAATGTTATAGGCTGGGCCTTATCATCATCATTGTTATTTTTTTATTTTTTTTATTTTTTGCAGAAGGAGGGGAACCCGTGCCCCTCTGCTAACAACTTCTCTGTACAGCATTGGGGGATCTTTTCTCATCAGTGCTCCACTTTTTCAAGACCAAAAGCCAGAATAATCCTCAACTTCGACGACTAAGGAGAGCTTTTTTTCACAAGATTTGGTGCCGTTTTTTCACCACAAGCAAGAAAGCGTCTTGTAACCATCTGTCTTCGCTTTGGTGAGTGCGTGCTTTTCAATTTTGTGGTTTTGGTTTTGGTTTTTGTCTCGCGAGTTTTCTCGCCCTCGCGTTACGTGGAGATGGCCGCGCGTCCCGCACACCAGCCGTTCGCCCACACTAGAACTTACTGTCCGCTTGATAGTGGAGGAAAACCTGGATCTTGACTCGCTCAGTATAGCGCAGTCGTTACCGAACTTTAAGGAAGAAATCGTTGGGACAGAATCGACCACGCGGTTGGCGGCATCGGGCTTTGACTGCGAAAGCCGCGTTATCCCTTTACGCCTTTTACGGCAAAAAGCACTACACGTGTCATGCTTCATTCCCGTTGAATTCCCCGATGAAAACCTGCTACAACTCGTGGAACAATACGGCGACCTCAAAGCGCGAGCAGTCCGCCGGCTTTGCTTCAAAGCTACGCGCACATCGAGAACGGCATCCGTGTCGTAGACTTCACACGTTTACAAAAGGCAGTGCCACGCAAATTAGTCACTCAAGGGCTCGAGTTTTTTTTTTTAAGTACACCGGCCAGCCAATACTATGCTACCGGTGCCAGTCTTCCGAGCGCGTTGTTAAAGACTCCCCGAAGGCGAAACGCCGCGAGGCGAACCGCGAGGCTCCAGTGCCCGGAGGGGGGACACCAGAGGCCCCCCGGCCCCCACTACAGCAACCAGCAACCACACTCCCCCTGTAACCACAATAGGCCATTTGCACGATAGCGTCATTTGACTACAACTACCAGAACTCATTTCGTTTTTTCTTTCTTATTTAAATTTTGTAATCCCAGTGAGGTTTAAATAACAAAGGTCCTAATTTGCACTACAAAACAAAAAAATTAACCTCCGTGCGACCCTTCTCCAGAAACTGCCGGACATCCCCTACTACCGATGCCGTGAGCGTAAGCGTGAGAAGTCCTGTCTCGTGGTAATTTAAATACAACAGATGATCACACGCGTTTGGCGGAGATCAAAGATCTCCTAAAAACGCCATCATTCGCAGTAAAAAACAGTAGATAAAGCTGGGGGAAAAACCGACCAAGTATTTCCCGGGAGTATTTCTACCAGCTTGAAAATCAGCGACAAACACGCGACTCAATACCAGAGTTGCGTGCCAACAATTCAATCGTGACTTCCGATAAAAATATTCTTCGCGAATGTCGCGATTTTTATCGTAACCTCCATTCGGCTGAACAAGTTTATTTATCTAGCCAAGGCTGGCTTTTCGACCAACTGGATAAAACTCTGGCATCTGAAGACCAGGAGAAATGCGAAGGTGACCTCACACTCTTCGAATGTCATTTTTTTTTGTAATAACAAAATATAATATCCAATTTATTCAACACTTTTGAACAGTAATGGTAAAATATTTCTTGTTTTCAACGTCGCGTTTGTGAGTTTATTTTTAGAGATTTGAATTTACAAAATGGTAATTAGATGACGCCGACCCGGGACTTTGCCATTATTTCTACGCCAATTTACAATGCGCAGTTTACAGCTTGAGGATAATAATTTGATAAGTACTAAAAAATAAACTGTGGAAAAACGTAAGAATTCACTAGCATCCGTGAGATTTTCAAAACAGATCACCATATCTGTACAAGCCATGTCGGGATGCAATCCCGAACGCCATTATGAAGCAACGGATCAGGAGGTTCTTCAAGCTCCAAGAAACACTACTCAAAAACAGAATAAAACAAGGAGCTAAAACATAAACTGCAAGAAGTCATTATTCCAGTAGAGATACGGCAGCTTCAGACTTTGATCTTGGACACTTACATCCGTCAGTGATAAAGATCCACTTTCTCACAAGTCTTGCACACCGCAGACTTAGACACTAAATCACCGGCTGAGAGATTGGAGGCTCAGAGACCGGACGCGAGAAAGCGGCGGAAATCGAGCCTCAGAGATTGACTGATCCAAGCATATTCATAACAATTACCAAAAACTGCAGCCGATCACTACTTATCTTGCATTAAAAGTTAGCCAAAGACGCTCCAACATATGCCAAGAGAACTAGCATAACGAAGGCATAGAGAAACAATAATTCTATCAATGGCAGTGTGTGTGCACAGCATGTAAACTGACCTCCTGTCATTAAAGAGATTTATATCCCAAAGATAAAAGAGTCACACAATACATCGAGCATTTGTCACATCTCTATTTTGGTGATCAAAGGGGAACAAATATCTCGTCAGACCTTCTTGGGAAAGCTATTCTAGAGGTTTCTTTATACATTATGCAACTAGCGGGAGTCGTGTTTGGCCTGTCACTTTTATAATACTGATATTCTCAAATTAATATATGTATCATATGTTTAATAGATAAAATACTACATGTAAAGAAAGCCAAATTTAAAAAACGTGAAAAGTATGAAAAGTATGATTTTCTAGTACTTAGGAAACAAAACTCTTTCACCCCTGATCAAGTTAACTTTAAATATATATAACCAGTTATTCAGATTCCCGTTTTGGCGATTATAAATGGCCAAACACAATAACACACGAGAGGAAAATAATTAACAACTTCAAAGCTATAGCACACGCACTTTTTCTTATCAATTACTACCACAAACAGACTCAGTAGATGGGGTTAAACGGATGTTTATTCAAAATTGATACTGCACAAGAAACAACACCCTAAACCGGGTGAGGGGGGTGGGGGCGGGGGGGGGGGTTGCTCTCGCTTTCACAAAGGATAACACAGGAATGAATGATCGTGACAGTGGAACACTCAAAAAGGTCTTATCTGAATACATGCATTCCAAAGATAAGTGACTTCTTAATAAAAGCATTATACTGGTGAGCCAAGATAGGCCTGTACGATCCCCGAGATTGACAAACGAATAATGGTGAAGAGGGCGACAATTGTACACTAGCTAAATACTGCCTAAGCGCGGTGACAGGACAAAGGGGCGAACCGGGAATAAACGGCAAGGGAATTTCTAAAACCCGCTCCCGAAACTGGAGTGTCTTAGTGCGCGTGATGCGCAACAAAACCCATTGCGGTGTGAAAGTCATGCTAGATAGTGTCAAAAAACACGCCTGGAAATCGCCAATTTCAGACAACTTATACGGTACTAAATTAGAGATACGTAAAAAAGAAAAGAAGGCTACTAAAAATAAAGCACGCATGCAGACGTGCAAATGATTATTTAAATCGAAAAGACGGGACAATTGTAAAAGGATCTCAACAGTGATCGGTTCTTTTCGTGCGACACAATCACCCAAGATCCGACGCACCGCTCGTTTGGCAAGATAAACGTCATATTAAATCGTGAAGAAAGGCAAAACTGGCACCACACGAGCGGTTAATATGTGAAATAATTAACGATCGAACAGTATGACGTTAAAGAACGTGACAAAAAAAAAACTAAATAAAGCAAATAAACGGATTTGGAAACTGGAAAAGGCAAGAAATCGAAATATTGGCAAACAATAAATATGTTCGCATATATAGCATCTCATAGAGCGCTTTGTGGAGTCGCAAAAAGCATGGACCTGGATAGTTCCTAAATACTGCTGCAAAGCGTCGATGTGATCTGCGAGATAAAATTGAAAAACAGATTGAAAGAAAGAAAAATCAATAAACTTAATAAGGATCAGTAGTATAGGGGGTTGGTGATTCGGGACCGCCTCCAAACGCCCGCAAAACCGCTTATTTTTGGAACTCCCGAACACCTTAGTTGCCGTGCCCCCAGGGCTCATTGTATTCACCCTGGGGGGCACGGCAACTAAGGTGTCCGGGAGTTCCAAAAATAAGCGGTTTTGCGGGCGTTTGGAGGCGGTCCCGAATACACCAACCCCCTATACTACACAGGGCTTGTGAATGCTGACCCGGCACGAGACCATCCCCAACCACAGCTTGTGGATGCTGTTGATAGTGTCGCTGTCCATCGTTCGTATACTACCGCGTTTTTTGAAATTATTTTTGTGGTAACGGTCCGAAGGGGTCGTAGAATGTAAGCTGTACCGGTTTCGCCTCTGTTGGCTTCGACCAAGGCGCTGCCTTTCAAGAGATAGTATGCCAGAAGCCTTGGATCCTCTGCCAGTTCAGGATTAAAGTTATTATCACGCTAACACCTCCGGCGATGGCTTCGTTTACCAGCAGCCAGTCTGTGCGGGGGGCAAGTTCTTTCTCGCGCGCGGCTTTCTCGGCACGAACCCGAGCATTGCGCTCTGCAAGGCGCCTCTCCGGGGGCGCGGTCTCTGCCGTGACACCTGTGCGGGGGGCAAGTTCTTTCTCGCGCGCGGCTTTCTCGGCACGAACCCGAGCATTGCGCTCTGCAAGGCGCCTCTCCGGGGGCGCGGTCTCTGCCGTGACACGCACGACAGGCGTTTCAGCCTGGGGGGCTGTCTGCTCTGGTGTCTGTCCTTCCGTTGCCATGTTCGTATACTACTGCGTTTTTTTTTTGGAATTATTTTTGTGGTACCAACCCACTATACTACACAGGGCTTGTGAATGCTGACCCGGCACGAGACCATCCCCAACCACAGCTTGTGGATGCTGGCCCCGATACGAGACCACCAATTGAAGAAACCCACACCCCCGCATATACCAACCCACATGGCAATGGCACAGAGGCCCGATGCGAGACCAGCAATTGGAGAAAAGGAAATCCCTGTATATAACATGGAGGCTCAACGTCTTGACTTCAACCCAAGGAATCACGATTACTTCGGTAATTGGCTGCATGGTTATAAGATGAATGTCCCTGATGATTACCAAATCAGGACCTGAATTCATTCTTCATAACTAATAAGGCAGTCATTCTCCAGAGAATTGCACGCGAAGTCACAGAGCTTGGCGGGGTGAAGGTCACTTTGTCATTCGATGTTCACTTTTCAATGGCAGGTGATAACAATCGAGAAATGAATCACTTCTTTTGGAACGTTAAACCACTGATTGTGACACATATCTATAAGCTGCGAGAGGAAGGC
>JAJGOT010001466.1:0-10232 GCA_022457155.1 Cladopsammia gracilis
ATGCCATAATTGAGATACGGGCAAATTAATGAATAATATATTATTCTTAATGCTTGAGTGGGTAAATAATGTCTTGCTTTATAAAGAACACCAGTAGTTTTAGCTATTTTTAGTTGCAATGTAGTTGATATGTGTTATCCATGTTAAGTTAGTGTCGATATTTATTCCTAAAAATTTAGTTGACTCCACTTGGCTTATCTCAACATCGTTTATTTTTATTGTTATTTTCTCTGCTTTCTTCTTTTTGGTTTTAAAAACAATAATATGTGTTTTTTTATGTTTAGAGGAAGTTTGTTTGCTTGTAGCCGTAGGTTTACTTTCTTAAGTTCATTATTAAATACTTCTGTTAAAGTTTTGATATCCTTATGTTGGTAAAAAAATGTTAGTATCATCGGCCAAAAGTATGTATGACAATTTGGATAAGTTTAAAGATATTGTTTACATACGAGGCAAAATTTTCCTTTGATTTTCCCTTGCGATTTTATAACCTTATACATACACATATTTACATTAAAAAGCCGCTAACATAAAATTTAATCTCATGTTCTTCGATTCTAGCAGGCATATAAAACCAGATGATATAGATTGAATTAATTCCCTGATGCTTCTTCCTTCGATCCGAGAGACAATTTTAAAAGAAAAATCATCAATTCGTCCAAAGAATAATGAACCACAGTCGATATTTCTTAAAGTCGCTCTATCAATTCGATGACCACTTTTCGCAGCTAGTGTTCTTTCGGTTATTAGCTTTCCATTGAACGAAAACCCATCTTGAGGCCTCGACAGATCTTCACACTTGATCGCATCTATTCCATGGGCAAAATGTAGGCAATTCGTCCAAATAATAATGAATCACGGTCGATATTTGTCAACATCGCTTTAACAAGTCAATGTCCATTTTTCGCAGCTAGTGTTCTTTGGCTTATTAGTTAGTGTTCTTTGGCGTATTAGCTTTCCACTGAATGCCACTGAATGAAAACCCAGCTTCAGGCCGCGATAGATCTTCACACTCCATCGCATCTCCTCCGTTTTATTATATAGAGTTAATTCCCTGATGCATTTCCTTCGATCCGAGAGACAATTTTAAAAGACAAATCATCAATTCGTCCAAATAATAATGAACCACGTCGATATTTCTCAACGTCGCTTTATCAATTCGATGACCATTGTTTTCAGCTAGTGTTCTTTCGGTTATTAGCTTTCCATTGAACGACAACCCATCTTGAGGCCGCGACAGATCTTCACACTTAATCGCATCTACTCCATGGGCAAAAATGTACGCAATTCGTCCAAATAATAATGAACCACGGTCGTTATTTGTCAACGTCGCTTTAACAATTCGATGTCCATTTTTCGCAGCTAGTGTTCTTTGTCTTACAAGCTTTCCATTGAACGAAAACCCATCTTCCATCCCCGATAGATTTTAGCACTCGATCGCATCTACTCCATGTTATCACATCGGGTAAAAATGTACACTTTTCTAGCTACGTCATCCATGAGCTAAAAACGGTGAATATAGATATCAGAAAAAAAAAACAGAAAAGAAAAGAGGGACACACGCGGGACACCCCAACTATGAGCTAACAAATGGCACAAGCTTCTTCCATTTCTTGAAATGTTTAGTAAATTTGTTCCGCCTACTTGCTATTGTTTTTTCCACTTGATATACAGCCTTTATCCCCAGGGGGGGGGGGGGGGGGAATACTCAACAAAGTTTTGTACGGGGATGCTTCGCCCCGAGGTCCAAACCGTTACCCTTTCATATACCGTTTTTGACAGAAAAGGTACCCCTTTCATATACCTTTAATTGAAAATGGTACCCCTTTTGATATAGCCTTTACGTGCGTCTGTTTGATATATTTAGAAAGGCCCTTTTTATAATACTTAAATGGCAGTTTTCCCTACCTTTTTTATGCTTCAACTCCTGTTTTCGCTACCCTTTCCTATTCGTCGTGAAATCCCTACCCTTTCATATACTCCAACTCGTGAAATCCCGACCCTTTCATATACCTCACGCCTCAAAAAGGTACTCCTTTCGGGTATCCTTAGTCCACCATCCCCGATGTCATTGATAGCAGAGAGGCGCTTAATTTTATCCTTGCCTTTCCAAATAAAACCATAAATCACACTGTTGATCTCTTTAATCAAATCATCTGAAATCGCAATCAACGCCGCTTTACTTGGAACTTTAGGTAGAATTAAGGATTTAACAATTTGCATTTTTTTCCCAGTAATGTAAGCCCTCTCCACTTCCACATATTCAATATATCTTTGATAGATTTGAGAATTGAATCGAAGTTTGCTTTCATCCTTGATGGTGTATGATAATCGAACACTATTCCCAAAATTGTAAGAGATTTTCGTACTTGATGAAGACATTCAGTTTCATCAAGATTATAATTTCCAATGGCAAAGATCTCCGTTTTATCGTCGTTAACACGGAGGTTGGAGGATCTAGAAAAAGCTGTAAAGTTGAAACTAAACGTTGGTACGATGCCATATCTCTGAGAAAGCAGGTCATATCGTCAGCGAAAAGAGTCATTTTGATTTCTTCATCGTTAACTAGTATGCCTTTAATTCCTTCATCTTCTCGAATTCTGCAAGCAAGTACTTCAATGGCTAAGATGAATAATAAAGGTGACAGGGGATTACCTTGCCTAACTCCACACTGAATATTGAAAAGATCAGAAGTAAAACCGTTGTTGCAGACACAGCTTGATACGTTAGTATAGAAAGTCTTTATCCATTGCAAAAATTGTGTTCCGAAGTGTAATGTTTATGTCACGTATTGCGTGACACACAAGTTATGCTGTTATTACGTAATTAGCAAGGCATGCTGGGATTATTAAACAGAGTTGAACATGTGCTCAAAATGGTAGCTGTTTGTCTTTGACTTCGTGTCCCGTTTAGTTTACTTTCGTGTTCGATAACAGCACATTACATTGGCGACGAGGTCGGTCCGTCGTTGCAAACAACTCTGGCAGTCTTTGTTACACATTTATCGTCTTTGTGATGGCCTCCGCTCTTCCAAACTTCAATCCGTTGGACGTTCATGCTAATGGTGCACCCGTTCAACGCTGGCGAAAGTAGTAAAACGTCTTGAAAATCTGTTCGTCGCTGCTGCCATTGCAGACAAGAAACGACAGCGAGCTTTGCTTCTCTATTATGCGGGAGAAGAGGCGTATGAAATATTCGAAACTCTAGTGAATACGGATGACGATTTCGCAACGGCGAAGGAAAAGCTTACCGAATACTTCAACCCTAAGAAGAATATCGAGTATGAAATTTACACGTTTCGGCAAGCCAAACAGAACCCAGGTAAATCCATGAATTCATATCACTCTCGTTTACGTCAGTTAGCAGCTACATGTGAATTTGCGGACGTCGACAAGGAAGTCAAATCGCAAATTATTCTATCCTGTTCATCACAACGTCTTCGTCGTAAGGCTTTGTAAGATACAACCATGACACTTCAGGCATTGTTGAATGAGGCAAGAGCGCTAGAAATCTCAGAAGTGCAAGCAAAGGACATCAAATCGTCGGGAAATGCCAACGCCGTCCTTCCTCAGCCGTCTCAGACATCACAAGCGAAGAAAAATTGCTATAATTGCGGTGAAAGTTGGCCTCACGACCCGAAAGTTGGATGTCCTGCGCGAAATCGTAAATGCAACTCGTGTCACAAATATGGCCATTATGCGAAATTCTGCATAAAGAAAACAGTCTCGTAGACGTCGTAATCTGAAGGAAAAGCCAGGACAAAGTGTCAGCCAAGTGGAACCAGAGAACGGGCAACGCGAAACCCTGCCAAGTTCTGATGATGAATACACATTCAAGGTAGAAACTCCAGCCTCAAAGTTCAGTGCTCCTTTTGTCTCGTTGAAAGTGAATGGTGTCTTGTGCAAGTTCTTAGTGGACTCTGGAGCCAGTGTGAACATTGTAAATTTGAATGCATCCAAGGCATTTTATGTCAGTTTGCAACCTTGTGACACAAGAGTGTATGCTTTCATCTCATGTGACCCGCTTCCTGTGATTGGCAAATTCGCAGCCCTTGTAGAATCAAAGTGTCGTGCAGTAAATGCTGACTTTCTTGTGGTGGAAAGTGAAACTTCTCTTCTGGGATACACCACGGCTTCTGAGTTAGGAATCCTTAATATTGCAAATGCTGTATCAGTGGAGAAAACATTTTCCAAAGGTACCCTAGTTTGTTTACTGGTCTTGGAAAAAATGAAGAATTTCGAAGTTAAATTGAACATTGATGAAAGTGTGAACCCTGTTCATCAACAACATCGAATAATTCCTTTTCACCAACGCAAAAGCCTGGAAGCCTGCGTAGAGTCCCTGCTTCAAGAGGACATCATTGAACCTGCCGTTGGACCAACACCCTGGGTCTCTCCAGTTGTCCTAGTCCCAAAGCCAAAACAACCTGGTGGTGTTAGACTGTGTGTAGATATGCGTGAGGCTAATAACGCTATTTCCAGAGAACGACAGCTGCTGCCCACCCTTGACGAGGTGATACACGACCTAAATGGTGCTACTGTGTTTAGCAAATTAGATCTTAATCAAGGCTATCATCAGTTGTTGCTGCACCCTGACTCAAGGCATATCACCACTTTCTCCACACAAATTGGTTTGTTCAGGTACAAACGTCTCAGTTTTGGCATCAATGCTGCTGCAGAAAAATTTCAGAATGTGATCGCCTCTGCCATTAGTGACATTCCAAATGTTAAAAACATTAGTGATGATGTCATAATCTATGTAGTGAACATACAGGAACATGACAAGGCTCTCCATGCGGTGCTAACTCGCTTCCAAGAGCTAAACCTTACTCTTCGCAAAGACAAGTGTCAATTTTACATTACTCGAATTGAGTTCTTTGGAATGGTCTTCAGTGGTCAAGGAATGTTAGCTGACCCTGCCAAGATAGAAGCAATCAAGCAAGCAGATGCACCAGCTTCTGTAAGTGATGTTCGAAGTCTGCTGGGTATGGCAAACTATGTTTCTCGTTTCATCCACAACTATGCAGATATTGTTGCTCCCTTACGTGACCTAACGCATATAGGTGTAGAGTTCAAGTGGCTAGAGGTCCACCAACGTGCACTGGACCGGCTCAAGTGCAGTCTCACTTCTGATGAAGTCATGGCTTATTTTGATCCTTGTAAGGAAACCATTCTGCTAGTGGATGCCAGTCCAGTTGGATAAGGTGCTGTGCTGACACAAGATGGCAAAGTGATCCCCTATGCCAGTAAAGCTCTCTCAAGTGTAGAAAGTCGCTACTCCTAAATTGAGCGCGAAGCATAGGCCATTACGTGGGGTTGTCATCACTTTCGGATGTACCTGCTGGGAAGCCATTTCAAAGTGATCACGGATCACAAGCCCCTGTTGCCTATGCTCAACAACCCGACTTCTCAAGCTTCAGCAAGAATTGACAATTGGCGTCTGAAGTTGCAATCATTCGACTTCGAAGTGCTGCACTCAAGAGGTGATTTGAATCCAGCTGATTACATATCACGACCTCTTCAAGGTACCACTCCATGAGACCTCATTGCTGAGTCTGCAGAGCAGTAAGTCAATTTTGTTATAATGCAAGCCACACCCAAGGCACTGAGCAGAGATTACATCATTAGTGCTACATCACAGGATGCAACTATACAAGAAGTGATACGTCTCATCTCAAATGGCCAGTGGGACAATCTGAAGCCAGTGAATGGAGCTGATCCAAGTACCCTCAGAATCTTTGCCAGTGTCGGGAATGAGCTGACCTCAGTGGACGGAAAAATTGCCCTTCGTGGAAATCGTATCGTCATTCCTGAGGCTCTTCAGAAACGTGTGGTAGAACTGGCTCATGAGGGCCACCAAGGGTTAGTTAAGACCCGCAGTTTGTTAAGATCAAAGGTATGGTTTCCAAAGATGGATGCTGCCGTCGATGAAGTTGTAAAGAAATGCTTTCCATGTCAGGTTGCGACACCAAAACCCTCCCGTGAACCACTGAAGATGACTCCTCTGCCTGATGGCCCATGGCAACATGTTAGCGTTGATTTTTGTGGGGTTGCAGGACATTATGTTCTGGTAGTGATCGACGTTTACTCAAGGTTTCCTGAAGTTGAGATCGTGCATTCTACATCTGCGAAAGCAGTCCTCCCTAAATTAGATCGCATATTTGCCGCATATGGTGTGCCCCAAGTTGTCAAGTCTGATAACGGTCCTCCTTTTAATGGACATGAATTTGCCCAATTTGCAGAGTATCTTGGTTTCAAACACCGTAAAGTGACTCCTCTATGGCCAGAAATGAATGGCGAAGTGGAACGTTTCATGAAAACATTTCGAAAGGTACTCCTCACCACTACTAACTGGAAGCAACAGATGTACCAGTTCCTTCGGAATTATCGAGCAACCCCTCATTGTACTACCGGTGTTGCCCCTGCCACTGCCCTGTTTGGAAGACCAATCAGGATCAAGCTACCCTGCCCTGTCGCTGTGCCATGCGAAACAAGTCCTAATCCTGCACTAATGCGTGATGCATGTCAGAAACTCAAGATAAAGAATTGTGCTGAAAGTAGGAGACCTGTCAAGGATTCTGACATACAAGTTGGAGATACTATGTTGGTTTAGCAACCAGAGCTTGGAAAATTCTCCACACCATACAACCCGGTTCCATTGACAGTCACAAGCAAAAATCACAGCATGCTGACAGCTGAAGGAGGTGACCGGAAGGTGACACGCAACTCTTCCTACTTTAAGAAGTTTCTTTCAGATACCTCGGTTCCCCCCATCAGTGATGCTTTGGGAGAAACCTCAACTGACATGGACATGCCAGACCCCCTCCTATCTCCTGTACCAGTTAGTCAGGACCACAACAACCCAGTGTCAGTGGACCCTAATGCAAGTGCTAGTACCCGAGCTGAATCCCCGCCAAGGAGGTCTACACGTGTGTCAAAACCTCCCAAGAGACTTTTTCAAGAAATTTGACTGAATACATTGTTTATTTGCGTTAGATTGTTTTTGAACTCAGTTACTAATGTTGAGAAGAACGTTCATAAACATTTAGATTAAGTGGACTATGACTGGACTACAATGTTCAGATGACTCGCTAGTTAGACTTGCTACAAGAACAATACTTTCTTGCAGTACCGTCAGTTCTAAAGGATTTATCGGTATTCGTTTGCTGCATGTTTTTCATTTCGTATTCAATAAGTAGGGTTTATTTATTTATTTTTTATTTTGGTTAATATTATATTTCTAACTAAAGGAAAGGAGAAGTGTAATGTTTATGTCACGTATTGCGTGACACACAAGTTATGCTGTTATTACGTCATTAGCAAGGTATGCTGGGATTATTAAACAGAGTTGAACATGTGCTCAAAATGGTAGCTGTTTGTCTTTGACTTCGTGTCCCGTTTAATTTACTTTTGTGTTCGATAACAGCACATTAAACGAAGTTAAATTTTTCTAGGGTTTTAAGAAGGAAAGAATGACTTAAAGAGTCGAATACTTTCTCGAAACTAATTGCCAAGAGAATACCTGAACCTTGTATGTAATTAGAAAATTCAAGTATATCTTCAATCGTTCGAACACCGTCAAGTATTGATCGGCCTTGATAAAACCATTTTGATTAAAATGAATAAGCCTAGGTAGAAACAACTCTAACCTTCTTTCAATTGCCTTTGATACAATTTTAACACCTACATTGATCAAAGAAATTGATCTCCAGTTTTTAATAAAACGTCTGTCTTTCTTCTCCAACAACGTAATCCCAAGGGACCCTGGGATCTTGAATATCTTTTCCTTCTTCCAGCCAGTAGCTATACTTCTCAGTTATTAAAGAAATATATCATCGTCGTCTAAAAGACTGGAGTTAAATTTCCAAAAAGAAGAACCCCTTCCTGAATAATATCTACATTTTTGACTTCTTCTTGAAGACTACTGCTTATTAACCAAAAGTCAAAACGGCGCTGTCCTGTAGGTTTTCTTGAATAATTGAAGAATCCCAACATTTTCAGTTACAAGGAAAATTACATTAACATCCGGAGATCACAAATAGTTTTAAACACACGCTGAAATATTTGATTTTGTAAAATACTGTTTATAATTGTTATCAAAATGGTATATGTTCTTCAATTTAACAAAACATTGATATATGGATTAAACATTTCTTTTGAGTACTGGATTCAAATGAAGTTAACTGGTTTAGTAAAATTGTGCCAACGTTAATTATATTGTGATCTAACAAAGCTTAACAACAAACACTTACATGAAACAGTGACGAACATACTGCGTTTCTTGGTTCCATACTTGTTTGTAACTTCACATGTGTAATTTCCAGTATGCCTTAAATCCACGTCAAAAATAACAAGTGTCAAATTAAAGAAGTAGTCTCCTTCAGTTTTTATCTTCAGATAAACCGTCTGGTTCATTTCACCATCTTTAAGTTCATTGCCATTCATCAGCCATTTGACGGTTGGCAGAGGCCAACCAAAAGCTATACAGTCGAAGTCTTGCCTTTTTCCCGCAAACGAAAATGCAGTTTTGTCTGATAAGCGAAGCGATGGATTCTCTAAAACTAAAAAAAAGTATAGTTTCTTTTAATTGCAAATTCTACGGTTTCCCAGTTCTTTTCACATAATTTAGGCCAAGGCGACTGATCACGTTTTGTAGAAGAGTCGAAGGCTATCTATTACAGATATAACAACGTTAAAGTTTTTTATTATTTTTTTTTATTATTGGTAGTAGTTACGCTCTTTCTAATGGCCTTCACGCAGAGTTACGATCTAGAATCGCGGCTAGAACAACAGTTCAATTAATGTACAGAACAATTTTGATTTCAGCATTGAAAGAAATATAAAATAGTGGTCGAAAATATAACGACAAAAACATAAGCAAGATCACGAGAATTTCAAATAAATGTTACACAGTAGAGATAGTCCGGCGAAGAAGTGTCAAATTAACTGCAAATTGCACTTTATGATAAAAGCATGAAAGTTTTCATACTGATACTAGACATCATTGGAGGCATTCTGTATATGCTCTGTGTCAGCCGGGAGAGGGTTTAAAGTTCAGCGTATTGAATTATTCAAACTGTCCGCCATCATTTTTTCCGTACATACAGCAAAAGTTCTCAATAAACGTTTAATTGTGATTTTTATGTTATTCACCTTCGATAGCAAGGCTAAATATTACAAGAAGTAACATTAAAATGGATTTTGAAATTTCTTTCACTTATCTATGAGTCATTCTGAATGTTACAGACGTGAAAGATGTTGGTGCAATTTATTGCCTCCTTGCTGTCGACCGGTTAGCTCAGTTAGCAGAGCGCCAGACTACAGTGCAAGAGGTCGCCTGTTCGAAGCCCAGCCTGACCAAAAACAGGGTCTTAAAATAACCGGTATCACCGGGTGCGACATCACATCAAGTTATACGGAAAGAGATAGGTGAAGCCGTACGGCTTGGACAATATAGGTGGTTTTCACGTTACGTCACGGCGGCCATGTTGGTACACACCAACAAAAGAATTTTAATGAACTTATTTTGTTATGTGCAGCAACATGGCCGCCATGGCCTTTGTCATTTGAGTCCCACAGGACTTAAGGTCACGTGAGTGAAAACCATCTATAGAGTAAAATCTTGGACAAGAATTGAGTACGTTCTTCCGGCATTTTATGCTCTTGCAAGACGTCAACAGTCCACGAAAAGAGAAAATTTATTTTTGCATGGAGAGATTTGTCAATCATGCTATACAGCTATTTCAATTAACGTTGTCGGATGAAGGCTCAAAGCCAAGACCGCAAGGCAGTGTGGGTAGTTGTAAATAACCATCCTAGATTCCGGTTGTCAGTGCGGGCGCGACGGAAAATGGGCGATAGTACTAAAAACGTTTGCCTCCTTTTTTTAAAGAAGGGAAACAAAAAACCGATACGAATCATATTGCCTTCGAAGCGTTCCTTTACTTGACTGTGTGGGAAGATAATTAAGCAGCCACGACGGCGGAGGCAGCGAGAACGGCACAAACAATAGGTTTAATTAGCAAAACCAATGCCTCTGCACGTGCGTTTTACATTTGGTACCTTTCTTTGCCATTCGCTGCAAAACAACAACGTCAAATGATTCCATTTGAACTTGAAGGCCGTCCCTACAAATTAAGCTCCTGGACAATCCAGTCATGTCAGACAAACTAACCAAATTGGAAGAACTGCAAAGCAGTTTATATAGAAAGAATCCTTGGTGTTGTCGTAGTTACA
>JAJGOT010001467.1:0-10198 GCA_022457155.1 Cladopsammia gracilis
TGTTCCGTTCACGAAAATACACCGTCCTGGACTCTTATCAGTTCGTTCAAAAAATTCCAGCAACTCCAACTTCTGAAGGCATTCTTTTACTCGATGACAAAATTCTCTCAGAAATCGAGGGCCACCGGCACAGACTGGTCATGCAACAAAAGAAATTGAAGGAAGCCGAAGAGAAAGAAAAGAATGAAAAACTAGAACGTATGAAACAGGGACCTGCCGAAAAAATGACTGTCGCGGTTCTTAAACAACTCTTAAAAGATAAAGGAATCGCCTTTAGCTCAAATGCAAAAAAATCGGAACTTGTAGAAATATTCAATTCTCAAGCTGGTACACGTCACAACAATGTAACAATGTCCAGGTTACACGTGGAAAAAGCACGAAAAGTGAAAGTCCTTGCAGCTGTTCCGTTGCTAAATGTTACTGCTTATGACGGCTGTTTCCCTAAGCCGAAGCAGTTTTACTTTGCTGACAAACATCCACCGAAAAAAAACAATAACCACGTAGTCGATTATTGTCAGCGTACTTGTTAGTTTTGTTTTCAGACTGGTTGGTTTCTGTTCAGTTGTTTTGTTATTAAATAAAGAGTGAGGTACATTAAAGTGAAATTACACAATTGACTGGGAATCGTCTGTATTTGCGATTACGCACTTCACGTCTCGACATGCCGGAAGGTTATTTGACGTTTTGTGAAGGCGTAATTTCGTCAACAGGAACTTCAATTATGACGAAAAATACGTTTAACACCGATGAAAGAATCACAAACGAAAAAAAATGGTTCAAGAAAGCAAAAAATGCGTCTTTCGTGCGCTGTATAACAGTCGATGAGTAATCGATGGGTCATCGATGAGTAATCGATGTCATCGATGACTAATCGATAGGCCACAAAATTTTTGGGCATCGATTACTCATCGATTACTCATTGATCATCGCCAATAATCAATGACTAATCAACTGATTACCCATCGATTACTCATTGATTACTCATTGATGTCATTGATCATCGATTAGTTATGTCTGGGAATAAAGACAGAAATGCAACAAAATTTTTTAAAAGCCTTTATGAACTGCTTCAAAAAGAAGACCTGGATAGTGAAGAAAACATTATAATAGGGGGCGACTTCAACTGCCCTTTAAACATTTTGCTAGACAAAAGAGGTGGTATACTGATTCCAAGAAAGATGGTCATAGACAACATTGAATGTTTGCAAAGCGAGCTCGACTTAGTTGACATATGGAGAATTAAAAATCCACAATTAAAAAGTTATACCTGGAGTCAAAAATCACCGGAAGTATTCTGTCGCCTGGACTATTGGTTAATATCAAACAATTTACAAGACTTTGTTAAATCTACCGACATAATTACCGCTATAAAAACAGATCATGCAGCAATTGATCTGGTTATTACTGACATAGAAACAAATGTTAAAGGACCGGGTTTTTGGAAAATGAATGTCTCTCTTCTAGAAGATGAAGAATATATTAATGAGTTAAAATCAAATATAGTAGAATGGAAAACAACTGGTAAAAATGAATTATCTGATAAACGCTGTATTTGGGACTGGATAAAGTATAAAATACGAGCACACTGTATTGCTTATTCCAAGAAAAAGAACAAAGAAAAAATCCAAAAGGGAAAATATTTACAAAATAAATACGAGAAGTTAAAGATTGCATTATCATTCGTGCAAGAGCTCGTTGGCATGAACACGGTAAACGAAACTCAAAATATTTTCTTAATCTTGAAAAGAGAAATCAAGTTAAAAAACATATAAGGAAACTAGTTTTAAACGGGTCTATTAGTACGAATCCTTTTGACATTCTCAATGAGCAAAAACGTTTTTACAGTGATTTGTATCAGTCTAAAACCTCCGACGAAAATAAAGAGAGTGTAAGGGCTTTTTTAAATGAACTTAACATTCCTAAACTATCTGAGGAACAAAAGCAATCCTGTGAAGGAAAAAATCTCCCTTAAGGAATGTAAAGATGTCCTTGACAGCTTTCAAAACAACAAATCACCTGGAAATGACGGACTCCCGATAGAGTTTTATAAGACATGTTGGGATTTAATAAGCGATTCTTTTATAGATTGCGTAAAGGAGACATACAAATATGGTGAGGAAAGCTGTAATCACGCTAATTGAGAAAAAAGATAAAGACCGAACCTTTATTGAAAACTGGAGACCAATTTCTTTAATTAATGTAGACGCCAAAATTATTTCAAAAGTAATTGCTTTAAGAATAAAAGAAGTGTTGCCATATATAATACATCACAACCGAACAGGTTACATAAAAGATCGTTATATTGGAGAAACTGTTAGATCAATTTTTGATTTTGAAAACGTTCCTGGCATCCTAATTTTTATTGATTTTCAGAAGGCCTTCGATAGTTTAGAATGGAATTATTTATTTCGTTGTCTTGAAGCTTTTAATTTTGGTCCAATGTTCATTCACTGGGTGGAAACGTTTTACCATAATATTCAAAGTTGTGTTATTAATAATGGTCTGGCTTCGGATTACTTTACATTAGCTAGAGGCGTCAGACAAGGTGACCCTCTCTCCCCATATCTTTTCGTCTTAGCTGTAGAAACATTGGCAATCTCTATTCGTGAAAATGCAGAAATCAAAGGAATAAAAATAAAACAAGATGAAACTAAACTCCTTCAATATGCAGATGATACAACAGCAGTTCTTTCAGATCTGAACTCAGCTCGCATATTATTTCAACAGCTTGAGTTATTTAAAACTCATTCTGGTCTTGAGGTGAACAGTTCAAAGACAGAAGGTTTCTGGATTGGATCTTTAAAAGATAATGATCTGAAACCTTTTGGAATCAAATGGCCAATCGAGCCCATAAAGGCCTTGGGTGTTTTCTTTACTTATAATAAAAAATTATTGTATGAAAAAAATTTAAAAATAGAGTTGACAACATGAAGAAACTTGTTAATATATGGTCCTCAAGAGGGCTTTCCATCTACGGAAGACTAACGATAATTAAATCATTGCTTATCCTCAAGTTGATTTATATCTCTTCTTTAATGTCCACTCCTAGCCACATTATAAAAGAAGTAAACCAAATTATTTACAAATTTTTATAGAAAGGAACTGATAAAGTAACGAGGTTATCGGCAATTAACAAGTTTGAAGAAGGTGGCTTGGAAATGATAGATCTTGAAACCATGATCAAAGCCTTGAGACTTGCTTGGCTAAGCAGAATTTTTTCAGACGGTAAAGGGACATGGAAAACATATTTAAAGTATCTTTTCCAAGATTCGGGAGAACTTCTTATTTTTAGCTGTAACTATGATATAAAAGATCTTTCTATAACCCCATTATTTTATCGGGAACTGCTACAATGGTGGTCTGATTTTCGTGAATATTTTGCAGAGCAAAGAAATTGGCGATACATTGTCTGGAACAATAAAGAGATAAGAGTGGATAATAAACCTTTATTTTATAAAAGATTTTTTGATTCAGAGATACATACTATCAATGATCTTCTCTTCGACCTAACTAATTCAGAATCTTTCAATGTAGTAGTTACCAAAATTAAAAAGGTGAACTTTATTACATGGACTGGACTTCGCCTTTCTATACCATCAAACTTGAAAGGAAAAAACCTTAATCTTTCGGTAGAAGATCCCTCTTTTAATTGTAATGGAAAACGTTTCGATTTAAAGGAAAAGAAATCAAAACACTTTTATTCTCTATTAATAAGTAAAAAGGCCAAACCGCTAACAGCTGTCTCAAAATTAAAATCTAAATTTCATCTTTCTGAAGATGAATTAAAAACTGCTTTTACTCTTCCGCATAATGTAGCTCTAGAACCATATGTTAAAGCTTTTCAATTTAAGATATTAAACTCAATTCTTTTTTACTAATACAAAACTGTTTAAAACTGGATACATTGATAATGGTAAGTGCACCTTTTGTAAGACTGATGTAGAATTATTGCATCACCTATTCTTTGATTGCAAACACGTGAAACTTTTTTGGAAGAATTTGAATTTTATTATTTTACTTTGAGAAAACAACACATAGTGCTTAACCTAAGAGACGTTATAATTGGTTTAATCGCTTCTTCAAACTTCTTACTAAACTACTTAATTCTTATTGCTAAAGTATATATTGGATTGCAGAAGGAAATGTGTCATTCCACATATTGCGGGTTATAAACACAAGGTCAAATTAAAATATCAAACGGAAGAGTATATTGCCACAAAAATGGCACATTGACAAACTTCTTTAAAAAGTGGACGAAGACTTTTGTCACTTAATTTCTTTCTTTGTGTGTGTGTATCTTTAGAAAGAAATAATTAGAATTAATTATTTTACTTTATTTTATTTACTTTTTCTTCGTATGATTTCGAAAAATATTAACAAAAATTATAGTTAAAACCCTTCAGAGAATGCGCACTCTTTAGTGTTTTAGTTTGTTAGCAATTGTTGTAATGAATAAATAGAAGCTAGATAAGATTTAGGTATGTAATTATTTCTGTCAAGTAACTGTATATACTGTAATTAAGTAATTGAACTGTTAAGTAATGTACGTAACTGTATCACAAACAATGTAATTGTATTGTATTGTACTCAGTGTAATGTAAGTAACTAAGTCTTTAGTAGCTAAAGTAGTACGTTTTCGTTACCGTAAGTCATTCAATTGTTTTGTAAAGTCTTTCATTGTGTGTTTCAATAAAAAAAATAAAATAAAAAATAAAAAACAATTGATGAAAATTAAAAAAAAGAAAGAAAAAATAAAATAAAAAAAATCTTAATTCTTGTGCTTCCGACCTTTCACCTACGTTAAGTTCCATCTTAGTTAAGCTTGTTCAGAGGGTCTTCAGAGGGCGACGCGTTTAGGCTATACATATTATACATAAAAGTTAAATTCAGCCGGAAATGTTCGAAAAACAATTTAATTAAAATAAGAAATGACTTTTGACTGCTAACCGGGCATTCAATTTTTCGCAGAAACCTGCGTTTTGGGTCTTTTCACTTTATTTTTCGTGGGCGCCAACTTGCCGTTAAAGACCCCTCCATTTATAAAATGTCCATGTTATTAGTAAAGTTCACATCAGATGAATTGGATGAGACAAAATTAAACTATGCAGGGATCTGCGAAGTGGTCGACTTCCTTTCAATTGGCTTTACCATGGTGTATTTGTGGTATTTTCTCTATTTATCTGCTTTCGTTGCGTTTATATTCCAACCATCGAAGAATTCCTTCACTACCTTTATGTCGCGGTGGATCTATTCTTGGTGTTTGTATATTCTCTTCCCCTTCGATAAACGTCACTATCAGTGACATAAACTTTTCTGGTTGTTCTTCCTTCTCCATTTCTGATATAAAATTGCGTCATTCTTGCAGCCATTATTTTTATCTGAAATTCCAGGCGACAACGGCCACGCGCGTAAACGGAAAGCTCAAACGTGATGGCTGATTTAATAGTAACTATGACAACTTCGACATCTTTACACGTGAATGATAAAGGTAGTATCTTCACTTTACGCGCTGAAGAAATCACATTTTTGAAAATAGAAAAATTCTAGTATTTCCTTGATATTTATACATTAAGAAATCATTTTAGCGAACTCGGCGCTACAGCTCGTTGTTGGTAATTTATTATTTCATATCCTCACTAATTTGTATATATTATTTTATGAAATGATAAAAGGAACTTACAAGGAATGAAGATAACAAATCTGCCAGTTGAAGCATTTCGTCACATGGCTGCTCTTGAGACTTTGTAAGTACCAAAAGTTTACTGGTACGCGCAAATCTATACTCCAACCGTGTACAGAGAGAATGTTTAACCTCTAATAGATATTCTTGTCGACTTTAAAATGACATACATTGTATGGCAAATAGTTTGTAATTTATTCATCGCTGTAATATAAAAGCCTCTGTTCGGCTTCTCGGTTGAGTTACGTTAACGTATCAGGGTACCCCAAACACCACTTTGCTTTTGTTCGTATACAGTGTGTATTCTGCTCTATGCCTCATTTAAACCACAACAAACAATATATATATTTCTGAAAGTTTAATCAATAACAATTACTATAAGGTACCTATATTTTAAGAAAAACGATTTTTGTGTTTAAAATATAGCGGAGAGGTTTCCAGAAGGACATCTTTTTGAACAAAGTTGCGTTTTGGGGTACCCTGATACCTTAATCATCACATATGTCACGCAGGCTAAGAATCTTGAAAAACATTGGACTGACATAATTTAATTTACGCCATCGCTGTGGAATCGGGCGACATCCTTCAATTTTGTCGTGCTGTGTACTCCAAAAGGTCTCAGATTTTTCCCATATGTAAATAATCTATTTGTATTTGATTCGTCTTGATTTGGTTATTTCGCCGATTTTGGAATTCACTTGTCTCAGCACATGTCGGTATCTCAATGTCTCAATAGCTGCTGCACACGTTAATCAGTTGAGCATCTCTAGTACAACCTAAAATCAGCGTCAAAATAAGTTGACACTTTGTCCAAAACGACTTTTCCTACCTTTTCTTAAACTTATACCATAAGGTTATCTCAAAAAGGTGATCTCCACCCCCCACCTCCTATCCAATGTTATACCGTCGGTCAGGTAATGGAGGACACTTGAAGGGACAGATGAGAGGGCCCAACAGGAAAATGGGACACCTTATTGAGATTTATATAACGGAGTAGCTGGTTAGCTTTCAGTTACAGTAAGGGGTAGCAGTTTATGTAGTTAAATTAAGGACTAAGCAACCCGAGAAGCTAGGTGGTACAGTGGTATACGGTAGGCTATGTAAGCCTAAACCCAGCTGAGGTCACAGGTTCAATCTGGAGTGGGGATTTCAGATTTTCCTTTTTACACTTAAAAATTTATTGAAAATAAAATTCTAAGTGTCGACATTACGTTATACAAGTATCAATATATAATAAGGAGTCTTGGGCCCTCTCGTCTATCCCTTCAATTATTTTCCTCAGTTAATCTGTGGGCAACAACAAACGCAACTTTGGTTGGTGAAGGGTGGGTGGGTGAGGACTTCTGTTTTAATATTTTCTCTAAACATACCCTTTGAAACGGGTGTCTCATCAATTTTGTCACCGATTATATATTTGAAAAAAAAATGGTTTTACAGCATGAACATTGGTTGTGTTTCATATGATTTACCTGTAATTAGTTGCACTGATCATGTAAATAGTTTTTTTTATGACAGGTGTGATCTTGTGTTCATTAGTTTATTAAGAATCTGGTTATTTTCATTACATCACATTCGCAAGGTTTTAAAAAGTTCTCGATGCGTGGCTACTACTATTGTTAATCTGGACAGGGACATTTTTTGACAATATCATCGAAAATATAGGGTCAAGAATCGATTTAATAATTGAAACGAAATACCAGAATATTGATATTTATACCAGAATATTGATATTTATATAACAATAACACACTCATTGTACAAAAAGAAGCTGTACATAGCTTGAAGCGTCTTAACCCAATGCAATATTGATTCCCGAGTGTTTGAGTACTTTTACGGAAAAATTATAATTAGACGAGAGGTATACTTACCTTGAAGTGTAGTTGTAGTTCTCTGAGATATGCGTAGCATTATGGGGTAATTGTGCATACTTCCTGCATACCTACGGGTCAGCGGTCACATCAAAAAACTATTCAAATGTAAATTAGTAATAATATAAATCCCAGGCCTGGCAACCAGTTCTTCCTGAAGTGCCAATACTGGCCAAGGTCCATAACAAAACGGGGTGGGAGAAACAAAAAATAGGGTGGGAAGAATTATCCCATAATGCTACGCATATCTCAGAGAACTACAATTACACTTCAAGGTAAGTATACCTCTCGTCTAATTTTAATTTCTCTTTCGATATGCTCCACATTATGGGATAATTGTGCGATTTCAAAGAACCGCGGCCAGCAAAAAATAGAAAGCATATAAACACCAACAAAGCATTTATTAAGAGGCTAAAAATGGCCCTACACATTTTCCTGAGGACCTCTCAGATAATGTTTGCGAAAAGTGCGTTCGCTAGACCAATCTACCATCTTAAGGATCTGAGACTGGAGCACCTGTTACATAGGCATGAGTGGTGACAGCCCCCTAACACTGTGAGCTTTAAAAATAGAGGTATCAACTCCTGCAGAATCTAAAACCGATTTGATCCATCTGGCAATAGTTGCTGTAGAAACTGGTTTGTTTGGCTTAATAAATGACAAAAACAATTTTGACTCAAACGTGCCATTTTTAACCCGTGAATACGCGCATGCGTAATGAACGGGTTATCGGTACCGGCGACAGATATGCAAATGAGCACTCACTCGCTCACTCGCTCACTCGCTCACTAGCTCTTTCCATCAGCTGTAAACTTTGTGACGTAATGCTTTGTTACGAATGCGTTTATTATAACAAGAACAGCGTGAATGCAGCGATAACAATAACTAAATTGGTGTAAACGAATATAAACAACAATAAGCTTAAAGATGTTTCGCATTTGGAGTCTTTAATGCAACGTTAAAATCGATCTAAAAGGAATTTTCAACCGAGACACGCGTTTTGATGCTTATCTACCTTCAAGTAATAAAATTTATCCCATTTCAAGTCTGTGGGGTAAAGCGCGGACTTATAACCAGAAGGCCCGGGTTCGAATCTCACTCGGATCGTTTTTTTTTTTTCTTTCTTCTTCGGATTGAACATTATAAATGTAATGTACTGTATTTTTCATTTTGCGTTTGTCAAAAATCCTTTAAGTTTAATTTTAAAAAAATATCGCAATATTGCGTTACGCGTTAGCATTTCTTATTCACGGGTTGGCTCTTAGGAGCATTTGATTAGAACTAAGCACCTCTGTACGTGAAATGTACTCTTTCAATGCAGCAACGGGACAAACCGAGACACTGTCTGAGGATTCAAAAGAGACCTCGAGGGATTTCCCTGGTCTAGAAGTCTTTACATGTTGGGTCACAACAATGCACATAAAGTCTGCTCCCTCTGGGCAGAAGCCAGGGCACATCTACAGAGCATGACCGTCTTAAGAGTTAACAACTTTAAACTTAGCTCATTTAAGGGAGCTAATGTCTTTAAATAATCAGTCACCGTGGAAACATTCCATGTAGATGAATACCTAGGAGTCGGTGGTCTCAGCAAATAAATTCCCTTGAGCAATCTTGCAATCAGAGGATGTGAAACAATAGATTGTTTATCATCACCAACAGAACAAAGAGTTGTAGAAAGTGCTGAACGGTAAGTGTTGATAGTGCTGTACCCTTTCATGCCCTTTGCCTTCATGAGAACATTCAGTTAAAAAAAAATTGCAACTTGGTCTACAGAGGTTTGAAATGGATTAAACTGTCTTTAACGATACCGGCTAGTCCACTTGTTCCACACTCCTTGGTACTGTTTTTCAGTGCCAGCTGTCCATGAGGCACAGATGATCTCAATAGATTCCTTCGAAAGTCCCTTGTCTGAGAGAGCTTTCCGGACAGCATCCAAGCGGCCAAGTCCAGTTTGTTTCTTAGAGGGTGTTGTTCCAGACTGTGTGGAAGTGTCAGGAGATTGTCCAGACGAGGTAGCCTGACTGGCTGATTGATTAATAGTTGAAGCAGAAGTGGATACCAACTCTGGGCAGGCCACACTGGTTCAATTAACAGGACTAAGGCTTCGTCGTTGCGAATCGTGGAAAGCACTCGAGGTAATAGGCTAAATGGAGGAAAGGCGTAACATTTCATATTAGCCCAATGTAGACTAAAAGCATCCACAGTCATAGCACCCGGTTCTGGATGCCAAGAAATAAACTGATCAGTCTTAGTAGAATTATCGAGTGCCAGTCTAACATGAATGGATCTCTGACAAGGAACAAAACATTGGAGGGCATGAAAACTTGCCAAAAGTTCTAAATAATTAATATGGTAATCCAATTCACCTGGCGACCATCTCCTATTGGTGGATTGGCCATCACATAAAGCTCCCCAGCCAGTTAAACTGGCATCACTCTCAATATAAACGTCAATTTTAGGTTCTTTAAAAGATTTGACATTAAACCTAGAAATATTGTCCACTACCCAGTGCAAGTCTGACCGAGCCTGGGAGGTTAATGAGAGTAATGAACCATAACCTGAGCTAGTGGACAAAACTTGAGTTTTGCATTACTCTAAAGGACGATAATGGAGTTGAAGGAAATTTACCGCTGGGAGGGAAGAAACTATC
>JAJGOT010001468.1:0-10117 GCA_022457155.1 Cladopsammia gracilis
ATCAAGCTGACCGATGATAAAGAATACAGATAGACCATAGTTACTGAGAGAGTAGAGAGACAAATTTGCATGCGTAGAAAACAAGCAAAATAGACCAGTTCGATGTGATGTCAATACTATTTTACATCGTCGAAAACTATGTTGTTCATCTTTAAGACAGCAATGATTAAATTCTAAAGTTTAAATTCTAAAGCCTAAACCTCAATTTGATCGTTTTGTGAACGAGTCACCTTTACGGATGTTAGCTAAATAGTCTAGTCTGCAGTTATTTTCTGCATTCGTACCTTTTTTATTGAAGTGATTCTGTCACATTGAGCACCATGTCGTGTTCAATTTACGACATTTATTGTCAGATCAGTAGTTCTGGACAATTTTGACCAATCGAAAAGCGACAATTCAGAATCGTATACCGTCGCTGTCAACAAGAGACGAACATTGTAGATAAAAGCAATGGCTTTTTTCATGTAAAAGTTAGCCGGCTAAACGTGCTTGGCTCAGATAAAAGTCAAACTTCAATGCTTATTAGCGCATTGTCATTAGATTTAGGCATTGACAGGGCTACGCCTTAAAGAAGAAGTCGTTTAAAATAGAGTGATCGTCAGTAAACGAATACTACAATGTAGTAATATAATTAATGTAACTATGAAAGGAAAATGAAGGGTTGTTTTAAGGAAACTCTACTGTAACAAATGGAAGCATTCGTGGGAATGTCAAATGAGAAAAAAATGTTCACAAATTTAACATATTTTGAAAGAGAAGCTTAGAAACTTTAGGAAATAATATTAAAACTATAAACTTTACGTTATGAGCTTTGCTAAAGCACTACCTTCTGCAGTGCGTCGCCAGATTAGCGAGGGGAAATTGCCCCATGCAACATATGGTTGGTGTGTTGGTCATTTGCAAGCAAATATTTCGATCGTGCCATCGAGAGTGGCTGATGATTTTGAAAGATTTTGTAAGCTCAATTCGAGTGCTTGCCCTCTCCTGTATCGAAGCAAACCAGGCGAAGTTACTGCCCCAAATCTGGCTGAGAATTCAGACATAAGGTGAGACCATTGGTGAGACACTGCACCATTATATATTTGAAAACATAAATGCTAATAAACCTGCTTATTGAACTCCAAATGCCTCTCGTTTATTATCAACATAGGTAAAGTTTGTAAAGTTTGTAAAAGCTGTTCCGTCATATGATTGGAAGGACATGGTGACATTTTATTTAGGATGTAGCTTTGGTATGGAAGATGCTTTGGATAAAGCTAACATCAAGTTACCATCGACAAACAAAAATGTATCAATGTATATTTCAAACATACCATGTAATACGTCCGGTCCATTTTCAACAAACATGGTGGTGTCGATGAGATCAGTTCCAAAAGAGCTCTTGCAGGCCTTGTTTGAGGCAGCATATATTTTAGATTGTTCTCATGGGGCGCCCGTGCACATTGGTGCACCGACAGACATAGGGATCAATGATGTGCGGATGGTAGACTTTGGAGAGCCGACTGCTATAGCAGAGAATGAGGTACCGGTGTTCTTTGCTTGTGGTGTTACAGGAAATAAAGCAATTGAGTCTGCAGGTAGGTGGGGGCAGGGGTGTATTCATCTATCAAGGTTTCTGATTTCTCCAGGGGGGTGAACAATTCTGCACAAATGCAAATTGCATTACTAAAGTGAATACAGGCACATTTGGTTCAATTCCTGTTACTGATTAAAATTACAATTGTTACTGATAAAAATTACATGAAGTACTTCAATTCCTGTTACTGATTAGTAAAATGGAGTAACCATTCACTAATCAATTGCTACTGTAGCATTAATAATTTGTAATTTATTGAGATCTGCTGTTAGCTAATGCTAGTTTACATGTGGTTTATTAATAATAGGGCCATTTATACGGGAGAAAATAAGACGCGTCTTACCTAAGACGCGACTTAAATAAGATGCGAAGTGTACCATTTATACGTTTGCGTCCAACATAAGACGCAAAGATCACGTATAAATGGTTCGCGTCTTATTTCTGATACGGCGCACTTGTTGTTCGCGTCTTATTTAGGACGCGAAAGCATTTATACGAGGAAGTTCACGTCTTATTTAAGACGCGGACAAAATAAGAACAGCTGAAAACCCTGTTCTAAGATAAGACGCGTCTTATTTAAGTCGCGTCTAAAATAAGACACAAATGCTTATTTTGTACTGTTTATACGATCGGTTCGCGTCTTATTTAAGTCGCGTCTTAGATAAGACGCGTCTTATTTTCTGTCGTATAAATGGCCCTAATATTACTATGATTACTATGATGATGTTTTCATCTTGGGGTTGCTGTGGAGTTAAGTCATTGTTTCTAATTATTATGCCATGCAGGTCTTAAATAATACTTACACGAAGTACTTGTCTGTATCTTTAAAAACCGAGCAAGATATAATGAAAAAATGTTACAAGATTGAATGTTTTTACAATAGTGGCAATAAAGACCAAAGAAAAGTTTGGTTGCTAACTCTTAAACGTTTAATTTCTGTTTTCATTGGTTTATTTGCCCAGGTTTACCAGAATGTTTCTCGCATGCACCTGGTCACATGTTTATCTGTGACGTCACTACGGCCTCGTTCCAGGAATCGCATCCATCGCCTTACAAGGAACAAGCGCCTTGCGTTGTTGAATTTTCCGAGAACCCTAAAAGATTCTCCGTTCTCTCCCAAATCGCCAAAAACAAGATAACCGAATTGGAACATTTGCTGCTCTACGATATTGGCAAACGAGGAATCAAAGATATAAACGTGAAAGGGGATCTTTTGAAAAGCTTGCTTAGCTTATATCAGTAGTCTTCGGTAGGCATATTAAACATTTGGTTTTCCCGTTTTCGGTGGTGAGCCAGTAGCGGAAGAGACGGACGGCTTGCCTGCTTTGGCCAAAGAAGTTAGTTTTATAATTGACAAACGCAACGAAGCTCTCCTTCGCAAAATTATCCAGAAGTGTTTGCAATTGAATATTTTGAAGAAAGATGTTCCTATATTTGTCTACGAACGCCAAAATGATCGGAAAACCGCAGCTCTGCAGTTTTTGTACCCAAATGGAAGGGCGGAAAAACCTCGTTTCGATCATCTCGTGTCAATCGAGCGCACGGGACCAAGTGACGATGGTACTTACCGCAGTATGAGAGCAAAGGTTCTGAAAGAAGATTTAATTGCTCCGGTGGATGATCTATTCTTACTAGGTACAAAATAGTTTATTCATATGTTAATTCGATTCAAACTTCGCTCTCGATTAAGCGCCTTCCCTTAATTAAGCGCCACCTAAACCATTCGTTTGGGGATTATCGCATATATAGGCACTCGCGACTGACCTCTTTATCCCAAACTCTTTGCAAACTTTATCATTAACTCTTGCAACAAACTCCTTGGTCAGAGAGTAATTGTGAAGGTGCACCCCATCTAAAAATAACAACATTGGACAAAGTGAATGCTTTGAAAAGATGCTGGATCAATTTTGGCTAAATAAATAGGGTTTTTATTAACCTTTTATCTGTTCAAGATAAATAAATGTGGTACCTCCATGTAGATTTCTTGATGCATTTGGCAACGCTAGGTGCACTTTTGTCCTTGATGGGATAGAAATCAACAAACTTGGTAAAGTAATCATAAGCTGTGGTTGGTATATAATGGTCCTACAAGAGCAAAAATTAAGAACTGTTAGTAGAATCACGCTTTTATAATATCATTTCAATTTTGTTTTGACAGTTTAAGCCCAGAGCTTCACCACTGACAAATAATATCATCCAGATGGCATTTTTGAAGAAAAAGTGGTGCATTTGGCTCACATTGCAGGGTTAAATTAATTTACATGTACATACCAATTAAATCTATTCTTGGTTTTCACTGTCACGCCATAAAATTTTAAAATCGAAACGAATTAGCGAAGGAAGCCAATAATTTGTAATGTTATAAAAGAGTAACAAATAAACAACTTCGCGAAGTCTCAGATCTGTGCAATATTCCGTTGTTGAATTATTCGCCGAAGCATTCGACTCAAATTTACAGAGCTTTGTATGGAAATGCCATCCCGGAGGGACACCAAGATATAATGTTTTACAATCGAAACTATTTAGTGAAAGAAGCCAATAATTTGTAATGTTATAAAAGAGTAACAAATAAAAAACTTCGCTAAGTCTCAGATCTGTGCAGTATCCCGTTGTTGAATTATTCGCCGAAGCACTCGACTCAAATTTACAGAGCTTTGTATGGAAACGCCATCTTGGTGCCCCTCCGAGGGGCACCAAGATGGCCGCCGGAAATCAATAAAAACGTCTGGACTTCACTTTCACTCTGACAGCGATTACTTTTCTCTCGTGAACTACTATTCATTCGCATAAACTGCATTCCTAATACTTTAACTGCCCAAAGTGCCAAAAATCACGAGGAGAGGCCCTTGTTTCATAGGAAAAAGCTTTGTCACGGACGCCATGTTGGTGTCACGTAGGGTGAAAAGTCAGAAATTCAAAATGCTGTATTTTCAAAACGAAAGACGCTACCGGGTTGGATACTTGTGAAAAGATGTATTTTTAAGTCGTCTTTAACCTGGTGGACATATAAATTCAGAAGGCATTACAATTTATGATTTTCGAATTTGATGACGTCATGTGAAAACCAAGAATTCCGTGAAATGATATTTATGAAATAAATCATACAATATGAACTGCGGAAATGAAATCAAATGAAGAATGATCCTCGCAGTTGTGAACGCAATTTAAGCACGGGAACATATGAACCTACAATTGACCTGCTCCCAACGTCAGTGGCTTCATAGCTCAGTTGGTAGAGCATCGCACCGGTATCGCGAGGTCACGGGTTCGAACCCCGTTGAAGTCCTGAATTTTTTTCAGGCTTCTTTTCGCAATTGCTTAAATTGCGTTCACAACTGCGAGGATCATTCTTCATTTGATAAATCTATTCCGATCAACTCCAGGGCATTGTTCACCCTAATAGGTATTAATTCTGGTGCTTGGGTTTTTATCTTACTAAAAATCTGACACTGATGAAATGACGCTATCTAAAAATGAAAAGATACAATTCTTAACTGATTTACTAACATTATAACATACTGCATTTTAATATAATCTCCATATTCCTGGATGACTTCTATCATTCCATTCCATTCAACAAAGTTCTTTGATTTCATCTACAGTAAGGACAACCTTTTTTCGGACTGTTTCCTTTGCTCCTGCGTAGTATAACTCATCATCTAGAAATTACAATAAATATTACAAGCACAATCTATTAATATTATGCATTTTCATAGGTTTGCTTAATTTTTGATGACAACAAAGAATTCTGTAGTGCAGCACAATTAGATCAAAACTACTAAAAAATGCTGGTAGTTATTGATAACTAGCTGAAAATTATTGTCAAAGTATTTTGATGTCTGTAGTCAATTTTTCAATAGCTAGGTGAAAATATTGTCACACACATTGAAAGAGTGCAGATACAAAGCCAGTCTTGGAAACCATATAGATATGTAAATACAGCCTGCATGCTCTCCAGCTTCCTTGTAGTGCATGCATTACTACATCAAATTTATGCGCTTTTTTGTTGGCTGAAGTGCCAATAATAGTGCGCAGTTATCGTTGGAATGAGTTACGTTAACGTTCGTATGTATGTGTAGTGCAAACCATGTGGTATAGTAATAAATTTCTCAAACAAATGAACCATATATCTTATACCTATCGTATCCATCTACACCTATCGATCTACATCTTTTTAAATAATATAATTTTATTTACACATACTTAGCTCATTCAGAATATAATTATCTGCTTGGGAACGAACAGTACGTTGCTAATTCTTGGTCAAACCAACTTGATGTTTGTCATTACGTAAATAATGCACGATACGCTCGCATTTTTCGTTCTGCTGAGCTATACGAACGCTTCTTGTTTTCCGTTCAGGGTCAGTAGCAGAAGTTAATCTCTTGTTGTGGCGCCATTTTAAGTAATAATGTAAATAAAAATGTTGTTTAATACAAGCGAAGAAAGCAGTGTTGATCCAGAATTTAAGGGAACACTCAGACCACGAGGAAGTTCTTGTTATGGTAAAACTGCTGATTTGCGCATGCGCAAAGTAACAGGGGAACGTTCAGACCGCTACAGAAAAAGGAGGAATTTCGTTTTAAACTAATCGGCATATATTTGTTTACATTTTTCAGGCAAAGCCAATCAGAATGCCTAAATTTTTATTACTTCATGTAAAATGGTAAATAATGTACCTTTTTACCGGAAGCAGTCTAAATTTACGCATTCTGATTGGGTTACTGAAAATGTAAACAAACTTGCTGATTGGTCTAAAACGAAATTCCCCCTTGTTCCGCTACAGTGGGTTCTATGATGTACACTGAGTTTGTTTGTTTATGCTATGATCAATATTATTCGCAACGTAAAAAAGGTCTTTAAAATAAGGCACTCGTTGCCTTTTTTTTATTTCACTTATTATATATCAATGATTGTATTTTGGTATGGTGCATCGTGCTATGATTTGAGCCATGTGTTAATATAGATTTTAGTTAATGGCCTATTCTATTCTATATACAAAAAGGGTCTTTTATCACTTCAATATTTACTGGATAGATGGCTTTTTAACTGCCTCGTCGCTCTGCGACGAGTCAGTTCTTAAAATACCCTTTTTTTTTCTGTCGTGTCACCTGCCCCGGGAATCGATTTTGCTGCGGCCAACACCGTACCTAGTTTACTTCCGGTTTTCAGAAATCAGTGATGTCATCGAAACGACAATTTACAATTGAAATATTTACCGTTCTAATTTCGACGGAATTGTTAAACATTAAATCGCTGTGAATTCAGAATGTGTTCTATTTCTGGTAAAAGGAAAGCGAGTTGAACTTTTCTAACCAAATCAATTGTCAAACAGTTGAGTTTAGAAAGCACGTCCCGGCAAGTCAACTGATGAGTAAACAATTCTCAAGCATTACGAGCTATTACGCCATGGAGTCACGTTGAAACAGGGACCGCGCAGCAAGTTTTCGAGTGGGGGGGGGGGGGGGGGGGGCTAAAGAAGAATGCGTGAAGGAAATGGGTTTTTTTTGTGGGCGGGGGGGGGGTATGCTTGTGGATTTCTATTCAATTTCTCTAAAAAGACGGAGAATGCTATTATAACGATAAAACTATTGATTTTTTCCACATCTTCATAGGGAACCCAAGCGTTTATCAAGAATAATGATCATAGAATAAAGTTAAAAATGGACTTACGTGATGTAGTGTTTCATTCCAAATGTGCCGTTACTTTTGTGCTGTTGAATAACCGGTGTTGAATAACTGAAATCAGTTTCTGCCGGGATTTTTAACAGCTACAACGGTCTGATCAATTTCGAAACGATCGTGTCTGTAATTTTTTTAATGGTCTCGCATTTCACCGTCTGTTATTAAATTTTAACTTGTCAGCCGTCATGCGGTATGGTTTCGTATTTCGGCGTCTGGAAATAGGGAGAAGAGACGAGAAGAGAAGAAGAATAGGGAGAAGAGCCGAGTTCAATAATTGTTTAATTATTCATTCAAAATATTTACACGGCAAAACAAAACGGTAACTGAAAATAATTTAGTGAATGATATTAAAGTTACTGTACATCATTTACTCGAACAGTGCCAAAATTACGCTTTCTGTTTGTGTTGCGGTCGGTAAATTCGTTTGCGATGTCAATGGTGGAAAGCCTGTCCGTTCTTTCTTTGTGTATGTTTAAAACTGTCAGTTTACTAAATCGTTCCTGGTTCATTCTTTAACGGAGCCATGTTTTTAGCCTCCGGGCAGTCGAAAAGGATCTTTCACCGGCTGCACTGGTTGCTGGATTTACGAGAATCAGCTTACATAACGTGATAACTTCTTTTATCATTTCCCGTTCTGGGTTGGATAGCTCTTTAATTTTTATTATTATACATTGGTGTCACTAGCTCGATTTTGATTGGCTATAAGCACGCAGCTAATTATTGCTTGCTATTTCTGTTACGTCATACCTACAGACAATAGTTTTATGCATGCAGAAGTGACGTCATATCTACAGACAATAGTTTTATGCATGCAGAAGTGACGTAGTTGTTTACTTACAAGTTGACTGCTGTGCATTGATCACTTTTTTGTGCGCGCTCTTGTCTTTACAAGTGCAGCTCAGGAATATGCATAATAAAACAATTATTGGATTCGGTTTTCGCATGATAGCGATAATTATCAAGGCCTCAGTTTGTGTTATCCGCCTCAGCCTTCGGCTTCGGCAGATAACACAAACTTTGGCCTTGATAATTATCGCTATCATGCTCAACCTCATCCAATAATTGTTAACTGTGATGTCGTCAAAACAAAAATAATCACCATCCTTCAGCAGCACTTGTAAAATTTCCATCTGGGCGGTTAACACTGAAATATTAACATCATCGTTGTAGAGTTTCGAATTAACGATTTTTTATAATTTTTCACTTCATTACTTTTGTTAAATTATTTTTTGTTTAATTTATTTTTATTTTTGTAAAAAAAAGTGGGGGGGTGTTGAAGCCACAAATGTAATAATTGACCACAAATGTAATAAAGTCCTCAAATGTAATAAGGACTGACCACAAATGTAATAAAGCCCTCAAATGTAATACGAATTGACCACAAATGTAATAAAGCCCTCAAATGTAATACGAATTGACCACAAATGTAATAACGGATTTTACCGTGCGTTCTTCAGTTTGCACAACAGGGTTACTAGCCCTAAGTTGTGAGGACCAGGATTTCGCCAGTCATGCATTATCTTTCTCGGAAAACCAAACTTGGACTAACCTTATTTTATCTATGTAGCGTGTTGGACGTCATCTGTCATTCACATTTGTGGTCAATCCTTATTACATTTGAGGGCTTTATTGCATTTGTGGTCAATTATTACATTTGTGGCTTCAACATTGAAGCCACAAATGTAATAATTGACCACAAATGCAATAAAGCCCTCAAATGTAATAAGGATTGACCACAAATGTAATAAAGCCCTTCTCTGATTCGCCTTAAAGAAATTATTAATTCCCCGAAGTGGCATATGGCGTGGCTTAAACTTAATCTAGCACCGCTTGGCTGGTTTGAGATAATCGGTATTGCCTGGCGCACTTGACAAGCTCACACATCCGTCTTCAGTACCCCTGCCTCAGACTAGTACCGTACCTTGTTTGGACCAAAAGTTTATATTAAATTCGGCGGTGCACACTGCTATTGTTGACGAAGACGTTGAAATTTTTGTTGTAGGAATGCCATGTTTGCTGTTGAAATTGTTAGTTCAAGCTTCTGATTGAGGGGTGGCGAATGGTACCTTCAAAATCGTGGGTCTGGAAAATTTTGGTCCGGTCTCGAAATCTCGGCCGTGTTTGTTTTAAGTCTCCAAGTCTCATTTGGCTGGTGCTTTTTCTGTCTCGGGGTCTCGAAAATGTTTAGTTGAGATAATAGCAACTTCAGGTTTGGTCACGTGAATGACAGATGACGTCCAACACACTACATAGACAATTCAGTTTGTCCAAGTTTGGTTATACGCATGACTGGCGAAATCCTGGTCCTCACAACTTAAGGCTAGTAACTCTGTTGTGCAAACTGAAGAATGCACGGTAAAATCCATTATTACATTTGTGGTCAATTCGTATTACATTTGAGGGCTTTATTACATTTGTGGTCAGTCCTTATTACATTTGAGGGCTTTATTACATTTGTGGTCAATTATTACATTTGTGGCTTCAACAGGGGGCTTTGCCCCTCCCTCTGCGCGGTCCCTGTGAAATTCCGAACATCTCGAATTTATGTCACGCTATGGTCGCGATCGATCATGTTGATATTGTTAATTTATTCGAAATCCTATGACCGATCTCCAAAATGCCTGTGTTTAAACAATCCTGATTCCTTGTAGTGGGTGTTTCAAGGATTTTAAAGCGAAAAAAAAATGTACAAATTCTAAACTTATGTTTTTTCTAACAGTACCGAGCCGATTAGAGAAAAAAAATAGAGACCTGAAATTGTAGCCTACAAAGCGAGGGACTTTTTTTTGGGGGTGGGGGGCGGCGGTGTGGGCAATTTTTCTGATCATGATTTTTTTCCGTCTTGATGTTGTGCAA
>JAJGOT010000307.1:600000-847500 GCA_022457155.1 Cladopsammia gracilis
AGGAAGGACCAACAGCTCTGGGGACGTGACTGGCTTTAAATTCAAAAGTCGTACTCGTACTCAATCTCGTACTCGTACTCAAATCTAAATTTAACTGAATTAGCACACCTTTCTCAATTTCAAACTTTGGCATACAGTTTGCTTGGTTTCCTCCATAGCAGTTATAACTCGTGGCCTAGCTGACGAGACATGTTTTCGGCTCTGAGTTTTCTTTTTGTGCGTGTGTCACATTAGTGCATGCAAATTTATGCTTGCATATTTTAGTTTATGCCGACGACTATATGGTTTTCAGTCATGAAGTACATACCGCACAATCTCTCCGTGTGTTGTCTTGAGAAGCAGAAGGAAGAAAAACAGCGTACAAGTTTTTCAAGACAATACAAGACGTTCATTGATGGATACGACCATTTGATATTATGTTCGCCGCTTATTGCTGTGGGATTTTTGTTCCGGCAAGTTTTGCGCTTCATATAACAAGGTTTCAAGTGTCAGCTACTAAATGTAGTGGTCTTACTTTTTGAACAGAATTTGTAACTAACGTTTCTCCGTAAAAGCACTCAAAACACTCGGGAGTCAATACTGCAATGCCGTTAAAGACGCCACCAGTTCACTCTGTTCAGCTTCTTGTTTGTACTCTAAAATACTTGGAGTTGTTGGGTTTGTTTATAAACCCTTTCACTCCTCATGTAATCACTGGGCAGGTAATTATAATATTTTGGTCAGTGGATAAAATCTTATACGGGTGTGACCATTCAATTAAAAGCTCTTCATCGGAACTATCTTATGATACTATTTTTTTCGTTATTTTTTCAAAAACGTTTCTCTTGAATTTACTTGATTTTAGTCTCTTTGGGAATGAATGGTTAACCTTGTAAATTTATTCGTTTTATTTTTACAGGCAACTAAGACGCAGCTAAACCTTAATGACCTTTTTGTACTGAGTAGACTGACAAAGGGATGTATTCATGGCAATGATAGCAAATCCTGGTTTGAAGGAACAATCAGTGATGAAAATCCAGCGTAGTTGAGAATAAAAGTAAACGTAACTCGTTTAGTAAAAAACTGTATAAATAATTGAGTGAAAAATGTCACTTATAAAGTGTGTTCCAACATAATAAAAAACGGCAGAAAAATAATTCTTTTTTCAGACCAAAGTAAATATCTTTCACCCAGTTTTGGGGGAAACTTGGTCGCCTTTCAGTGACCTGACTACATTATATTAGGGTACAAGTGATGTTACAGCTGTAAATCGGTGATACACACACCATTGTTTTACCTTTGTAGTAAGTGGTCTAAAAGAATTGATATAAAGTTCCGTTAAATGTTAAAATTTAAACTACGTCCTCCTCTCTATTAAGACTCCCTTCTTTTTTTAAGGCCTGAAATTATATAAGCCCCTCCGGGAGAGGGGTTAAGTAATGCTTCACATAAGAACTATAGTAAACTTCATTGTTCTGCGGCAGTGGCTCT
The DNA here is from genome assembly GCA_022457155.1 of Cladopsammia gracilis. Classification (NCBI taxonomy): domain Eukaryota; kingdom Metazoa; phylum Cnidaria; class Anthozoa; order Scleractinia; family Dendrophylliidae; genus Cladopsammia; species Cladopsammia gracilis. The sequence goes on from JAJGOT010000307.1 coordinate 601,471, forward strand.
TTCCCACATAGAGTATCTTTGATTTTAAGAATAGAGGAGGGGCTGATGGTTCATAATTATATTTCATTATAAAAATACAGAAAATCCATTTGCGTCAAATATATTTTAGGAAATGTTCGTGCTTAACCAATCTGAATAGCAGAAGACAATAGCTACTAATTTTGCTTCTTTGATGAAGTTCCCCAAATACAATATCTTTTAAAAATTGCATGTTGTGCGATTGGGTCTCAAAATACTTGAAACCTTAAAAAAATAGACTTTATGCACCTTGAACCTTAACTTTTTAGCGGTTTTTGAGTCTAAGCCAATGAGATCACTAGTTGTAACAATGAAAATAGTTGACATTCCATCGTGCATTGCCGTTCAGTACTATCCTTCTTATGCGGATCATTACTTAATACAGATTTTATGGTACATTTTGATTCTAGAAATACCTTTAGAAAAAAGCCGCTCTATTGGTAACCGATGTAGGAGAAACTTTTAAATTAGATGTGATAATTTATTACCTAGATTTTATTCATAACCAAAAGTGCAATCATGAGTTCAAAACACGAGCCAACTTATCTAACGGAAATATAAATAAAGGGAGAAATTGAATAATGAGAAATTAAAGTAACAAAATGGTAATCGTTGCCTCAGACTTTCTTCGCGACTCAGTTAGAAATATTATAAAATGCTCAAAGAAATGCGTGTACTATGATTGGTCAGACCGAGTATCGTATAACTGATAATACACACTGCATACGTTACACGAGTGCGCGCAAATCATGGGACATTTTCTAAAGGAAATAGTTTATCATTCCCTTAAAGGGGCAGTATCACGAGATTCCACGCGCGACACTGTTCATTGTTCTTGCACCGGAATTTTGGACATATCACTGTTAAAAGAATTTTTTTTTCTTCCGGCTATCAAAACGGATTTTTTGATTCAACAAATACCTCCACTTCTCGACGGCCTTTTTGAATTTGCGGAATCAAACTTGAAAACATGGGCCGACGTTTTCAAGTTTCGCCCTCATGATACTGTCTGTAAATGAATTAATATCCTGTTAATAAACCGCCAACATGGAGCATAAAAGAGTAAAGACGTCGTCCCTGTAAACAAAACATACATTCTCTTCCACGGCCAAAACCACATCCAAGAAGATATGTACTCCCTTTATTATTATCGCATGTTTGCTTAACAGCAATACATGTAATTATTGAAGTCACTGATATTTGTCCTAAGTGGTTCAGTCTTTTCATTTCTTAATTTCAGTGACAAAATGAAAAAAATAAATTAAAATGATTATTTCCTTAATTCCTGTTGATCAGTTTATTGCCATTTTTTTAAATTTGTTGATTAATTTATATAGGTGGTTTTCACGTTACGTCACGACGGCCATGTTAATTGTTGTACACCTACAAAAGAATTTTAATGAACTTCTTTTGTTTATATGTGCACCAACATGGCCGCCATGGCCTTTGTCATTTGAGCACAGAACTGCAGGTCACGTGAGTGAAAACCATCTACAGACCACATTGTGCCACAAATGGGCTTAAATAAGATATACTTCTTTACTGCATTCCCTTTCTATCTGACACCCTAAACTCTTTGTCGTACATGTATGTACAAAAAACAACTTACAAGGAGCTTACGACAAACATACATGTATGTTTACTCCCAAGAGTGCATAAAATCACTGCACAATTCATGAAAAATTCACAATTCATGAAAAATGTCATTTTGTCAAATACTAAAAATCAAATAACACCATGGGAAAGAACTGCCAAAGAGCTTACATTCGAATGGTCAAACGGTAGGATTCCATACACAGACTCAAAAGTTCAAGTAGAACTACATCATACGACAAAAGGTTTGATCCTGAGATTAAAAGGATTATCATTGACTTGCACATGACGTCACAAAAATTCAAAAATCTAAACTTTACATCCTGCAAAGCTGTTTCTAACAAGGCATGTAGATATCAGTGTTACAATCCTTCACAAAAAGTTTCAGGTTTTAAGGCTGGTTCTCATATAATTGTCCCGGTCGCCCCGGTCGTCCGAGTCGTTTCAAAACATTTTTGCAAACGACTCAGACGATCCGGACGACTCAAGCGATTTGGGTTCTCATATGATCGTCCCGGTCGTCTCGAACGTCAATAGCGCAGTCGTAAACTGTGTCCGACAACATGTTTTGGGCAATAATACTGCATTCTGGGGTAGATTTGGGTCGCTTCGATCGCCTCAGTCGTCCCGGTCGCCTGAGAGTAGTTCTCATATGATCGTCCCCGATTTTTCACGATCGTCCCAGTCGTCCGGATAGAACACAGTTCTATCCCAGCGATCGCGATCGTCCCAGTCGTCCGGGTCGTTTGCGGTCGTCCCGGGTCGTCTCAGACGTGTTCTCATATAATCGTCCCGGTCGTCTGTGCACTTTTTGAAACGACTCGGACGACCGGGACGACCGGGACGATTATATGAGAACCAGCCTTTAATGATGTTTTGCTTTCGATTTGTAGAGGTTTTAAACGTGTCACGCAATTCGTCACGCCATTTCAGATAAGCCGTGAAAATAAACAAAATTGAACCAGTTGAAAGTTATTTTTGCCTTATAGATGTTTATAAGCCGATTAAATGTAACTTATAGTGAATCCAATCTTTTGTGATGAGATTTTTTTACGTAATTATGACTTTGAAGTTTTGGCTGCTATGTTGGTGTACCAAAGTGGTACACCAAGATGGCCGCTTCATACATTTTCACTAAAAATGTCTAATACTCGTTTGCCTATAACTCTTGAACGAAATGCTCTAGCGCTTCAGAATTTGGCCCAGTTCTGTAGTTTTAAACTCTCTATAATTTCATAAACATTTTGGAATCGAAATCTGTTTTTTAATGCTTCTGAGTTTTGATATGACAGGATAAGACGTAAGTACAAGCCAAGAATAGGAAACATTTCTTACACTGAGTAATTATTCCTATAAATCAGCTGTAACCTACAGGTACTATTCCACGATGGAGTGATTTTCTTTAAACCGAGAAAATAGTTACTAAGCTAGTAGACACTATTAGGCACTATTAGACACTAATTCCATTGTTTTCTTTTGTTTAGTTTTTACCAATTTTGGCTAATTTTGATTAATTGCTAGACTGTTTCACGGTCTAAGTAAAATCACTCTAAGTATATTAGAGTGATTTTCCTCACACCGTGAAACAGTTTCTAGTAGTAAGTGTATAATAGTCAAATAGACACAAAAGAAAACACTGGAAATAAGATCTACTAACCTCTTTTAATGTACTAACTATTTCATGGTCTGAGGAAAATCACTCTTTAAGATTTAAAAACTAATATAACTTACTGTAAATGACAGACTACAAGACTCAGTACCAATAGCCAATTTTGGCTGACAAAGTCTGTGATAAATAACTCTGAATGAATTAATGCAAATCAAAATTTTACCAGTCTTCAAAAAATTGATAATTTCCCTTGCCAAGTTAAGCAATTGTGCGTAAGGCTTCGTTATTACTTGTTTCACCGGCATACTCAAGTACGTGTTAATTTAAGTTTCCACACTTTCATTTGACACAAAGGTAGGTGAAAAGGCCGGTAAAAAGCGTTCATGTTTTTTTTTTCAAAACAGAAAAAGAAAAAATAATAATAAATAATATAATCCCAAAGCAATGTATATTGAAAAGTCACGTTACAGTTCCTCTTTTGAAACAGTGAAAAATCTACGTAAAATAAAAACTTGAATAATGCCCACAGAAATGATGACAACAGACTGTCCAATTGACCACCACTGAACCCGCTGAAGAATATACTCAGCAGCCAAACGACCGTTCGCCTCTCTGAGTCTGTAATAATTCTGGTACTTCTCAATCAAGTTGAAATTCTCGTGGATATTGAAGAAGGATTTCTCAAAATGCGTCAAGGCTGTCTGGGTCCCGGTTATGCCTTCGTACCCCAACTCATCCTCATTCCCTTTAATTAAATCGAAGTAAACAAGATTTTCACCGATGGAGAATTCGAACACATTACTGAAACAGATGGTGTACGTTCCGTTCTTTGCGGTGGTAAATTTGTGTAGATCATAGTCTTTCTTTTCTTCTCTGTAGACTATGCTGCCGTCGGGGTCTTCGATGTAAACATCAATCCGTGGATCAGCTCCTGTAATTGGCGCGTATTCCAAAGAACATTCCATATTTTCCGCCAGGTCTTCGTAAAAACATTCAAAGCCGCTCAGTTGAAATTGCAAATGGCGGCCATTTGCTGGTGACGGAAATAAACACAAAGCGAAAATTACGATCAAGCGGTAGAACATGTTCACGCTTCAAAGAACAAATAATTTTACCACAGGCTTTTCAGCGCAATCTTGTGATAAAGAGCAGGATATTTTGCTCTCAAAACGGCCGTAGACTGCTCGTTTATACAAGATCACACATGTTAAAGTAAATTTATATTCAAAATTATTGTTTGCTAGAAATTTGCATGTAAAAGGCTTAATCCACGTGGCGCTTTGTGACCACACGCGCTGGCACCATGACCTAAAGAAGAGATTTTACCCTCTAACTCTCAAGTCTTTTCCAAACTTCAAAATTCAATAAAAATCCCAAATTTCATTTTGTAAAATATTGAAAAACAAATGGTACCATGCAAGTCCTGCCGACAAGGTTTCATTTGAAAGGTCACGCCGTACGATTTCGTCCGACAGACTCAAAAGTTATAACCACATGACATGTCTTTAATTATAATTGAAAAGGGTTAAACCTTATCATGAAACTCCCACTGTAGAAATTTGTTAAATTTAACCAAAATTCGCAGTTGGGAAAAATTAACAGCACCACAAGGAGGGAATAATTGCTAAAAAGCTTTCGTTTTAGTCACGAATATAAACATTAGAGCCACTTTCCACGACTGACTCCAGGTTCGACTCTGTCAAAAAATATACTGACCTTAACTGAAGTATATTCAGAACGATCAGTATTTTATTTCGTTATTGAAACTAAAATTTCCATAATATGAAAGGTGGGGAAATTTTACTCGTCTGTGAGTCAACTCCTGCTGTTTTTTTTTTTTAATTGTTTTTGTATAAATTGACCGGAAGTGTTACATATAAATAAATAAACGACGATATCTTATTTTGAATTAGTTAATTCCATTTTAGATAAGTTAAGAATTAAGTCCCAAGTACCCAGGTGCGGCGGAGTAACAACATAATTTATTGAAGCAATTTTACTGCCACCAGACAAGCTCAGAATTTTATTTCCGAAAGCCTGGTTTCCATATGACCGCTACGATCGCTGAAAAACAATCTCAGCGATTGAGCGATCATATGGAAACCCAGGTCAACGCGACGATCGCTCAAGTAATGGCCGGACAGCTACAATGGCGGGTTATTCAAGCGTGAGCGCTCAAAAAAAAAACGTCACAATAAGAGATAAAAGGCTTGAATTTGGTGAAGTTGGCTGACTAAAATTGTCATTTCGCAGTTTTGGTAGAAGAAGGATAAATCTACGATTTTATTAAAAAATTAGGTAAACGAGAACAAGTTGTAGCCTTTTAGCTCTGGAAACGCGCGATGTTTTTGCACTCAGCAATCAGTAACGATCGCAACGATGGTAACAGTCATATGGAAACCAGGCTTAAGTTATCAGGGTTTCAATTCTCATTACTCGCCAACTCACATTGGTTGTAAAAAAGTAAGGAGAAGAAAACGGGACATTACAACAGTTGATTGTGTTTATGCACCTTCACAGGTACATAGGCCAGCGACAATTTCCTACCGTATAACAACGAATCTTATTTATTTTATTGGTCTTTTATTACATGGTTAAATTCAAATTGAAACATCACTACTGTGGCTTTACGAAACCTTCACAAAAAACATTTTTTACTATACAATAAACCACTCCACACCCTACATTAAGTTAACAAATCAGAGACGATGCTTATTTTTGCTTTAGTGGTTGCATGTATGTTCGTCATTTACTGATAATAAATGACTACAAAGAACTTCGTTTGGTTTTGGAAATTTTTGTGGCTATTTTAAGTTGTTTTTATTAATCATCAACCCCTTTAATATTTCTTATCTTTTTTTTTTTTTCACAACTTGCTTCCTGTTTTGTCAATGATATTTAGTTTAATATGTTTTATAACAGAGACGTCCGCAATCTCTACTATTTTGCTAAACCTTCTGTTAAAATAATTCCACCGCTTCCTGTTGAATCCCTGCGTAAAGTTAGTTTCGGCTTTGAAGTCTTTCGGACCGTGTTCATCTAAGGCTCTGAGGAGTGATACGTTCATTCTCTTCTGGAGCTGGACAGCGTCCATTACAGTTGTATGAGAAGGGGCTGGGGAACATCGAAGAAATGCAATTACAATTGCAAACACTGAGTCTTGCGAGAAAATAATTCTTATATCAAGTATTATTCTAATCCAAAGCTTCATCATATATTTATACCAAACAAAAATAATTGTCATAAGCGACGAGAAGAACGTCTTTCCTTCTCCTTTTTCCACCACACTCCCCGGCTCAATATTGTGGTTAAAAGCTGACAGTATTGCTTATTACAGATTACAAATAAAGTTCTAAAATAATGTACTTATGTGGCAATTAAAAAGATTCTTCTATTATGTCTATTTGCAAGGCCTTTTCGAAATTATTTTAATTAAACTTTGACATTTAAACAGTACGGTTTCTTTGAGAAGCCAGCAGCTGGCCAAGTAGGAAAGGCATACTATATACAAGCTTTCAAATTATTGTTCCTCTCCAATTTTCTCTCTATAGGCAAGCCGATTCGTGTAAATAGGTTTGAAAGCGCTCGTTTCAGAACACAGCGCCAAAGGGCTGTTTTGAGCATGCGTACTGGTGCATGTGCTTGTGAGCGGATGAGGACTTCTCGAAACATATGCTGGGTAGGTCTGAAGCGGTACATATGCATAATTGTGAGAGTGCGCTTGCGCATGTACGTCCATAAGGTATCCCGCTGATACTGGTGCTTGAGGCGCAGGTAGGACGGGAGGTTGAGGAACGAGGTAGGGAAAGTGAGAACGCAGCTCATCATAACTAAACAGCATAGCTCGCCCAGGACCTTTCATCTTCATCATGCCATCTTGATCCAGACCACTAGCAAAAAAACATTTGATGGATATATTAGTAATGTTATTAGAATTATATAAATTAAAAATAAGTATAACTCATGCATTGAACTTTATCATGAGCTCAGAGGTAACTTCACTTCTCGTTGCTGTTGAGCCGTGCGGTGCATGGACAAGTTTACGAAACAATACAGGGACACTGTCCCAACGAAATAGCGAAATTGTGTTTACTTAATTTCCATGTTATATCGCCAAATGCCACCAAATATACAACTAAATTGGATAATAGGATTCTATAAAACAAAACAGAAGCAGTAGTATAGAGAAAGCGTGCAGGATTACAAGGATGGAAGTGGATAACAGTTCATCAATTTTGAATTCGTGACAGACGGTCAAGAAATCAAAGTTTCCATTGATTCTGGTGCAATTTTGAGTTTTTTAGTCATTTTTAATTTCCATGTTATATCGCCAAATGCCACCAAATATACAACTGATGGCCAACTAATGGCAAAGGATTATAGTTCGTCAATGTTGATTTCGTAACAGGCTGTCAAGAAATAAAAGTTTCTATTCTGGTAGAATTTTGAATTTTTTAGTCGTTATTTCGTCTTTTTTGTTCATATTTCTTTGCGTTCATCATCACTTCATTGGTGATTTTTTCTTCGATTTTAAGATAATAAAGCAAGCTTAAAGCAAGCTCCTGGCCACAATCACGAAAACACGATATTTCCGACAGGACAATGTCCCTTTTACTCGACTTCAGTCCTGGAAACACGATACAAAACTGTACGAAATATAACGTCTAATTCTAAATTGCAACGCGTTTCATTCTCTAAAATTAATGCTTGCAATACTAGAAATATTTTGCTACGATTTCGGCCAATGAAAACGGCGTTTGAAAACGTGACTGGGCCTCATTTTAATTCAAGTTTAATAAACACAGCATCAGTGCATTTCCCCTCATATAATCTGCCAATGAATACGTAGGCTTTTGAAAACGCATTTGTGTGAACGAGGCCTCATTTTGTATAGTACCAGTTTGCAAAATACGAATAAACCTTGTAAAGACAATTTCTGACTCATTCATTGTTGATTGCTCCCAGGCCCGAACATTTCTTTTCATGTTTGTGATGAGTCGTTGTTTCATCAAAACAGTTTTCATTGGTGATTCGTCACAGACCCGAACATTTCCTGTCGTTAAAATTTGTCGTTTCATTACAACATTTTTCCCGATCGATGGTCTTTTCTTTCATTCCCGTCACCTGTTTGTTTGACAATGCATTGATATTAAAAGAAAAACTTAGATGTCTGCCCTCCCTTGAGAATTTGATGAAAATAAACTGTTAGTTTCTCTTCCAGTAACTAGGCCATTCAGTGAAAGCTATCCACCAGAAATTTCAAGTAGTGCTGTTCGATTAATATTAAATGAAATTTTGAATATTCTTAAGGCGTTAAAGAGATCAAACAATACCGAATATGATACACATTCGAGGCCAGAGACAAAAGAAATGGGTCACCACATTAATTTTTGCTTAATACGCACAAATGGTTGCAATGCTTTAATAAATTGAAACACGAAAAACGATATTTTTAAAAGGACTAAACCGAAGAAGAAACTAAGGGTGCATGATTTCTGATACGTTTGTCAGCTTCATGATTGACCAGTTCGACATTGATCGGTATCATATATCGCGCTGTTAAGGTTTGGGATTTACCTCGGTCCATTAGCTAATATTTTCGGTTGGTTTTTCACCGCGCAGGTGCTCAAATACACGCAAGGTTTTAAAATGAAAAGCAAACAGCGCTAAAACTTTTTTCCATTTGGGCAGGGTAAATGATTGGAGCATAAGTATCAAACCTATTGATTCAGTGATAAGATTTCTGCCCGCACACAAACACCATTTAAGTTTGCCGAGCAGAAGTATACATCAATACGAAATATGATCCCCTTTTGCATAAAGCAAAACCAAATGAAATCGAACACAGTTGATATTAAAACTGCGAATAGATCATAGGAGGACTGCGGAGAGAATTCAACGTGATATTCTTAGAAATTTTTTTTACTTGTAACTCGTTAACTAACAAGAGTGGCTCTTGAACCAATGGAGTTTATTATGATTTACCGGAAAATACGTCTACAAATTCATGAAGACATCTTCATTAAACATTTGACATAAAATGAACCCCACAATAAATAAAGAAGCTCTTTACTTTTGAACCAGGTTCGATTCTCCAAGTGCGTAAAACGAAAGCAATTACTTTACAGTCACGTTCACTGCGAATCTTTGCTTCTTGGTATTCAGTTGTTAATAAAAAGGGATGGTAAATTAACTTGTAGTAGGAGAAACCTATTAGCAGTTAAAAAACAATATAAATCGTTCACAGCTTAATTATTCCCCGCATTTACCATAAAAACGTATGCAGCAAAACGAAGCAAATAGCTGGTTTATTATCTGCCTGTTCAGAGTCCATGGTTCCTTTTGTTATGCATTTTATAGCGATACCGATTATCAGACACTGAAATCATAAATAGCCGTCGTTAAAACCGAAACAAAAGCTTTGGGCCAAAAAACGTCTGGACTTCAGATTTACATGTATTTCTCAGTCGTACAGTTCATAACTAAAGTATTTTAGTGTGGAAGCTTCTGTACATTGTCTTCTAAAGAAGGACTTGCGATTCAAACCGTTGTTGTGTAGTTCACGACCAGTTGTTCAAAAAAATGGATATCGCTATCCACTTGATCATTAGCGACCTTTAGATTGGACTACGAGTACGAGATTGAGTACGAATACGAGTTTTCAAACCAAATTCGTGTGCCTCATATAATTTCTTATCACACCAATCTTATCCCTAACGTTTATTTATGTGTTAGGTCAGCAACAGGAAAGCGGAGATATAGTTCAGGGGATACAATTATCTCGAAATTCCAAAGCCGTACTCGTAGTCAAATCTAAAGGTCGCTAATCTCTATCCAGTGGATAACGCAGTTGGATTTGATCATAATGCTTAGCCACTGGATAGTGATTTATCCGATGGATAGCGTTATCCACTCTTCAGTTGAACAATCGGGCGCAGGTGATAATCGCTTCCCATTAGCAAGAAATGGGATGAAATAGTGTGTTAATCGAGACAAAACGGAAGCTGATATATATTTTTTCATAAACAAGTTAAACTGAAGGAAAAAAACCTACACCGTATTAATTTCCCGTACAAATGGATGTATTTTTATCGAATACTAATTGGTCGTTTTTCCTTAACAGTGCCCTAGCTATAAAATGGAAATATATACAAAGAAATAAATTTGTTATTACAATAATAAACAGCACCATCCCTTTTGGATTTATTCACAGAACAAGTCGAATTACATTACAGGACTTCAGGTTTGACTCAGGCAGGGAAACTATTGAAGTTTGTTTAAACCTTCTTCTTAATAGGGAGTATCCTTTTCCAATCTGCAAATTATAAACCTTGGATTGTTTAATGTACCGTTTCCAAAAACTCATGGTCAAATTAAGCTGATAAACATAAGTTGTTTCGAAACGAGTGTATTATTTTTAACTTAATGCAATAGAGTTGGTACATGTTTCAGCTTATCAACTGTAAGCAATTAATTATTTTGCTATTTTGAAAATTTCAGAGTGGAAAATAATTTCAAGAGACTAGCACACCCAGAAACGTTTTGACTCAAAGCTTCACAACAGATGTGTGGGTAATGAAATTCAGACAAATGAGGCAAAACAGTTTGTCTTATGTTTAGAGAAAATGTACGGAGACAGACAGTACAAGACACATTTTTGTTAAAATAACACAACACTTCCGTCAGTCCATCTAATCGATGAGAATTTCAAAGTGCGATGAGTACAGGAGGATGCTCAGTTTTAATGCTCAAAAGACAAGCACCAGCACGAGAAAATACGTTTTTACTTGATACGTTTCAATAAATAGATAGACTATAGTAAGTCATCACAGAAACAAGTCAGAGCCACCTTATACAGCACTATAATAAACAGCATCACATGAAAGTACCGCTTGAAAGCTTTCAATTGGGTGATCACACTTAAATTTAGCATTTTCAGATCCACAAACTTAAACATTAGAACCACACCACCTTATATAGCATAATAAGGAGTACAGCAAGAAAGTACTAGTCACGATTTGAATGAAAGATATAAGAATAAATGGGAAATTTATTACTAGTTCAAGATACTCACCCCTTCCTCATTTCTGCAGCTCGCACACGCTGCCTCTTGTTCTTGAACCAGTTGCTTACTTGCGTCACGGTCAGTTCGGTCATCTTCGCCAGATTGTATTTCTCTCGTGGAGTGGGGTAGGGGTTCTCTGTATAAGCCTTGTTCAAAATATTCCTCGACTTCTCCTTGAAGCAGTAGGTAGTTTCCTCACCATCCCAAATCGTCCGTGGAAGAGGGTACTTTCTTCGTACACGGTACTTTCCCACTGCACCCAAAGGTCTACCGCGTTGTCGCTCAGCTTCGAGGTAGTGCGCTGTCCTCCACAAACACTGTAGTCGGTCGTGGTTCTCTTTAGAGAACTTGTGCCTCTCAAGTATGGCGTATAGTTCTTTATAGTTGTTCTGGTAGAAATAAACCACTGCCTTTGATACAAGTATCGTCTCGGTGGTCTTAGCATCGCAGTCTATATCCGTTGGCAAGGACCAGAGAAATCGAGAAAGGCGTTCGATTTCTCCGCTATTCTGGAGGAATTGGCACACTGAAGCGACTTGGCCTGAAGAAAATGGACAGGGAAGCATATTAGTGTGTTATGGTGGCTTGTTGTCTCTTTGACGACAGTTGGTCCAGAATGAATCAGTGCCACCTTGCACACCCGCGTTATATACACCGCTAACTCGTGACTAAGCAGCTATTTCGCTTCACTAGTGGTTGGAAGCTTTGTTGACTAAGCCAAACATTCCCGCTTTTAAAATGATATTGTCCGAGTCATAAGTTGAACAAAACACCTTTTAGTGGACATGTCAGGGTAGCATCAAGTGACCCAGTTCCTCAATTAGTTTGTCATTAGCATGAAATAGATTCAGACAAACTTGTTTGTTTTAGCATCTAGGATGGCCTATTTCATTTGGAGTATCTGTAGCCTGAACAAACAGTGTTTTAAGCGCTCAATTGTGGCTAGATATTGAAACCAAAATGCCGACCTTCCAGATTTTTTCAAATGAGTACAGAACGAGAGATTTGGATAATTTAAAAATCTCGAAATGTTAATCATTGATATATTTCCACTTTTCATCAATTTGAATGCAATCATGCTCAATTGACGCTCTATTGTTTCTCAATTTGAAACTTCGATAGTTAATAAGCGATCACGAAGAATGGACATTTTTAATTAACAGAAAACGATTTTTCAATCAATATATGCTCTTTAATTCATATGGGCGCGAAGTGAATCAAAGAATTACCAATACATCCATTATTACATTCACCGTCATGATAGTGTTTAATTTGACGCGTAATTCTTTAGCAAGAAGGCAGTTGCCACGTTCTTGGTGCAATTTTAGACCACATCCTCAAACATGTGGGATTATATTTATCGCCTTTCGAAACTTAAGAGAGAGAAGGAGAATAAATGCTTTAGGAATCACAAGCACATTCTTTGCTTGGGGCTCACTCTCATACAAAAACAAATTTTAGCTGGCGTAACATGAAAATAAATTAACCAATTAAAAGTGACAATCAACTATGACACTAAAAAGCGAATAAACGGTCAAAATCGTCAAAGTTGAACGCATCGATGGTGAGTTTGTAAATCGTCCACATCTTCGGTGCTATTTTTGTCGAAAGATTGCTTTTATTTTCGCATACAGCTGTATTTACTCAAAAATGGTTGAATTAATGCTTCAAAACTGCGGTGCACAATGGCAGGTCGAAGGAAAACAACGTGCCATTTGCCGTCCACGGTGAGTTCTCCATCTGCTGTTTCTGTCAACAAATCAAACAATGGCCCGTTGCTCTTGAATGGGTTCCCGCAGCAACCTCACACAAACCTTTTTGATGTATCATATCAAATTATTACAATATTCGGGGCGGCAAAATTCAATATATTTGTTGAACTCATGTTGATTAGGAAATCGTGGATGTTGTTTTTACTCTGTCGTGGCTAGGATGAGAGTTGCCACCAGTGACAAGCTTAGCTTCAATGAATGGCTTAGTTAGTGTCGTATTGTGCGCAATATGGGTACTGGGTAGTGTAGTCGCCATATTGTAGTGGAAAAGTAAAATGTATCATTAAAATGTTTTTATCTGTAAATTTGTCCGCAAAGAGGTGATATAACGTTTTCAAAATGGCAAAAGCAACCTGCTTTATTTTAAAATAACTGCCCGGATCAAATAAATAACTGTACAGAAACTGCTCTCATTCGTGAAAAGGAGACTATAGAATAATCACCTTGTTTGAAAGTGCCAAATAGAGAAATCTGGAGATTTATCTTCTTGTTTTCTTTTTAAGAGTTAACATGAAATACAGGGTAGAGTAGAAGAAAAAAGAAACTCGAAGAGCAAGAAAAAATGAGCACGAGGTTTAAAAAAAAAATTCCAGATTAATTGTGATAATTACACCTTTCACTCCCAAGCGTGGCTAAAATCAAATGCTAAGAAAAATTCAAAATCTCATTTTGAAAAATACTTAGTTTAAAACAAACAGTACAATAGGAGGAAGAACGGACACACTTTAAGTTAGAAACCCCATACAAGGCTCTTGGGTTTGACTCTTGTTTTGCTATCACGCAATTAATTCAACAGTCAATCTAAAAAAGAGAGAATCTCGTTGAGGACCGTATAATAAGGCATTAATCAGTCAATCAGATAAAGGGGTGAGTTTCTAAAGAAACAGTAGTGCATCGGTGGGGAGTGAAACATGGAAATTTGGTTTTATCAACTGGTGTTTCGACGCAAGTAAAGTCAGTTTATCTGAATGGTTAAATAAAATAAAAAATATAATAAAAACAAGTAAAAGGATCTTAAAAAAAGACAAAGAACATATAAAGCTGGGTGATTATTATTATTATGTTTTAAATATTTGACTCAATCGATGTGATCAAAAGGTTCTCTTTTAGATGCTATTTGTAGTTTTACATTACGCCCTTTTTGCGTAGGTGCAAGGGCAAATAAATACCTTTATGGAAAATACTAATCCGATCGCATTTACGGAGTAGTTTTACCTCATTGAGACGCAAGACGCCTTCAATTTTTGCTTTGCTTTTATCTAAATATTTCAATCTAATGTTAAATCAATCCATTCTAGGTGTAACAAAATCTTTTAATGTGAGACATAAAATGGCCCGTTGCAGTATCAATTATTATTCCCAAACTTCAGTTGTGGCGATGGAGAAAAAATCTAGTAATCGCTATGTCGTCAAGGGAATTGTTTAACAACCAAAAAATGTTTCGTTATATTTCTCAATTAAAAAGCAATATGGTACGTAAATGAGGTCTTATCACAATATGATATTCTCATATGTTTCCATTAGTTTGAAACTGAATTGGTATCATTAATTTTTACTTTCAAACAACTACGTAACATTAAAAACAAAAGAGAATCTGCTATTTTTTTAGTTCACTTTTAAAGTACATTCGACAGTTGAAATCGCACAAAATTTTGATAAAAACCATGACTTTTATGTAGTATCATTGTGGTAAATCCGGAGAGTTTTAAGGCATTTAGTAACCGAAATCTAGAATAACGTAGCTTATTAATCATATTAATACACACAAAACAACAAGGAAAGTGTAGTACATGATGCTGTACAGGTTAAGGCAGGAAATGTTCACTCCTTTAGTATAAAGCAGTTTCAACTTGATTTCACAGTCTAGATAGAACAAGCCCAAGTTCTTACACAGTATGATATCAAAAGAAGTCAGTTATGTTACTGTATATTATCTTATCAAACTGAAACTTAAAAGGGAATGTTGGCTGATAATAATTGTGTAAAAACTGAGAAAAAAGGAAAAGACATAATAAAGTGTAGCACCAAAAAAAGCAATTTTTGTTTTACAAACGACAATTTCTATATTTTAGCGTTATGGCAATAACCTATTCGAGAGACCTACACACATTTTAGGTCTAGTGCTATCAAAATCGATACAAATCTATAGCCAATAAAACCGAGCCTTCTAATTAGAATCATTGACTATAGCGAGCCAAGTTTACAGCTTCATGGTATTTTACTTGATTACATTAACAAAAATTAATGATAGAAATGTCAATGTACCTGAATTTTGCATCACGAAGCTTCTTCTTAAAGGTAACGCACGTGATGAGATGGATATAGTGAAAGTTTATATTAAAGTAATCAATTAAAGGATTTTCGCGCTAAATTTTTTATGCGCATTCTTAATGCGCACGCAATTCATGTCGTAATGCCATGTAACGTCATGTACGACCGCGCGCGCCAAGGAAAAAATCTGAACACATAAAGGGCTGGTAGCCACTGCATTAACTTTGCTTTGATTGTCGGCGAGGCTTATTTTTGGTTTGATAAATATTTTTTACGCTTTCTAAAAAAAATCTGTGTTGTGGAAGGCTGAGTTTTTCTATTTTTCTTAACACGTGCCAACGAATTCCGTTCATTTTGTAGCTGTGTGTGGTTTGCAATTGCTCTCCATCAAAAGTAACGTTTACTTGAAAGCATAATACTAGTTAAAATTATTTACTCAATAGAACCACTTTTAGAACCATCTCCAAAACAAAGTAGATAATTCCCCCAATATAATTCTAATTCCAGATAATTCTCACAAGCTAACTGTGGCAAAAGTTTAAAAAAATCTGTGTTTATGAAGATTTTCGCGCGAACGATCTTATGAGCAAGAAAAACAGATGCGTACTTGGCGGAAATAACATCAGTACGGTTGATTGAAATTATGGGGAAAAACAATAGCAACATTCTCCTCTGAATATTTTCAGACAAATTTGTAATTTAATAAGATTTAACCAGGTACAAGTTCTTGCTATAAGATTCCCCCCCCCCCCCCCCCCAAAGCACCAAATGCAAATTTCACATTTTATTTTGTGTAGCTTCAAAAAACGCCATCGCACAATAAACACTACCACACGAATATTTAAAAACAATACATTTAAATGATTGCACTAACGGACTCCATCCGCAGATTTAAACATGTCTTAAAATAAGTTTTCATATTGGTTTAGATCGATTAAAGAGTACAAAACAATACAAGGAAACGGACGAAACTGGACGAAACAAAACGAACTGTGAAAACTGTAACTTAGGGAGTAGTTTGTACTATTCTCGCAACTGTTAAAAATAAAATAATCCAAGGTATATCGAGTCCCAAACGAAAGCATATCTGACATTTCTTGGGCTGAGTAAACCACAAGCTTCTAAAATTTTGATAATTCAAAACAACAACTTTTTTCTAAAAAAAAAAACGTCGACATATTGAGCAATATTAAAAGAAACCAAATAAATTCAGCTGTTTGGACAGCCTTTCATCTTAATATTTTTTATTTAGTTCATTGCTGATCCTGATCTACACAAAGATCCAGCTACATTTTGTTACTGTTTGTTCAAGTGGTCCTTGCATTGTCACAGAAGTCATCGGAACTTTTTTCTACACAATAATTAAAAAATCAGCATTGCTAGTGGTCGTGTACGCTACTAATCTTAAACTTGGTTAAATTGACATTACTAAAAATACATGTTAAAATTGGATAAAAATTAAAACGGAAGCAATATTACAATTTAAAAATGATTTCTGTGTTTCTCTTGTTCGTCTGGTTGATGTCAATAACATTCACATCTGAAGTCTTTAAAACTGATAATTCCTACAGATGGGTCAAAATGTAAGAGTGACTTACTGTTGTTACGCTGTTAGCGTAGCTTTAATGCATTTGTAATGGCTTCCAGACGTGGCTTGACATCGCTCCTACATTTATGCTTTCGTTTCGCTCTGAATCTGTTTATTTACATTGCTCATATTTTTTACTCTGAGAGCCTGTCGTTCATCAACCACCGTTCAAGCAATGTTTCGGTTCTAACGGGAAAAAATTTTATCGTCTTCACGCTTCTAAACGGTTCGGTAAATCATACTCAGTCCTTACTGTTTATACTACTGTCGGTAGAAGAATTAACAGATTCCCCGCCTTCATTCCGAAAAACAGAATGATCGGGATAGGTCCTAAAATACACAATTACCGTCCCTTTTGAGTATTTTTATTTGTAAAAGGTACCTAAAAGACGCACCCTTATTTCCAACGGCACAATAGTTGGGCATTAAATGACCAAAACCCACTTGCTGTCAGTCAAAACTCGTGGACTCTTTTACTTCACCTTAAGAAAGTACTGCTCAATAACTGTAATATGAATTGTAACACCTTAGTATTTCATTTACAGACTAAACAGTCAGAACCACCTTGAACAGCATAATAAACAGTACCATAGGAAAGTACTGCTCAATAGCTTTAATATGAATGTAACACCTTAGTATTTCATCCACAGACTAAAAAGTTAGAGCTCCAATGTTTGGCTGTGAGAGACCCAGGTGTTTTCAACATTGTACGTATTCTAAAGGAACAAGTAGACTGTCGGAAATAAAAAAAAGTGTTCATATTAGGGTGGTGTTCACAGGGGAACGTTTAACTGTACGTGAGATTTGACCATTGAATAATTCATTTCGATTTTGAGTTTTGTATTTAAAACTATTCAGAGTATTAAGTAAATAAGAAGCAAAGGACCGCAAACGAAAATGCTGCCGGTGTACGTAGGATCTGTAACAGATGTAGCCAGCCAAAAATGGAGATACAATCAAAGTATAGAGCAAGGCTGATACTACGACGGTTGCATTTTGGCTTTCAGTTTGGGCTCTATCATGTCGTTGTCGCGTTAAATGTTCTACGTAGTATCAGCCTTGCTCTATACTTTGATTGTATCAGAATATTAGCACGAATCACGAAGCAATGCATCGAGAAGCAGAAGAACCTTCATAGATTATAGAAAACCGAAAATGAAATTATAGACGGTTTTAATATCTAAGAGCATTACTGGACAAAATGCACGACCGATTAGAAAAGATGAATAAAGATGACAGGGATAAAAAAGATTAAGAAGGAATCCACCAGGAGTTCGAGTAACAAGTGGACAAAAACCCCCACCAGTTTGTACCAAGATCAATTACATCGCACTGCAAACTTCTGTTTCACTGTTTTCAATATCTTATCAAAAGAAGTCGTTTCTAACAACACCAAATGTGGAAAAAAAACATTTTGAAGTTCATATGAATTACGTAAAGATGATGTTGAAAAGAAATTGATGATGAAATTTTACCTGTGTTTGAACAAATTCAGTGAACTTTGAAATTTATTTTCTCGAAATCCCATGGGAAATTGTTCTTGGTGTTATTACAGGCAAGTAGTTACATCTTTAGCTTTTTAAAAATATAAAAAGGAATGTCATATACTTAAAATTATTCTGATACAAGATTTTTGTCCACTAAAAACTGAAATTACTCGATTTCCTAATGGATTCCGTCTTAACTTGTTTAACTATGTCAGAGCACTTCAAGAACTTGTTCAAGCGTGCACGTGTTTTTCAGATGGAATTAGATTTAAAAAAGTTGGTTTTTAGGAAAGGAGAAAACCGGAAATCCTGAAAAACAAAGCAAGGATGAGAACAAACAACAAACTCAACCATACATGACACCACGTCCTGGATTCGTCATCCCAACTCCACCTCATAATACTTTATATTTTTAAGAATCCTGTTGCGAATTTGAGACTGCTACCCTTTTTTAGCTGTATTTCTTATCGTTTATAATGAAGCAATAACGAAATAATTTATTAATCTGCTTCCATTAAACTAACAAAACAACAAGAACATTAAAAAAATACCCGTCGATAGCTTTTATCACTTTGAGGTTATTTCACTTATTGTTTAAATCGCATCGGGAGTATAATTTCGCATCTTAAAAACGAAAAAGTATGGTTAAAGCTTGTATTTGTTTAATCAATATTTTCCACAATCAATGAATGTAATTGTTGTGGCCATTTACATCATAAAAAACCCGCAGTTTCTTTCATAAGATCATCAATTTCTTTCGTAAATAAACATGAACAAACATAAATCAAGGCTGGCGAATTTTAATTGCCCAAAGCCGCCTCAATTTTTTTTATTCTCTTAATGCTGAGTTTTCATTAGAAGGTGTATTAGGATTTTATCAGTGAGTGTTATAAACTGAATTTGTTTTGGAGGGAAGCTGGGGTAGCTAACCGACCTTCAACCATCATTATTCACTTTGCCACTTAATTAACCCTTTCCCTCCCAGAGTCAATTATGGAGACATGTAGTGTAGTTCTAACTTTTGAGTCTGTTGACGAAATCCTATGGTGTGACCATTCAAATGTAACCTTTTCAGCAGTACTTTTGCATGGTACCATTTGTTCTAACTTTTGAGTCTGTTGATGAAATCCTATGGTGCGACCACTCAAATGAAACCTCCTCAGCAGTACTTTTGCATGGTACCATTTGTTCTAACTTTTGAGTCATCCTATGGTGTGACCATTCAAATGAAACCTCTTCGGCAGTACTATTGAATGGTTCCACTTGTGTTTTTTTTTTAATATTTCAAAAATTAAAAAAAAAGGGATTTTTTTATGAATTTTGATTTTTGGCACTCTTGGGAGTGAAAGGGCTAAACAAACACTATCGGTCGAAGTTAAAAATGATTCATAGCATTGGGGTTACCCTAAAATTGTTACCTGCAAGGACAGGAAAATGTATAAAATATTAAGTCAGAAATAATTCAATACATTCAGTGATTTTACATGATAAAAGTGCAATAAGAAAATAACAGCTTCTTTCATTGCTTATACTAACACATTTTTCGATGAACAAACATCATTTGTCAATGTTAAAAACTATTCAAACAACTGAAGTTTTCCTAAATGTATTCTCCAAAATGACCATAAAGAAAAAGAAATTTATGAAAATATAAATAGAGAAGGACATAAAGGAGTTTTCCAATATTCTGACTTCGTTAATTGCAAATTGTTCTACGTCTGTGATGTACAACAAAATTAAGCAGTGTTTAAAGTCTCGTGCCAACAAAAAATACAGCTTTTGCGTTTTTAATTAATCGCTGTTTAAATAAATCCACTGTCATTTGTCTTAATTAGGACGGTTGTTGACAAAAGAGGCAAACACAATTGCGGTAATGTCGAATTTTTAGTATAAGTTTTTATATTATTATTTTTTAAATTGGAACTTAACAATGTTTTGGGTGTGGTTATATATCGGGAGCGGCAAAACACCTACATTTTTTTAATTGTGATATTCAAAATTACGGAAAAACAATTAAAAGAATAACAAATCTTTGAGTCTTATTCTTTGCATAGAATCGAACAAATTCGTGCGTGTATTACAAGTGTTTATTTTTACCACCGGTTAAAGCTATCATGAACCAATAATGCCCATTTCTTCTCGGCTGATTATTCAGTTGCTCGTTAAACTCTCAGAATTTACGAAGTTTAAATTTTATTTTTGCGTTTTAAATTTTTATATGAAGGGCTTCATCCTTTAATCTCATGACCAATGCAGTCGCATTTAATGTCAAGTTAATGAGCTTGTTCTTACAAAAGGAATGTCTCACGAATTCTCTTTGTATGATTGTTACAATAAAACGTCTTTTTTTACTTTAAAATTACCTTCAGGATAGAAAATAGGGAGTCCTTTGTTGAAACTGAAAAGTGCAAAAACAATTTAGAAAGGATTAATAGCCCGAGACAAAGTTCAGACAATGACAAGAAAGCTGTTTTCTACACGATCAATAATTCGAAATAAAAGGCTTAAATGATTAAACATATTTTGCAGGCGGCTTCTAGAATTAATTATGCTACGCAAAATAATAATGGTTATGTTTGCACAGCAGGATACAGAATTCTGCTGAGATGAGGCATTCATGGATGCAAAAGGGAAGAATAGACTGTTTTACTACAACGATATCCATTTTATATTCAGTATTCTACGTTCTTAATGTATCAAAAAAGAGCTGAAAGTGTCTGGATCCAATTTTCCCTGGGAGAATATAGCCTAAAGTATACTCATAGTTGAGTCAGTAACTACACCTACTCCAAGTCATTCATTAGTTCTCATGTCACTATTTCAGAAAAGGTTTTCTTAAAAATAGGAAAGAAGAAGAAATTAATGATGAAGAATAGATAAACGTTGATTTACGAGGGAGGTTTCATCTTGGTATTTAAAAGCTGTTACATCGACAAGGAGCATCGCGCTTTTGTTCTCCTGAAGAAATTTATTCGCCAAAAACTCTACAACTGGAAGATGGTTTATTCCAAAGGGAAAGCAACTTTCGTAACATATAATCATTGCTATGAATTCTATCATTTATCGCACCAAAGGTGTATCGCATCCTCCTCATAAACTCAAACTCCTGGGTTCAGGTATAAACGTTCACTATTTTGTCAGTTATGTGAATGAAATCCTGAAGAATGACCATTGAAATGAAAGCTATATTGAGAATTATATATCACGCGCGCTTTCGCGGTATAATAGTTAAATGTCTCTATGTGACACTGTTTACTATATCACCGGTGTTGTTTTGACTTTTGATTGCGTTTATGAAATCCTAAATTAAAAACATTCATGTGAAAGCTGTTGGGCTGTATTTTCCCGGGGCACTATGTGTTATGCTACACGAGGCGGCTCCTAACTTTTGAATGCGGAAAGAACCCTCAAGTGTGACCATTAAAATGAAAGCCCTTGTGTAGTTCTCTCCTGTAAAGCTGTTTGTTTTTAAAATATTTTCCAAGTGGAATTTTACAGAAACATTTTTTTATGTGTACTTTGGTGCCATTTGAAAATGTAGGTTTGGCATCGGTCTTCTGGGTTGCGGCTACAGCAGCAAAGAAAAATTCTCTTCCACGAGGTGAGAATTAGATGGAGGTAATTAGCATAACCTACGCGCAGGTTCCCTTGTGAAAGAGAGGGCTTTATCTTTGGATATTTTAATAAAAGCAGTTGTTTGTCCATGCAAAAAGAGACTGTCGATGAGTTTTATCCCTTTGTACCACTTTTTATTGTGTTTCAAAAGGTGGGACTTTGCTATAAATAAAACGCTCGATTATCAGCCAACATTAATAATAACCATGAAGTGTCCAAAGTTGACCATGCTTCTGTAGTTGTCTTTGCAAAATTAGTTTTCTCAGTTCCTGTCGTAATCTTGCTATTCATCAATGCAGCTGACAAAATACAGCCTACTTTGCTCATTTATCAGTTCTGCTAGATTAAGAGCCACACCTAAGCAACCAACAGTTTGGGGGAAATTCTTGGTTTCATGTCACGAGAAGATTACCTTAATTCATATCGACAAACAGCTGAAGAGCCTTCTAAAACAAGGAAAATATGAAAGCACTGCAAAAAGCATCTATTATCGCAAACCTGTTACAGTCGATGAAAAGAAAATACGGTCGGTGTCCCTAATATGGGCACCAAAGGGCCAGACCAAAGTGTCCACGCTGCAGAGGAAGACGAGGAAGAGTACATAAATGTTTTGCTCTTTTGCGGACCAAGTGATGTGACCGTATTAAACATAAAGGTGCCCCTGAAGGCCAATTTAGATGGTACAACTTTGTCGCAAGGGATATGCTTATATTAACCTTCGTAGCGTGCAAATGGCGTAAATTAAACCTACAACTGGCTTACGACTATCTCTAAAGGCATGAAAAATGCTGTGGTTTCAGTTTCAAACCGTGATGTATGTTTTAAACCCTACGACACATCGTAGCGAAGAACAATCTCGCAAAAGCGAAGTCGTATACGATTTTGGTATGACGCGAGCAGCGTGCGCTGCAAAAGTCGCATGCAATAGTTATATATAAGTAACAGTGGTACCATCTAAATCTGCCTTGACGAAAAGTTCGACTTTAAAGTCAAATTTTTCGAGTCAAACGTTAAGGACCTTGAGTTGTGTTGCGAGGCTCTGAATGTTGACTCTGTGTGAAATTCAAATGAGCGCTATTGCCTAGCAGTTCTTTCCTGTAGCACATTTTGTACTGTTATTTTAAACAACATTTTTATGACAGAATTATGGGCCTTGAGACTTTTAAGTAATAAAGTTTTAGAAATGTTTGCCTCGATCTTTTATTGCAGAGCCTACCCATGGAAACTGAAAGCGTTTAAAAAATGTCCAATATTTTGACAAGATGCATAGGTTGGTGAGTGACACGAAACTCAGCCTTCCTAACGCGGGTAAAACAGCGGACGGTTGTGAACCTTAAGCTGAAGTGAAGAATGCACAACTTAAAATGTGGTAATTCATGTACTTCGGTTCACTGCCGAAGCATGCAGGCAGGTCATGTATCCGAACTGGCCAGGACTACGTTTCTTGCTGTTAGTAATTTCTCTTTCAAAACTGATTTAACCTAAGAGATTTCTTTAAGCCTGTTAGATGGGTAAATCAGTTGCTGATACCCTCTGCCCCGGATACCCTTTTTATGACATTGTAACGAATGATTCGAACTGGTGCGCCTGAATGTGAAAGAACTCCAATGTGCGACCATTGTGTCTGTTATTAACAACAGACAATGCACTGCTTAGCATGATATAGAAGATAGTTATGTTCAACTTAAAGACACTCCCGCCAAAATAACAACATTTCGCTTAGCTTATTTCCACGTTATATCGCCAAATGCCACAGTCATCCCACACTTAAAGGTATACAGTCCCACCGAACTAACAAACTTTCGCTTAGCTTATTTCCACGTTATATTATGTGTTTAGATTTCTTCCCATGGCGTTGCGACGTGAATTGCGTGCGCAGTAAGGATGCGCATAAACAAATAGCACGAACGTCCTGGCTGTTAAAAGTGCAGTCAGGCTATGTTTTGTCACAAACAATGAGAATAATATCATGCTAGCTAAAATTTAAACCTTAGCCAGCCTAGTCCTGAAGAAGACAAAAAGATGTCACAAGTATATCAGTGTAATGGAAGAATGACTTGAATTCAGTGTGCTGCTTCACAGGCGATCTGAAACGACGAAGTGAACCAATTTTTTTTGCAGTGAAAGAATAGAATTATAATAATAAAATACGTGGTTCTTGTTTACGACTGAAGTTGATACATGTTCACTAAGCAAAAAAAAAAATCAGTCAGAACTTCCTTTGTTCGTTATAATTCAATGACTTGAATTCGGTATGCTGCTCGCAGGCGATCTGAAAAGACGAAGTGAACCACAATGTTTTTGTAGTGAAAAAAAAAATAATAGTGGTTCTTATTTTTTCTAAGTTGATACACGTTCAATAGGTAAAAAAAGAACTTTCTTTGTTCGTTGTAATTCAGTGACTTCGACGATCTGAAACGACGAAGTGAACCACATTTTTTTGAAGTGAAAAAATTATAACAATAAAATAAGTGGTTGTTGTTTAGGGTGTAGAAGTTGATACATGTTCACAAAGCAAAAAATAAGTCAGAACTTGTTTTGTTCGTTGTAATCCAAGATTCCCCTCAAAACGAATGATTCCTTTGATGGACCATCAAATTCAAATGTGCACTTAGATTAAAACAAAACTGTTAAGAAAAGGACAAATTTTTTTACCATTAAAAATTTAGTACCAAAGATGAAATCTCTATTACTAATTGCAAAATATAAAGTGCGTTCAAATTTCGATTAACGTCTACGCAGATGAAAAGAACCTGCAGAGAAACTCAAACAGGTCAACATGGGGGATCTTTTGTGTCCCTTTTGTCACTGTAAATGCCTTCTCTCGTTACGTTCAAATGGGCTTTTCACAGCAAAGAGAAAAGGCGTTAGCTTTCAAAGTTAAGCTGCACCATAATGATCAACGGTTTGACTACAAAGGAACAAAACGAGCTGAAACGGGCTCTTCGCAGCAAAGAGAAGAGGCGTTAGCTTTCAAAGTTTAGCTGCCTATAATGATCAACGGTTTGACTACAAAGGAACAAAACGAGCTCAAATGGGCTCTTCGCAGCAAAGAGAATTGAGAAGAGGCGTAAGCATAGTTATAGCTTTTAAAATTAAATTAAGCTACACTATAGTGGTCAATGATTTGATTACAAAGGAACAAAACCTCCATTTTTTGGCCAAAAGAGTTCGATTGTATAAATCACTACTTGCTGGACAAAGCAACTAATAAGGGCTAAATTATTTAAAATTACAGGAAATTAGATTTTGTATGGCTTTTCTTAAATGTGACAAGTTAAATCCTATAACTAAAAGTAACAGACGTACTAAGTTAATAGTTTCTACCGCAAAACGAGGACAACAGTTTTCAGACGTGATGAAGTTTATTTTGAGTTATCCGATACCTTCTTTTCCTATTTTAATTTGTTGTGTAGAGGATGTGATGAATCCCGCACGGAAATGAAATAAAGGTTTTCTTTGAGGCATAAAGAGAAAATATTCCGTGCGAATAAAAAGATCAAGAAGTCCTTTACATACATACAATTGAAATCCTTTAACTCCCAAGAGTGCCAAATGTCAAACTTCAAAAACAAAATTCGAGAAAAATCCCAAATTTCATTTTGTAAAATAATGAAAAACAAATGGCACCATGCGAATGTACCGCCGAAAAGGTTTCATTTGAATGGTCACACCGTGGGATTTCATTGACAGACTCAAAAGTTAGATCTATACACTTCATGTCTCCATATTGACTCTGGGAGAGAAAGGGTTAAGAACAGTGAGCAAGATGTCTTCGGCCATCGTCATGTTAATTGTGCTTTCGTTTAACCCAATTATTAAAGTTTGTTTTTGTGACAACTTTTATATTGCTTGTTAATGAGATTTAAGTCAGTTAAAGTTTTATCGTGCGATCTATTGCCCACATACAAATAAAACTTTGATTTTAAAAAGAGATTGCAATTTAAGTATGATTGTAAATCTTTATCAATGTTAGATTTGAAACGGCTTAGAAACGCTTCTGATTCCGCAAAAATTTATTACCTTTTTGACATATTACTGAAAAATCAAAAGCACGTTTGAGGACTTGACAGCATCGACTTCTCTTATAAGGGAGTATTTTATTCATTCTTCTTTCCATTCATTGTAATATTATAAACGAACTGGAGCGTATTATTTCGAGACAAAGGATAAAACGTGCAAAAAGGTTCTTTTTTTATTATTATTAAATAAGCAAAACATTTCTTCTTATGTATGGAAATTATGAGCATATGGGAGGAAGTTGTGTTTTTTCAGGTGTCGATATGATTGATTCTGGCTGAGACTCTCGGTCGAAAATAACGACATTTTGCTTCCTTAATTTCCATGTTATATCGCCAAATGCCACCAAATATACAACGAAATTGGATAAAAAAGATTCATGGAGGAAAAACAGGAGCAGTAGTTTGGAGAAAGGTGCAGGATTACAAGGATGGAAATAGATGCATTCCATAAATTTGATTTCATGAGAGACGGTCAAGAAATCAATGTTGCTGTTCTGGTGGAATTTTGAGGTCTTTTAACCTCTTCAGTTCATATTTCTTTGTGTTCATATCTTTTTAAGATAATAAAGCAGGCTTAAAGAAAGCTCCTCGACATAATCATAAAAACACGACATTTCTGTCGAGATACTAGGGTACGATGGCCTTGAAATCTTTGTCTCAATTCTTCTAAAATTCGCAATATTCCATTATTTGATCAAGTCAGGTGTCCATATCATGGATTCTGCTTGAGACAGTCGCTAGAAAAATATGGTTGATTGCGTCTGCTAAAACACGGTGCAGTTCTAACGATGGCCCCTAAAAACCTTTACAATCTTTGTCTCAGATTCTAGAAAAAAAAAATTTATATTCCGTTAGCCGGTTCCTTTTTCATCATTTTACCAAAAGTCGCGCCAAAGCCATGGCCATGTTTAAGAACACACAAACAAGTTTTCCTTTTAAATCTTTACATATAGATCCTGCAGCTTTCACGGTAGCATACATGTACAGTCATTTTACAGGCAATCTCAACTTTCTAAAGAAATACTTACCATCTCACGCTGAAGAGAAAATTAATATCTTCAAACACTTATATTCAATTGAAGTTGACGTTAATGAACAGATAGGGTAACACTTCGGTTATAGGTTTATCTGTATTATGCTCAGTTTATGGCTTCGCCGCTTACAACAGCAGTATACCTTTATCTCATTGAGACCTCAAAACCTCATTTGTCCATACGTTCAGTTTTTGCGTGAAAAAAGACATTTCCTTCGTACTTGATTTTCATATGTCGTCGCCCCAACACTAATGAAAAAGAATATTTATTTTGTTCGAACTTAATGTCCCACAAGTAGGCAAGTATTTCCGGATGAATTTCAAACAACCACCTAATAACTCTTGTTCGTTTAATAATCATAACTTTTGTGATGAGGAAAAAGCAATATTAGTTCAAGCAATAAAATACTTCAATCAGACCTTCAATCAAGGGAGAACAGAAAATAATTAAAGTATACTGAGTAGGAACATAGGAAATCTAAGAAAAAGCTAAGCTACCATGCAATGATCCATGCTCACATAAACTGTAAATAAAAGAAAGCACTCCCAAGAATGCCAAACATCAAAATTCAAGAAAAATCCCAAATTTCATTTTGTAAAATATTGAAAAACAAATGGTACCATGCAAAAGTACTACTGAAGAGGATTCATTTGAATAATCACACCGTAGGGTTTAGTCCACAGACTCAAAAGTTAGAAACACACTACATGTCTTCATAATTGACTCTGGGAGTGAATGGGTTAAAGTGAGAGTGTGCCGCCGTAATATCGAAATTTCGCTTACCTAATGTTCATGTTACATTGCAAAATGCCACTAAATGTACAACTAAATCGGATAAAAAGATTATACGAGCGAAACAGAACAAGTAGCTTGGGGATAAAGTACAGGATAACATGAACAGGAGTGTCAACAAATTTGATTTCGTGGCAGGCGTTCCAGAAATCAAAATTGCCATTCTGGTGAGAGCTTTTAGCCGTTATTTTTTCTTTTAAATTTATGTTTCTTTGTTTTCATCAATTTTATCGATTTTTTTTCTCCTTATTTCAAGATAATAAAGCTAGCTCCATAATCATGAAAACACAACATATCAGCCGGTACAGTGTCGCTCTATCCTTTAAACCTTTCACTACCAAAGAGTGCAAAAAATAAAAATTCAAGAAAAATCCCAAATTTCATTTTGTAAAATATTGAAAAACAAATGGTACCATGCAAAAGGACTGGCGAAGAGATTTTATTTGAATGGTCACACCATAGGATTTCATCCACACACCCAAAAGTTAGAACAAATGGTACCATGCAAAAGTACTGCTGAAGAGGTTTCATTTGAATGGTCACACCATAGGATTTCATCAACAGACTGAAAAGTTAGAACAAATGGTACCATGCAAAAGTACTGCTGAAGAGGTTTCATTTGAATGGTCACACCATAGGATTTTGTCAACAGACTCAAAAGTTAGAACAAATGGTACCATGCAAAAGTACTGCTGAAGAGGTTTTAATTGAATGGTCACACTGTAGGATTTCATCAACAGGCTCAAAAGTTAGAACAAATGGTACCATGCAAAAGTACTGCTGAAGAGGTTTTAATTGAATGGTCACACCATAGGATTTTGTCCACAGACTCAAAAGTTAGCCGACTACATTAGATGTCTCCATAATTGACTCTGGGAGCGAAAAATAAGGATTACGATTCTATCTAGCCTTAATATTCTGTGAGTGAAAGGGTTAATCCACGACCGACCTAGGAACTTAAAACCACACCACAAGAAGTGGAGGTTCCAGTCTGGGAGCGAACTATTAGTAAGGTATGAAGGTCAGAACAAAATAATGATGTTTGCTGACCACTGCTTTCGCCTCGGTAGAAAAAAATCACCTTGATCTTTTCACTTTTCAAACAATACTTAAATTTTAAGTACGCTCATTTATTATAAGCAAGTATAATTGTTTATTATCCTCAATGAGTCACATTCTGTCGGTTTGTAACAAGAGAAAGCTCCCTTCAAAATGAAAGACCTCGAAAAGGGGGAGTTGTTCTATTGTCACTTGTTTTTCTTGACTAAGCATTACTTAACTAATTTGATTATATTCATTAAACATAAGGTTATTAAATTACTTTTTTAAACTGTCTTTTGGTCTTTTGATGAGCGTTTGCTTGACAGGAAGTTCAAACACTGAGAGAATTAATTACGAAAATCACCTGTGGTTGCAGCGCAGGAAATCGATCTAGGAGAATCAATGAAAGCGTTTTATTCGGACTGTGGAGGAGATTAAAAACAAAGTATTTCTTGATCAGGTTGAAAAACTTTTCAAATTCTCATCAATAATTTCAAATTGAGTCACCGATATTATCTTGCAAATAAAAAGAAATTTTTATACCCTAAGTGGTTGTTTAAATAAATTGTTTCTTCACCTGGCAAAAGCACTTTAAATTGCTCGAGAGTAAAGTGCATTTCAAAATATCTGTAAGTCGAATTGTGCAAAAAACACTTAAAAGTAACGTTTCATAAAGTGCGATTTCAAAATAGAAAATGAACTTTTAATAGCAATAATGGGTTATTAAAAAGTTCAAATAAACAGCAAATTGCTTCCATCAATTGACAGCTTTTTCCTTTGAGAAAGTGCACAAGAGAACAAAATAAGGCAGCTTTCATTGAAGTACAAAAACTACGATTTTCAAGGTGATGAAATAACAAGTACCTTGTCATCGAAAGATTTTCATGTCTACTACGAACGTTTTTTTCACAAGGTAAGACCTCCATCTTTCATGTCGTGTGATTTATAAATGGGTAGAATATGTGTCCAAAGTAAGGTGAGATAGAATTTCTCTTGTATCCGTTTGGTATGGTTTTCAAGTATGCTCAGTCCTTGTGGAACTTACTAATACACAACCAAACTACAAAGCTATACGGTTGACCGAATTTACAGTTTCGCACATCAAGGTTTTGTTATCCATTTTACATAGCAGATCAAGAGAGAAGGGGAGAAAGGAAACTATTTCAGTCATTCAATTGGGGTAACACAAAACGTTTTGCACTATTAAAGCGGTTCTTCAATGAACAATAAACGGAAACATATATACGAGGAAATTTACCAAGAACTACATAAAGAAAGGCCATGAAGATATATATCTTTCATCCTTTGAATCAAGTCATAGCAAAATGCTTCATTCAAAACTTAAAATATAGTTAAGCTTACCTTGCTTTTGTTGTTAATTTAATTCCTTTCTATTCCGGATGTATACTGAGTTTGAAATTATGCAACAGCATATTCCGTTGTTACATTTATCAATCCTTTAGATCCCCATTTTTGCATGACCCTGCAAGATAAAGAGAACTTGATGTTACTGCAGGTAATGTCGACGTGTGATGTGTGGAACTACATGTAAGAGATCTCGGCGGTTGAAGACACTCGTAATGAAATCATGTTTGATTAAAGTTAATCTTTCCCAGAAGTTAAGATATGTCCAGGATTATAGGTAATCGAAAAAATGACGAAAATAACATGTTATTTTGAACAAATACTACAAAAATAACAAGCCTTTCATGCTTTGTTTCAAAAATAACGAAAACTGCGACATGTCCTTCTCCCCCGGTGGGAAATAGGGCCGGAACGAAAACAGCGAACTAAACAGAAAACTTGCTAAAAAACATAAATCGAAAGAAGCAAATGAGAAAGAAGGGTGCCCCCACAAATTTAACAAAAACGACGAAAATAACGAAGTAGGGCCCGTTAACAAAAATATCCAAAGTACAGTAGCAAATCCACAAGCAAAGGGGGCCTTACAAATTTAACAAAAATGACAAAAAATAACAAGCTTGTTGACAAAAATAGCATAAGCTCCTGCGAAAGTATAAAATCAACAACGGAGGGGGTCCTACAAATTTAATAAAAAGGTCCAAATAACAAGCTGTTGACAAAAATAACGAAAGTAGAAAATCAGGAAGGAAGGAGTGGAGGCATAACTGAACTTAATAAAAATGACGAAAATAGCAAGCAATAAACAAAACTAACGAAAGTGGCAAATCATGAAGGAAGGGGCCCCCACAAATTTAACAAAATAGCGAAAATAGCAAGCTTATTAATAAAAATAACAACAATGGCTAATCAGCAAGGAAGGTGACCCTACAAATTTAACAAAATAACAAAATTTAAAACAACAAAACGTTGCGGCCTTTGCTATTTTTTGTGATTCCCTGCAATCCTGGACGAAAGTACAATAGTTAAAAGTGTTCTTGATTGCATGAACCAGTAGCAACACAAACGTTTTCCCACAACTACCCATTCAGGAGGACGAATTGACTTTTAATTTCTTATGGATCCCAAGTATCCAAATAAAGTACTAAGGAGTGTTTACAAAAATACAAAATTAACAATAGCAACATTAACAACAAATGTAAAGTAAAGTCGTACTACTCACACACGAGCCACAGGCTACCCACTCGGCCGGACCTTATCCCGGTTTCTGTAGAATGAGCAACTAGGAGTTTTGCTACTCCCCCCTGGATGGGATGCTAGTCCATCACAGGGTGACCTGGTTTATATACTATGAAGTGACTAGGAGTATTGCTACTACCCCCTGGATGGGATGCTAGTCCGTCACAGGGTGAACTGGTTTATATACTATGAAGTGGCTAGGAGTATTGCTACTCCCCCTGGATGGGATGCTAGTCCATCACAGGTTGACCTGGTTTATATACTATGAAGTGACTAGGAGTATTGCTACTCCCCCTGGATGGGATGCTAGTCCATCACAGGGTCACCTGGTTTATATACTATGAAGTGACTAGGAGTATTGCTACTCCCCCTGGATGGGATGCTAGTCCATCACAGGGTCACCTGGTTTATATACTATGAAGTGACTAGGAGTATTGCTACTCCCCCTGGATGGGATGCTAGTCCATCACAGGGTCACCTGGTTTATATACTATGAAGTGACTAGGAGTATTGCTACTCCCCCTGGATGGGATGCTAGTCCATCACAGGGTCACCTGGTTTATATACTATGAAGTGACTAGGAGTATTGCTACTCCCCCTGGATGGGATGCTAGTCCATCACAGGGTCACCTGGTTTATATACTATGAAGTGACTAGGAGTATTGCTACTCCCCCTGGATGGGATGCTAGTCCATCACAGGGTCACCTGGTTTATATACTATGAAGTGACTAGGAGTATTGCTACTCCCCCTGGATGGGATGCTAGTCCATCACAGGGTTACCCCCAGCATTTTGTCACTGGTATCTATTTATACACCTGGGTGGAGGGATGCAATGTGGACTAATAATGCATTCCATGAAAAAGAAGACTGACGACGACCACAATGTAGTCGATACCGGTAAGACTGCCCTACTGGTAACCAGTTCAATCCGGTTTCCTATTGAAACCCTTTACTCGATTACATGATACCGGTCCAAAATCTCAAACCAGTACGAAAAGATTTACTATCCCTGCAGTTATGACAGATCGAAATTTCCATTCCGGTACTAAACATCAGCGCCCTGGTATTTTAGCGCGGTAAACTGTTCGTTGTATCCTTGTGGCAATATCAGAATTTAGTGCAAGGCGTGACTTTCATTTCTGTGTGCAAAAAGTGGAGGGTGGAATTGTTTCTTTTTCTTTTAACTTCCATATGCACTATTACCATTGGATAATTTCCAGCGCATTTGTAACCAATGAAAATCAATCTGCAAAGAAGAACGAGCAGGGAGGGGAGGGGGCGAGGCAATGCACTGATATTCGAACTTCGCCTTGCGCAGACTTCTTAAGAGCTTTTGTAATACGGCGAGCAAGTCCGCACGAGTCCCAACACAAAATAAAACCGAATGTGGACTGTCTTGTAGTTTATATAAATTTGCGGACCAATACCAACTGAGCCACTTTTGACATGATGCAAGCCAGTCCGACTGACATAAGGCAGCCTGACTTACATTAGGCAACCTGGATTACATGACTCTCTGTGGCTATCATAATGCAGCCTGGACAGGTTTAGATGAAGTAGCCTGGCTGGCTTACAAGATACAGTCTGGCTTTGATAAAGCAGAATGATTTATATGAAGTGGCCTGGCTTATATTCAGCAGCTTGGCTTGCACAGATGGAGCCAGGCTTATATGAAGCAGCTTGGCCTACAGATGGAGCCAGGCTTGTCGGTTACATAAAGCAGCCTGGCTTAAAACCAGGTTGAAGAAAGCGTATCATTATGCTCAGGATAACTTGTATGAGCCAACTGCCGTTATAACACCTAAAGTCGGTAACAGTGGGGGAAGTTAGGCATGCAGAGAGAGATATTCAAAGAGCTTTTCTTTTCAATGGTAAACAATTTGAGTCGATAGAAGAAATCTCTGAGGATGGAATATCCATAGGAGGGAATATACGAACACACCACTGGTAAAATGATCGAGGTCTGCTTTACGGGAGTCAAGGTGACTTTCTTAACAACTTAAAAGAAAGCGTTATTAAAATCGTCATAACGAGATTTCAGTAAATCTTTCGAAACTCACCGGAAGTTCAACTTCAGTCCCTAAAAGTGAGGCGTCGCAAGACGAAAGTTGATTGTTACTTTAAACATTTTTAGACGGCTACACACCCACCAGTCGGTAAACAAAGCTCGTGCACTCAAATCTTCACATGTACCCTGGACTAGTCCACTCCATACGATGTTTAAGTCATTTCGACAAACCGAACTGGTCGAGATTATTTCGATAACTGATTTGAAATCTAATTATTGTAAGTCGCCTTGGCGATTAGCCACGATTTTAAGTGCCTATAATAAATTACGTCGCTTTGGACAATCCACGAATTTTATTTTGTAAAATGTTCTCAAACTATTTTCACTACCGGAGTCAAAACTTCAGTCATGCGAAGCTGTTCTAACTTTAGAGCCTCTATGGACGGGCCATAGGCGGGTTGAAATCCTATGGTATACGACCGTTCAAATGACAGCGGCTTTTCATGAGTAGTTTCTTAACCCTTTAAGCCCTAACATCAAAATTTAAATTCTCATTTCTAGTCCTATACATTTCCTATTGAAGTACAGTAGTGGGGAGAAATTGTTTGGATATCAAGAGAACTCATCTTGTGTGATCATGGCCTTAATTCTCATGACCTTTTTGATTGATAAGGCATTAATATTACAAGGAGAAATTTGATGCTGATCACTCTTAGGGCTTAAAGGGTTAAGATACTGTTGGTTTTTCAGTATTTTACAAAATAAAATTTGGAATTTTATTATGGGCTCTTTTGGGAGTGCCGGTGTTCAGTAAGGATCCTCTCTTGCAATGTCGAACACTTCGCCGAATGTTACATAAAAACGCTAAGTAATTCCCATGGATCCGATTGCTTTTCTCAGCTCTTATCCGCTTTGTGCTCTCTTGAACTTTCGTATCTCGTTCGACTTCCTATAGGCGCTTGAAATTGTCTAAAACGATGATGAGAATAAACGATCTGTCAAGAGTTCAAGGAAATATTAATTCAACCAATAAGCGGAAATATCAACTTAAGCGAACCGCATGGTAAGGAACACACAATGAAGAAAGGACAATATACTTAAAACGAACACCAGTTACGGTGGAAGTCGCAAATTACGTAGACAGTTCGCCCGAGGCATTTCAATGGCTTTAGAAACAATACTGTGTCAGTTATCACAATTATATACCTGTAGATATCCACTTGAGACATGTGCTTTAATTTGCCTTTTCCCGTTTTGCTTATCAATGGTTTTGGTCGTTAGCCAGGGGGATAAACTTAAAGAGGCATAAGTTCACTTTCAAATTCCATTGAAACCAGTTGATTGGACGATTTTCAAGAATTAATAAGTGAATGTTCAAGAAGAGATTAAGAAATAAGGGGATACCCGTGAGATAACTTCAATCTGATAACCAAGAGAACGCTGGCAAATTTGACGCGCTGGATTCTGACGTCACTAAACTTTCGTGAGGTCCTTATTGGAAAATATTGGTCCATAAAGTTACAAAAAAAGACAAAACAAAACAAGAATGAGACCACAATTTTCTCAATACTGACCAAACAGGCTACTGTGTGGCATGACATTTTCGCGGGATCTAATTTTCGCGAATTTCGCGGGTTTTCTAAGATCCGCAAAAATAAGATCCCGTGAAATTAAACTCAGGCGAAAAAAAAATTCGCGAAAATCTACTCCATTTATTCAGATCAACGAATTTCTGTTAAATTGAGGCAAACTCCTCTTTACAACTGCAACTGATAACGAAGGGTCTCTGCGGTCTCTGGATAAACTTGATAACCCTAAACAAGGAAACCATCTCCTGCCTGAAAACAAACATGCGGTACATGGGAACTGTTCGGTACATAAAAATAGGTCGTTCGAATGGACACCATTCTAAAAGGAATAATAGAAGGGTTGCTATTCACGTAGTTATAGAAATCGAGCAGCCATCTTGAGGTACGTATGTGAAATACCGGGACAGGAACTTACCCGAGATGTGCGAAAATTTGTTCCCAAAGGTAATGTCTGAAGTTCTAATTCGCGAAAATTTGTTCCTGCGAAACGCAAGAAATAGGCAATTCGCGAAATTAAACTCCCGCGAAAATTTCATGTCGCACGGTAGTTAAGTTCAATAAGAGTTTGTTTTATTATGTATCTTTTACAAATTTGTCGACGTGCGCGCTACAACGACGAAATAAAAGTTAAGTATAAACATGCAATAAATATGTAAATCAATCCATAGCATCGAGGGCGACATCTGTTCCGCTTCGGGTAAACCTGCAGTCGTTGTCTGTCTGTAACTTTCTCTCTGTTTGCGCCTTAACTACCCCATACACATCAAAGAGAAAAGACCGCAATTTTGTTTCTTTTCGAATATGATCTTAAAACGAGAACCATGTTAAAGGAAAGGTTGTCATGTTAACAAAAATTACGTTCAGCCACAAAAACTGATGAGATACATGTAAGTAGAAATACAGGTAATTTCATGCAGTGAAAGCCCTTGTTTAGAGTCTTGTTAAGAAATTTTAGGCAGTGTAAGCTCTTTTTTTTAGAAAATTTGTTAAGGCAATCCACCTGCATACGCGAGTTATATTTTGAGAGTTGCAGAAAAAAGAAACGCAAAAATGGTACCATGTTCGCGACAATGTGTGAGAAAGTTTTAGGCCTTTTAACCCTTCAATTTGTTTCGAGCAGTCATTGACAAGTGCCTGGGAGCATATGCACTCGAAATCTTGCACTATCCTTCCTGACTTGCTTCGCTAAACACCCATTCCTTTTGTTCAATTCGTTTACACTTTTGAAGGGGTTGTATAAGTTTCCTGCTATCACGTTTGTATAAACGAGCATGCATACAAACTTTATGCTAGCGCTTGCTGAGTTTAGTATTATGTCAAATGTTTACAAGAACTGAACCAAAATAAATACAAACACTGACTATAGTCTTAAAATCGGATGAAGATATTAAAGAATGGCTTTACTTAGCCTTAAATATTCATTCGATGCTACTTATAACTTGAAAGCTGTTCGTATAATGTAAAAAACGCTATTAATAGCTTAGGTGGTGAAGGAGACAAAAAAAAATGGAAGAAACGGAATGTATGTCGAATACTGATCGATGTCCTAGAGAGAAATAAACAGAATGCCTAATCAAGTTATTCAAACTAAACAAAAAGGTTTAACCAACCTAAAACACACGACATTCAACAACAACCGTTATAAAGAGCACCCCCCGGGGTTGCCACGAGGCCGGTCGCTATAACAGGACCATAGAGTGTGGACAAGCAGGGTGCGTGACAGCTAGTTTAACGAATTCATAAACAGACAGTTTTAAAATGCACAGGAGAAGGCTTTAATTCAACTGTTTTAAGAATTAGTTGAATAACAAAAGAGACAACGCGACAATGCCACCTGTAAAATGTTCTAAACGTTCAAATAATAAATAACACCTTTCTAGAATTAAACTGGAGGCTCCTCTCGTTTTCAACGCAAAAAATTTAAGTGTAATTCCTGAAAAAGTCTTAGAATTCGAGATGCTATGAGGTTATCCGAAAATATTCTCAAGACAGGTCGTTATAATGACGTCATAACCAACCACCAAAACAAAGCTCCCTATATATAATAGGATTCAAAAGTATAGTAATATAAACTGAGACAATTCAGGAAATCTGCTAAATAAAATTAACTATAATGCTTATGAAAGATAAATTTCTGCACATATTTACAAAGTGGAAAGCATTTGTCATTAAGTTCAAAACAAATCAAACCTCTTCGGTTATCAACTGGTCATTAAGATTGCCTTTTCTTTG
Source organism: Cladopsammia gracilis (assembly GCA_022457155.1). NCBI lineage: Eukaryota > Metazoa > Cnidaria > Anthozoa > Scleractinia > Dendrophylliidae > Cladopsammia > Cladopsammia gracilis. The sequence goes on from JAJGOT010000307.1 coordinate 638,810, forward strand.
ACGGCAATTAAAAGACTTAAGGCTTTCCTTGTCGTAATTAATTAAAAATGAAGGACGTTAAAGAAAAATACTTGGGGCTTTTAGGTGCCAACAAATCTCGTGAAGCACTTCACAACCAAACTCATGCACAGGTGCCGAGATAATTTCCATCTTTGTGCTTTTGTTCAAAACCAAATTGAACAACCAAAGATGAACAAGACAGTTCTGACAAGCTTATTGTTAAATGTTGAGAACAGGTCGCCAATTTTCTTAAAACATCCAATTGCGAAAGAAGTTTACCATCTCTTCATCTTATTTTTGTAAGTCTTTTTGGAATTTAGCAAACATTGCATTGATCTGGAGTAGATAAAAGGAAACTACAGATCCAAACGATATGAAAAACTAAAATATTTACCGAAATTAGAAAGGTGTTGAGTCCGGCATGCAATCCAGATTCCGTCACAATAAAAATAACAAAAACAACCTGAAAATTGAATTCATGACAAGAAAACAAAATAAATCTGATTCTTAAAAAAGATTCCATCAAAATAAAAATGACCCAAAACCTGAAAAATGATCCATATAATATAATTGTTTGAATTTATGACAAGAAAACATAAAATAAATTCTAATTTTTAAAGAGACAGTGTCCTGTCGAAGGAACAAAAGTTTGCTTACTTAATTTTCATGTTATATCGCTAAATAACACCAAATATGCAACTAAATTTGATAAAAATATTCTATAGAGCAAAACAGTAGCAGTAGTTTGGAGATAAGGCGCAGGATTACAAGGATGGCAGTAGATTACAGTTCATCAATTTTGATTTCGTGACAGGCGGTCAAGAAATCAAAATTGCTATTCTGGTGGAATATGAGGTTTTCCTTGTCCGTTATTTTATCTGTTTAGTTAATATTTCTTCGCGTTCATCACTTTTGGCGATTTTTTTCTTCCTGTTTCAAAGATAATATAGCAAGCTCCTGGCCATTATCATGAAGAACACGATATTTCAGTCGGGACACCAAAGGTTTAAACGGTACATTGAATATATTTCATTCAGTTAAGCCTAGGCCGGTTGTACTGAATACCTTCTGGATCACGATTTGTGCTTGTGGGGTGCAATTCGGCAACTACAGATTCAGTACATGCAGCTCGGGTACACAAATGATACTGTACAGTTTATAAGGGTGTGCGGGAAGGGAGGTGGGGAGGGCGAGGGCAAACTCTGAACTGCCACTGATACGAGGAAGAAACATCAACAAACCGCTTCTGTGCATGTGATATGTTAGCGACCGAATGAATGATCTGTAAGTATTAACCCTTTAACCCCCAAGAGCGTCTAAAATCAAAATTAAAGAAAAAATTTCACATTTCATTTTGTAAAATACTGAAAAACAAATGGCACCATGTAAAACTACTGCCGAAGAGGTTTCATTTAAATGGTTACACCATCGGAGTTCGTCGACAGACTAAAAAGTTAGAGCTACCGATTACATGTCGCCATTACTGACTCTGGGAGGAAATGGCTTAATAATAGCGAGAAAAGTCCCTAAAAATGGGAATTTCCTCAGAAAACGTTCCTCTTGATAGCTGGTAGTCTACAAAGAGGACTTTCCTCTATCTGGATAAAACCACTGGGTAAACAAATAACAAACACGAGTCTCAGTCATGGTTTATACTGCCGCCATCTTCAATGACAGGCCAAACAAGGGAGTCAAACATTACAGCGAATGAACTTGTCTTGGAACTTCTTTGATTCCTCTAAAATTCTTGAGGTTTTTACGATGAATTATCTGTAATTTTGTTATCAATAATAAGCTCTTTTAGGGGTATTTGTCTGAATAGAAACGTCATACTTGTAAACCCTTCTAATCAAAATTAGCCTACAACAGATTTACTAAGGAGATTATTAGTGATGGTTAATAAATTCAACGTCTCGTCGTCTATCATTGTCTAATTTTAATTCTAAATGATTAAAATTAACAATTTTCATGATGTGACTTTTAAATTTAGAAAATAAGACAAACTCCAAAGAGACTACAGGAATGTCAAAATGTAGCCAAAGATTGATGTCATTTTCGCTCTAACTGCCAAATCCCAAGCTTTCCTTCATAACAAACCCTTGCTGTCCAGGCCCCGGTTCTTCAAAACGTGAATAGTGCTATCGATCGATTAAATCTCTATCCAGTGGATAACACAATTGGTTTTATTAATGCTTATCCATTGGATAGTGATTTATCCGGTGGATAGCGCTATCCTAGGAGCGCTATCCACCCTTTGAACAACCGGGGCCGGAGACAAATTAAAGAGTGTGCCATAAAAAAAAAAGATAAAAGCCATAATAGGGCGTTAGACATGGAAAGTACAGTTATTTCCATACTGAAACATTTTAAGCCATATTAGTTAGTTCCTGATCAGTTTAGTTCTCAAACAATAACATCCGTCTGCTACAAATGATGCCACCAGAGGTTAGGACATGTCACAACTCGAACGCAAATCATAGGATTGAGTCATGCTATCAAGATTTGAATTGAAAAATTAAATTAAATTATAGACAAATTCCTTATTTACACTAGTTTCGTCGTGTATGCTTCACCTATGGCGGATTATCCCCTCAAAGGTTTTTTTCATCTAGCAGTTGAGTTTTATATAGCCTGTTGCTGGCATCTTTTCCTGTTTTTGTTTTATTTTTTCGGTAACACGATACCATTTTGTACCAGCTGTCTGGTGTTTCGCATTTAAGCCCCGGGGGGTGGGTACTCTCTATAATGGGCTATACGGGGATGCTCCGCCCGAAAAGGGTACCTTTTTGAGGCTGGAGGTATATGAAAGGGTCGTGATTTCACGAGTTGAAGTATATGAAACGGTAGGGATTTAACAAAGAATAGGAAAGGGTACCGAAAACACGCCGATGAGGCATAAAAAAGGTAGGGAAAACTGCCATTTAAGCCTAATAAAAAGGGCCTTTCAAAATAAATCAAACAGACGTACGTAAAGGCTATATGAAAGGAGTACCATTTTCATTAAAAGGTATATGAAAGGGGTACCATTTTCAATGAAAGGTATATGAAAGGGGTACCTTTTCTGTCAAAAACGGTATATGAAAGGGTAAGGGTTTGAACCTCGGGGCGGAGCATCCCCGTACAAAACTTTGTTGGGTACCCCCCCCGGGATTGAAGCATTCATCATTGAGATGAATCAAAATGTTATCAACCTTTACGGCGTTGATACAAATTTTCTCTTTCCAAATAAAACGTTTCTCGTCAAAGCAAATACATCTTCTACAAAGCTGATAGGATTTTAAAATTCTCTCAGGTGAACATTTTCGAACGCATTTGTAATTAACTTCTGGTTTACATAGTGAAGGGGACAGTGTTGATCGTCCCGCCAAAATATTAAAATTTCGCTTAGCTAATTTTGATGTTATATTGCCAAATGCCACCAAATAAACATCAAAATTGTACAAAAAGATTCTATAGAGCAAAACAGAACAACTATTAATAAAGTGCAGGATTACAAGGATGGAAGTGGCTTACAGTTTATCAAATTTGTTTTCCGGGGGGGACTCACATAAAAATGACGGGGTGCTCGTCGGAAATGTTCGAAAAACACCCTAACTTACTTACTTACTGCCCATCACGCCTAGTAGCACATAGGGCAGCAAAAAACACCCTAAAAGGTACCAGAATCTCTTTTGATGGGCGTGGCTCAAAATAATTTTTACCCCTAAGAGGTACCAATTCTAAAACAACACATGTCATATTCTGTACGACGAGCACCCCCGCCATTTTTATATGGGAGTCCCCCTCCGGGATTTGATTTCGTGACAGGCGGTCCAGAAATCAAAGTTCCCATGTTGGTGTTTTTTTTATAGCCGCCATTTTTTGTCTTTAGTTTATATATCTTTGCTTTCATCACTTTTGACGTTTTTTCACCTTTCCTATTTATAAAGATGAAGCAACCTAAGAGCAATTCTTTAACCCTTTCACTTCCAGAGTCAATTATGAAGACATGTACTGTAGTTCTAACTTTTGAGTCTAAGGACAAAATACTATGGAGTGACCATTCAAATGAAACCTCTTCAGCAGTACTTTTGCATGGTACCATTTGTTCTAATTTTTGAGTCTATGGACGAAATCCTATGGAGTGACCATTCAAATGAAACCTCTTCAGCAGTACTTTTGCATGGTACCATTTGTTCTAATTTTTGAGTCTATGGACGAAATCCTATGGAGTGACCATTCAAATGAAACCTCTTCAGCAGTACTTTTGCATGGTACCATTTGTTTTTCAATATTTTGCAAAATTGAATTTTGGATTTTCCCTGAATTTTGATATTTGGCACTCTTGGGAGTCAAAGGGTTAAAACAAGATGTAGCAGCCGCGACACTGTCCCTTGAACCCTTCTCTGCTAGGGGCAAACTTCGCGTCAGGTAGTTTAGTCGTAACTTTTGACTATATGGAAGAAATTCTGCAGTGTGACCATTGATAAGCAATTCTTTTCTGTGGTGCTGTCAGTTTAATTTTTTGATAAATTCTAAGCGTTGGTTCGCTTGGCACTGAAAGGGTTAAAAGGGAAGAGAAAGTGCCTGTTGAAACATATCTCTGAATAAAACTCCGGGAATGCTAACAAGTTGTTTATGAGTTATGCAATTAAATCGAACAAACTACTACTAGGTAATCCTTTTAAACTTGTTAAAAAATTTATCGCACACACGAAATGCCTGGTAAATGTCTTGACGCTGCGTGTGTTAATTCGATTTACTCTCAATCATGAAACTGTTTAAAGGCCTCGCACACAACAGCAGGAAGCTGCGGGATTGAAAAGAACTTCATGGTGTGCTAAACTTCGGTAAGCAAGCAAAGAGTTGTTAAACATAGACACGATCTTCAGCAGGTGGGATGTATTGATGTAACAAATCTCCTGGAGAAAGGGGGGAGGATGCAAACATTTGGGGCGAGCTGAGTAGGTAAATCAATTGTTTAAAATTGTCGTCGTTATTTGTACTTCAGATGAAAAAGGAACTGTTATCGAAACCTAAGTCTAGACCTGACCTTAGTCATGTGGGGCCATTTTCAGCTAGTGTTACCTAGAACCATGAAGTTCTTGCCACGGCGCGCATTTAATTCTCACCGGCTGCCCAATATATGTCATAATAACGTAAGAAAATAATACGATTTCATTCATTTATGTCAAAATCATGCCCTAAACCAGAGTAAAAAGAAGATATCTCTACACCTATTTGAGCTAGTAAAAAAGTTCAAAACGCTGTACCGGCTATTCAGGCAGCACATTCATAATGCCTTATACACAGATATAGAAGAACTCAATCTTCCCCCCCCCCCCCCTTTCTTCTCTTTAACTTGGTTGGTGATCTAAAAATATCGACATATCGACCACCAAGGCAACACAAAGATCACGTGTACCTCAGAGGGCTTTATATCTGTTTTGTTTTGTTCGTGTTTTTTAGGTATCAAATTTTGTGGTATTTCCCTTCAGGGCTGTGTGACATTTATAAACTGATACAAAAGTTTATTGCAAAGGCCTGCTGACAGATCGGGTACTTTATTGGAGACACAATGTCCCCTTGGAAATACTAGATCTTCATGCCATAACCCTGCATTGGTTCTTTCCCAGTGGGTATATATTTTATCATTCATGATAAACGTCAAATCATCCTTGATGTTTTGAAACGCGACTCGCAGCTCATAATAGAACTTGATGAAAAGTGAAAAACGATTTTATTTCGAAAACTCGCACAAGGAATGCAAGAAATGTAAGCCTGGACAAACTCGCGTCTTAACCGTTTCCCTTTCAGAGTCCGTCTTAGAGTCGACTTATTTGTTGTTGAAATCGTGTAGGTGAAATCTTAAGGTGTGGCCATCACAATAAAAGTTATGAATCAAGTGAAAATATATGATTATTTGTGAACCATTTGGTTTCACTTCTCGTCAAAACTATCTTCAAAGATTTTTGAAACTCTAATCGTGTTTTCATTCGAATAATGAACCGACCAAGATAAACGTGGATCGGGCCGTTTAAGGTTATAGTTTTCCTATAATGTGTGAGCCACCCGATATGAAAACATAGTAGTCTGACACACGAATGGGCCGAAACTCGATCTTGGTAAATCTAATAATAACGACAATAAAATAACCTGGCTTCTTGATCCTTTACTGTTAATTCTATTTTAAAGTAGTTCGAAGAGTCGAACGCTCGAGAAATTTTAAGACCAGTCGAGTGTTCAACTTGCATGTCCAAACTTATACGTGGCATAATTAATAGCACGATCTCCTTTATTTATTATCCTTGAAAACTCATACGTTGATTGAAGGGTGTTCTTTAGTTGTCAGGTGACACTGATTCGTCAAAGGGACTTAACGCTCACACGACCAGCCGCCCCGCTAAGTCAAGGCTACTCCGGTCGACGGACGCTATCAGTTGCCAAAACGGAAAAGTCACAAACGGTAAGAAGCTGGTATTCTTTTCACCTTGTTATCATCAATTTAGAGTTAAGGTTTCTGGGTTTCAAACTGCTAAGGTGGTTTGGTGCTACACACAAAGTCATTAGGAGGGAATATCATCTAACGGGTATCGCATGCATATTATAAAACACGCAAGCTAAAACCACACTAACAAATATCAAACTGGAAAGATTCGTAATCAAAGCTTTGGTTTCAAGGGATTTATTATTTAGTGGAAACAAAACGAACTGGGGTCAGTTGAAGTTCGGTTTAAGGAGTTGTCTCCGAAGTCCCTTATTTGACAATGCACGAATCTTTCATTCATATTTCTCTACGCATGAAATAGATGAATGAATAACAACTATCTCTGTTTTGCTCTTCGCGTCGATATTCTGTCATGGTGGGTGAAAACGAAATACCACCTCTATTAAGGCAAAACGGGAGTCAGTTAGGGTTTAAAGGCAGTTCGTGGAAAGTGCAAGGATCGACTAGAGCTTCCAACTTCACACTCTCACTTCCTCTCCCAATATCCTGTTTACAACTGACCGTCATCCTATCAAAGGGGGACTGTTGTCGGAGACAAAACACTGTAAGAGTTTCTCCTACATTTGTTATCTTTGGAGGTAAGGGATTTCCTTAAATGGGCGAAAGATACACAAACGACTTTACTGAGGGTTTTGAAGTACTGTGGTCTGTGAAAGGTTGGCGGCGCCTTCTGTTTAAATCTTTTACCGCCGTTACGTTGTTACTGGCGCGACATGGCGCGCGAACAAGTAGCGTGCCAACAGCCTGAGCTAATGCAGCCACGAGATTCACTGCGTCAACGTACATATTTGACAAATTGTCTTAAATTTGCACTGGAGAAAAATTAAGAATTGAACGTCACCACAAGAACTAACTTTTCCATTAATCTTTTTGAGCGGCTAAACTTTAGCATTTCATCCACAGATTTAAAAGATTGCGACACCGTTTTGAAAACTTGGCTTAGTCCATGAGTTAAAAAGCTTCTAGCGCTTTAAATATTTGGAAAACTTATTTCTAAAATTTAAACTCCAAACCAAGTTGAAACTAAGCACAAGTTAAAAAAAATCATACCAATAACACCAGGCAACTCTAGCTAATAAAATACTTTGTTGTTTATTAACAAATATCAGAGAGAAAAATTGTGTATTTCTAGGCACATGTTGTTATTGTTTGCCTCTTCAGTCAGTCTACAGTTTGCTGATTCTCCTATAAGAACTGATATCTAGGCCAATCTTTACTTAGGCAAGTTCTATATTATTTACAGCTATATTAGTATGACCGAGAGTAAGACTCAGTTTGGGTTGTTTAAAAAACAAATTTGGAAAAACGGATATATATACGTCTGTAATCCGGAAAACGGGTATGTCACAGTTAAGTTCCTTTCTTCTCCCTACGTCTCGCTCTTCTCCTCACATACTCTCTGACCCTCTTCGCATTGTGCCCAGCACAGACTTCACCAGTCAATCTTCTCCATTCGACCCTGTTGTTCGAAGGTGACTCAAAATTACCTCAGATAATGGGTTTCCAATTTAAAAGAGGCTGTTGTCTAGAAAACTTCTCCAAGTTTAATCAGTTTTATAGTTTATGTTATGATCGGCTTTGGCGAATGATGTTTATCTTTGCTAGTGTATGTTGGAGGATTCTCAGTCATACATATTTGTCACCCGCGCATTAAGGTAAAGAATGAAGGAGCGAAACTTTTATTATTTCAGTCACACCAAGCAAATACCTTTATAATGCTGTTTTGTTTCAAGTAACGTTAAAAATTCTGCGCTTGTTTTAAACGTAAATAGCTTATGCTGCAGTAATTAAAAGGTTTGACTTCGATCAGTGGTTGCTGGAATTTGTGTTGCACAGTTTACAAGTTAAAAAATGAAACGATGATATATAGTTTGAACGAGAGCATCCAAAAAACTGATTAACACAGGCTTAAGCGTGTTGAGCAGAAATCATTTTCTTATAGGATTTGACAAAGAAAGAGCAGGGAAAAAGATTTACGTAGAGTTAAGGTTATCAAAACGTTAACACGCTTTTAAACTAAATCTCGCGAGAAACAAATCCAGTGAAGTATGTTTTCATAACTTAAAAATAAACTTTGAAAACAGACGGGGAATAAGAAACATTAATGCGTTCCTTTCATGTAACTCAATACATGCTGTTAAAAGCACGTTTTCAGCGCCAGTGGACACAAAGAAAAATGAAAATGATGTTTTCAAATCCATCTGAGTGCGATTGAAACCAAATTGGGACAAAGCAATGGCTGGTTTATTCGACGAAAGCGGGGTGTTATTGCATCTGTCAAATTTCCCGGTGGAAATTGTTTTAAGAGATACTTTTCAGAGAGGCGGTGGAGTCAGCCCGAGATTACCCAAAAATACGAAACAAACTGCAACAATAAATAAATGCAATGATTGAGATCTATAAACTTTTGTAACGCAAGTTTCCTATCGGGTTAAATAAAATGAGACCCCCGCCAAAACAGCCCACACAAGAGATAACATCTGAGATGATGTCAAGGTAACTTTATATCGATATATCATGACCCGAAAATAAGGAAGGCAACATTGACAGACACAGGGGCGGCTTGGAGAAGCATATGGTTCGTCCAAAATGTAAAATAAATATCCATATTTAACATATGTGCTTAAGTGAACGCAGTTCTGTTGCAGTTTCGAAACATATTGTCTTGTTTGGTTATGTATTGCCAGATTCGAATAAACCTTTAAATTCCAATCTAAAAGCACACGACTTCGATTTTTAAAGGTTTTAAACGACAAAGCATGTTTCGGATTATCAATTGGTTATATGTGCCCCATAGTATATTGTCTATTATTTCTCTTCCTTTGATTCGTGCCGCTACGGGAGACAGTGGATACAAATACGGGTACAGTGACGTTTACTAATTGAACGCCAATTTCAGGTTTGATAAGCGTCCTCAAGAAAACCATTACCTCGATCGATGCATTCAGTCACAACCAGATATATCATAAAGGAAGCCACTTAATAAAGTGCATCTATTTTAATATTACCGGAAGGAATCATTTACGTTGCAACTATTAAATTAAATCTCTTCTGGCAAAGAACTGGAGTTCCCAGACTAAGTCGCCCCTGTGTTTGTTCAATGGAAGCAATCAGCTTTCGCGAGGCATAAAATCTGGAGCAACAAAGAAACTGTAGCAGCATTAATGATAGGTATCCAAAAATGGAGACATTAACATTTCTTGTTTCCGATATTAAAATTAGCGTAAATGGGGAGACTCTCAAGTTTTCAATTTCGGCTAATTTGGATATCAGATTTTCCAAATCGATTGACAAGGGAAAAAGATACGAAGGTCGTTAAAAAGAAACTTAAAAGTCGATAAAAGGGTTGAATTACACTTCCGATTCAACCCGTGTTGCTACTTCGATGTATTTGACATTGTTTGACTGATGGATAAACTAAACTGTAGAGACTGTGAGACTTTCTGGCGGTATTAGTCAAATAAATTGGAAATCGCATTAAGGTTTTTGACAATGTTCCAAAAGCCCCAGGTGTAAAAGCTGGCAAAACTTGGTTCCAAATAGAGACCAATTTTTCACTGAAAACAACCTCTGTTGTGCACGAAGCTGTGAATTAACTAAACATTTCTAACCATATTTCATACTGTTTATTAGCAGTAAATTAGATTATTTAAATAGTCGTGTATACCTTAGCATCGAGACAGGTGCTCAGTTGGAAGTTGTTGTTTCGCAATGTAGAGTTTAGCGTTTAATAGAAATTTATGCCCAGGGCATTTTTGCTTTTAAAACAAGTTTCAGTACGTTTTGAATAGTAAAAACTAGATAGACAATGTCCCTTGTCTTAGCTCTTGGAGTACAGCTTTTCAAATAACCAGCGGAATATGAAACAAAAACCTAGCATAAACTCGCTAAATGAAATAGAAATAGTCCGGCATGACCTTCTCGCGGGTATATCTGCATGTTCTCAATTTCGCACGACACCCACCACAGAGAAACAAGGTTTACATTGTATCATATAAGAGAGATGTTTAGAGATTTAATTAAAGAAATTAAGTCTTGGGAACATATGGAAGGTCGGCTTTCTGTCAATAACAAGCCCTTGTACGAGGTAAAGAAAATTGCTAAATTGGATTGGAATGGAGCTCATGCTCGATAAAGAAAAACTAAACTGAATTGAAACTGACGAAGTTCTAAACTGTAACATTCTAGATATGTCGATCGGTGCAAAGCTCTCACTGCGATGAAAAGCTCGCATGCAGCTGTCAACATTTGAAATATTTCAACCAGCTTTCGTCAAACGGTAACTTTCGAACCCTTAAAAGCCCATCTCAACAGTGGAGAGACTAACAAAGGGGCCTCGAGTTGAAATATCACATAGCATTGAAGATGTTATGGTTCACCTGCAAGAAGGAGTTGGTCACCCGTCATAACGACAGGCAGCGTTTGCCTTTACGCGCTCGATTGTTAATTAACAAAATCCAGATGTTACCATAGAATACTGGCTTAGCCAAAGGGCAAAATTTCGTACACTTAAACAATTTATCGATATGAATTTGAATTTTTATTACTGAACACCAAACTGATTCACTAAGATTGTCAAAAACCAAAAGCGGCAAAAATGACCGCTTGAGATGAAACTAATTACAAAAGGGCCAACACACTGCGCGGGCAACTACTGCTCGAAAGCAGCAATCGTATTTTCACATTTCAATTGCTTCAACGTTTTAGAAAAATTTAGGAAAGCGGGCAAAAAAAAAAGTTTTATTTTTTAATGTAACACATTCGCGTCAAGCCCATCATTGCTTAAAAACATGCTTGCACCTCCAGAAATACTCAGCGATTAAATAAAAATAAAACAAATTTCCTTGAAATGTTTTTAATGTTGTTATTGAATTTATCAATCATGCACCTTGAGGGATAATCTGTTTTCTCAAACAACCCCTAAAAAGTCTAGCGAGCTTCGACAAAACAGGAAAATTTCTTAAAAACACAACCCGTGCTTCGAAATTCAAACATCCGGTATTATCAGGAGTAAAGTCGGACGACGAAAGGGAAACTTTGTTGCAAAGGCTGTAAAATAAGAATTCTATTTTACGTTACATGTCAAAATAGATTAATAACTCGATGTTAATCCCTATTCGTTCTTAGAAATTTTGAGACGAACATTGTGGTTATTTGGACAAGTTCGTGACTGAGCGCAACCATTAATTTTGAGCAATACTTTTTCAACTGGAAAAATAGGAAAATTTGTGATAAATAAATGATTGCCTTATCGAGGGTTCTTATCGGGTTGTAACCATAACATACACCGATGAAAGCGGGTTTTGAAAGTAGCACATATTGGTTCCACACTTTGAATCTTTGGGGTGTCCACCTTACTAAACTCCGCATTTTTTAAGCAGATAGATAAAAATTAAGTGAAAGATACTGGCAGCTTTAAAGCAAACAAACCTGCAAAACATTGATATATCAAGTTAGCTGTTTTGTTTTTTGTTATGAAGGTTGACTTCCTACTAACGAAACAACCGACTAGGATGCAACTTCCTCTGGATTGTACCAAAGATAACCTTTATGCAGGTTTTTTAGGAAATGGGTTTAAAAAGAGATCTTAAGCCAGATATATTTTCTCATCATGTGCGTTCGAAAGTGAAGTAACAGTCTAATTCGAAAAAAGGCGAATTAATAGAAAAACATTTCAAGTATTTTAAATCATAAGTGAAATATTCTTTGGATAAAACAAAGCGTTCAATGGGGTGGCTGGGCTTAAAACGGGTGACAGCACCCTCGACAATTCGGCTGCTGGTTTCAAATTGTTGCAAGCCCGATGTTTAGTCGAAAATAATCGTGTTATGATAGCGATCTTTTAAACACGAGTGCTAAAATCAACTGTTTGTCTTCTACATGTGGAGAACAATGCTCTACTTTGACACCGTCCGGTTCTGCGATAGCGAATGTTTGGAAAAATAAAAACGCAAAAATTAGTGGAGAAAACTTGGAGGGGAGGAAATTTTGGAATTCAAGACCCATGGGTGATGGATACAATTTCAAAACACCTAAAAATGTTTATTTTATTTTAAATAACTTAAAAACAACGAGAAAGAGATAACCTCACGGAAGATCGTTTGAACTGCCACTATCCTGAACCTGCTACTAATGGACTGTCAGGCGTTAATAAATTATTCATTTCTTTTTCGCTTAATGGAAGGGCACACTTAGCAAGTAAGAATAAAACATCTCAAATTTCAGAGGTTTATGTCGCTCTCAAAACAGAAAAATATGTAAGTGGAATTTAGGTACCAACAATTGTGTCAGGCTTAAGTCGTCTGGTTCAAACTCACTCCCACGTCATTTAAGGTTGCGAAAAAATATTTTTCAATGTCCATAACGTCAATTTGTCTAAAGAAACTTTTAGTTTAACAGGCATATCTGATCTTCAACAAAAAATTAAGTGACGAGATAAACATTTGCAGTGGAGCGCGCGTGAGTGAGAAAAGGTAAAAACTTGCCAGGTTGATTATTCGTTTTAGCTGCGAATACTGCGCTTTTTCCACGAGGCTAGTCCTGAAACTTAAACTCGCATAATTTCTAAATCGACAACAACCAAGTTTGGATCAGTTTAAGTTTTAGGCCTAAAATGGCCAACTGGCCTGGTTCGACAAGTTTAAGAGTTGGCCGTATCTTTTGGCTATCTTGTAACCTTGAAATCATCATTAGCATGTGGTTAACTTTATTACACACTCAACTCGTCGTTTAAATATAGAAAAGAAATATGCTGTCTGTAGAATATTTAATAAAATAAAATAGCATCTCCAAATTTTCACTGGTTAAAAAATGCAGCACATAAATAGCCACAGAGGAAGAGCATTCCTCCCTTGTCATCATAAAAGTTCTTTTTCGCATTCTTTTTTCAGAGGAATGTTTTCATTTCGGTTTTTAGCGCATCCTATTCCTGTGGCAAAACTAGATTAGTGCTTAAAAGCAGGGTCGTATAAGTTTTATGACAACTGTATCCGCGTTCCTAAATACAGAAGGAAAATGAAAAACGCTATTAATACCACAAATATGAATGAACTGCTCATAACATTGGAAAATGTATACATGTCTTACGAAGCAAAACGACCACGAAACAATCTGGATAACACCTGGATAAGCCGAAGAAGCCATGCTATTGTTTAACACGTATTTCGTTGATTGGTTTGACTGTCATTTCTACAACGATAAATTCGCAAAATCAACAAACAGCGCCTTTGTTCGCGCCCGTCTCTCATAACATTATTAGCCTCCTAAATTAGCATCTTTTGGGTAATAGCTCGACGTAAACATTAGAGTGCTACATTTTCGCGTCTCGGTTTTAAAAGTTGCCATAACAAATAGGCGCTCGGAAAAAGAAATACGATCCGCGTGTAGGGTTACAAACACAATAATTTACTCGCATTCGGTTGCAGAGTTCAAACTTGTCGAGCTTCACCATGGTACATTTCATTAAATCGACTAATGAGTTGAAAAGGCGCGAAGCGAAGGTAATTGCGTTTGACGCTTGTCGGTAAGTCTTTCTCCTCAAGGACCCGTGTTTGAGCGGAAGTGGCCTTTTTTCGTAAACGCAAAGAACTGGATTGACATTGTTTCTATGGTGTTTGATTTAACATCTCCTGAGAAAATATAAACCATCTGGATGGCACTCGCCGACCAATCACAGACCAGGGTTCAAGTTCTAATCTTAATTTAATAATGACATTGTCACGCTAGTGAATGAAAATTTGTCTGATCAGTGGTGGGTGACATTTGCTTTTTAACTGTGTGCAATTTGATTCCAAGCAGCTATAAAGAGAGCGAGTGCCGTCTTAAGTTCAGACAAATAGACAATACAAAGAAGTGAAAGGATAAACCGATCCCGGCGCTGCACAACTGATCCCAGCAACACAGAATGCTGCCAACCTTCAGCTTCACCCCGGAGCAAGTAGCGTGCGTCTGTGAAGTCCTTCAACAGAGCGGAGATATAGAGCGCCTCGGGAGATTTCTATGGTCTCTTCCAGAATGCGAAACCATCCAGAAGAACGAGAGCGTGCTAAAAGCAAAGGCTTTGGTTTCCTTTCACCAGGGCAACTTCCAAGAACTGTATCGTATCCTGGAAAACAATTCATTTTCCCCAAGCTCGCATCCGAAGCTGCAGTCGCTCTGGTTAAAGGCGCACTATATCGAAGCGGAGAAACTGCGCGGACGGCCACTTGGAGCCGTGGGGAAGTATCGCGTTCGACGCAAATTTCCTCTTCCAAGAACGATCTGGGACGGCGAGGAAACTAGTTACTGTTTCAAGGAGAAATCAAGAAACATATTGAGAGAGTGGTACTCGCACAACCCGTACCCGTCACCTCGAGAGAAGAGGGAGCTCGCAGAGGCGACAGGTCTAACCACTACACAAGTTAGCAACTGGTTCAAGAACCGAAGGCAGCGTGATCGAGCTGCGGAAGCTAAAATTAGGTAAGCCTTCGCTCGTGTGATATTTACCGTCTATTTATGGCTTACGCTCACGAACATTTACCTTCACCTTTACAAAGCTTATTTTGTCATATAACACTAAATTAGCCAGCCCAAGAAGGCGCGCACTTGTCCTAGCGCAGCGAGGAAATTGTGTTCTCGTTGGTAATTTTCCTTCGGTATATTTTATCCCTCTTTTGATTTTCGCTTTGATTGGGAAATTTATTGAGTTTCTCGAGGGTCGGAAGTTGATATAGCGACTTAAACTGTAACTAGCTGTTCATTTCATGCAAATTAAATTTTCCTAAAGAAAGGGGATCGTTTTCAGCACATATCAAACACACATATATCAGTACATGACATTCCGTGTGCGTGAATGAACTGACCGCATTACCGATGAAAATACCGCGCTCTTTCCCTGATTTATTTCCAAGCCAAAGAGAAGCGGATATGAGAGAATTTTCAAATGATTTGTACTGACACTCGTCTTGAAAAGATTGTAAAAAACAACTACATATACAATAGATGATGGCTCGCGCGGGTCTCAAGTCATTCAACTAGGGTATATGGGCTGGTTGGCAAAGCACGGGTACACTTCAGTCTGATATCCGCGGCTTAGCCTATCACTAGATATCAACCTAAGTAATGGGTTGCAATGATATTCCGTATGAAACACTCATTTAGAATCGAATATTTAGTACAGCCAGACCTTGAGGTATTCTAACCGTTGGCTATGTGGATGTCATCCAAAAGTGTGACCTCAAGCAAGACTATGTCGAGGAGTAGTACTAAGATGTACTACGTTTGTTTTGAACAATTTGTGAAATAAAATTTGGGATTTTATTTAAAGAGACTTGGACACCTTGGGTATTAAAAGAAACAAAAGACGAGAAACAAGATGACGTCTACACGTCAAAAAGACGCGCATTTGTGTGTAAAGGTTTTGCGCTTGTTTATTATTTCCTGACTGTTGCTTTTGCGTGATTTTAAGCAGGGAATCAACCGTGGACATTAGAACCAAGCAGATGTTGAACCCTGAGAAGCAGGCGATGATGAACGACGTAAAAAAGTGCGGGATTCCCGATTTTTCCCAGTGTATGAATGGAGGACATCTCCCTGGGTCCCACACGCCTGTGCCAGTTAAACTTGAAGTCGACGATCCAACGCTGATGGCGGCGATGTCGCATGAATCTATGGCGCCCGTCTCGGCGACAGAATATACCCATGGACTTCACGAGAATCACATGCTTACCACATTAACAAACTCTTTAGTAGGACTCTAGACTCACTGCGCTTAAAGTAAAATTACATCTCACCGGATAACTCTTACGCCATTCTGTAATTAGTGTGTTGTGAGTTTACAGCTTATCAATTATGAGCTAGGTAGACGCCGTGTCCTTCCCCTCGATTGGCCAAAGCCTTTACAAATTCCTCAGCTTGGAGCACCGTTCTTTCATTTTCTTAAGATATTTAGCATAGAATGTATAAGAATAGTTATATTATAATTAGACTTTAACGTTAACTTTATAAATACCCCTTGCGAAGGACAAAATATCAGCTAGCTCGTACTTTTGGGTAAATAATGCCTTCATTCATTCACGAGGTTGTGTGCGTGGTAAAACTAAGAACAACAGAAGCTTCTGTTTTCGACGATTCTTGACCCAAACAAAAAAAAATTCACGCAAAAATAGTTCAAGTATTTTAAGCAAAATTAAGTGCAAAGAACAAATGTTGTCTTTGTATTCACCTTTAAAGTAATATCACCTTGTATACTTCCAAATATAATCTTGTACAGTAATCTTTCACTAGCGAACAGTTGCTTACTCGTCGCTTGCATATAAAAGGACGCACAGAAACGCTGTATTCCTCAAATACTGAGAGTAAAAATAAACCTCACAACAGATCCAACAC
Organism: Cladopsammia gracilis; assembly: GCA_022457155.1. Classification (NCBI taxonomy): domain Eukaryota; kingdom Metazoa; phylum Cnidaria; class Anthozoa; order Scleractinia; family Dendrophylliidae; genus Cladopsammia; species Cladopsammia gracilis. The sequence goes on from JAJGOT010000307.1 coordinate 655,662, forward strand.
ACTAGTGAGTTTAATTTGTTAACTGAACCAGCGCGACCTCATGTTCGACAAGTTTCGTATTTTCCGTTAAATATATTCAGTGGTTTCTCGTTTTACATGCGGGCATCTTCTCAAATATCGTCATATCACTTTGAGGAAATTGAAAACCATTAAATTAAACCCGCAATACATATTTATAAGTACGTTGAGTTCACTTAGCGTTATATGCGAGGGTATAAAAGAGTTGAGTTTTAACTACAATAAAACCATTGTATAACACGTTCCAGACGGACAGAGAAGCCCGCATCGATTAGCTTTCCAATCGCCAGATTATTGTTAGTTTGAATTCGAAAATACAGCTCGGTTCGGCGCGTTAAGGATATTCTATTATAATGTTATTTTTACAATAATACACGATGAGCGGTGCTTAAGAAGGAAATTTGGGCAATAAAAAGATTGGGTTTCCCGTCCATATGTATTACGATTTCTATCAAGGTCCAAGGTCTCGAGATCAGGCACAAAGGCGTTGTACGGCGCGAGCTGTTCAAATGACGACTGAATGCAATGTCAACCTTTCGCCCTTTCTTTAGAAACTCAACAAGTGGAGAAGAAAAGAAAAAAAAAGACGAACAACAGTAATGATTATTTTTATTGTTCGAACAAAAAACCGACACTAGAAAAGGAGAATCAAATGGAGAGCACGCTCTTCGGCTCGTCCCAAGCGAGCAGTACAGTTTCGTGACTCGGGCGTGGGGGCTTGTGAAAGCCCTCGCTTTATCGAGCGTCAAAATCACCGGCGACGACAGGCGATGGCTGTAAGCCAGTGAAAATGCGGTTGAGGCCCCAGGAGGTTCAAACCACAACAAGCCTTTATCTTTACCTCGCGCCGTTTTCTCGAAATGTATTTATTTATCTCGTCCATTTTCGCACAAAAGCACGATAATTCACATGTATCTAGCGCTTTTGTCTTGCGTTCACGTCTCTTTAAATAAAGCAATTAAAGCACAAAAGACGTATTGTACGAGTTGAATAGCGTTTATCGACCAAGCACATGTCAAAACACATGTTAACAGCAGCTACTATTTTGGGTTTTGATGCACGCAAAATGGAGTGAAAGGAATTAAAAGCATCGATGCTTACACAGTTGGGGCATGAGTGAAATTTGTGAGGACATTTATCGACCGCCAAGTGAACTGTTTTTACAGCGCTGAAGAAAAACACACCGAAAGCCAGCTTCAAAAATAAGAGAGATAATCAAGGACGCTTGATTGAAAAAGCTCCTGAGACGTGTTGCTCAAAGGAAGTAGTTCTGCTTATTTTATACCCACGCAGAGGCAATCATTCTCTCGTATGAAAAGTTTCTTTTCTTGTCGAACTCATTTGAACCGGTTTAATGCGAGCGCTGATTGCGCAGGATCTACGCGATTCATGTTAAAAACTAGGAAGTTTGGTCTTGGGAGACTCGAGGTCTGGGTTTTAAAGTTACGGTAATACAAGGCTTTTAACCAGTCAAGCTTTGTGTATTCAATTGAGTGGTAATAGCGGAAGCCCACAAAAAGCCACATGATCATACTTGTAATCCGAGTATCCTTTCTCCCTTTCGCGCAAACAAACAAATGTTCAGAGGCGATAAGAGATGAGCTATAAAACACATATGCCGTTCTCGAATTGGCCCGCGCGGAACCGGCTTTCCATCGTAATAACATAAATTAATCCGAGAGAGAATGAAAGAAAAACATACATTTGGCTTCCTTAGTCATTTGTTTGTTCACTTTAAACGTTTAATGCTTTTGTTTGAAATAAAAAAAGACAGTCGGCCCATTTACACAGTGCATTCCGCTTATTGATCCAGTCAAACAGAAGTTCCCTGGATATCCCCCCGGGGGTGGGGGGGGGGGAGGATACACCTCAGAATATTCGTGTGAGGGTGCCTGCGCCACTCAGCTCCTCGATCAAAATATATGATTTCTTTTTTAACGCCGTTTCGATCGTAATCCCTAAAATATTTTCCCTTCTCTAAGCGAAACGGCAAATTTCCTTAATTAATCTTTTTCCTTCTCTTCAGACTAACAGGTATAATGTGCCCTATTTGAGACTCAAATGGTCAAAATTTCTACTGGCTCCATTTCCCACAACCGCTCACCAACACGCTCACACACGGATTTCCCCGGCGGACCTATTGTAGATATCACTGACTACTCATGCGTACAATTAAGGAACAGGGCCAAGGAGTGCAGTGTGAGAACTTCCTTTTGATTGTTTTCACAAGTGTGTTAATCCTTTTATCTCCCAATATTGCCGGGAAACAATCTCAAATTTCGTATTGCAATGATAAAAATACGGATAACCACAGGAAAGCGCCACTCAATTGCGTTATTTGAGGGGCATTGACACCTTTTACGTCGTCAAGAAGCCGATTTATTACTGAGGGCCGATACCTATTGATATCGACCTGTTTCAACGAACACCTTAACAGACAAAACACCGATGGGCAGTTTAGCGCGACGGATATTGAAGGAAATAGTTAAATTCCTTTCCTACACTGCCTGGTAAGATGTGACGATAACAGTCTACAGACAGTTGTCTACAGAAAATCGACTCGCATCGACAGATTATCAGACCAGGCGTTTTACACGGCCATACCTCTCACAAAGATACTTGCAGCAAAACTGGACCTAAAGTAACGAACGTCGGCCGATACCTGTTATTGCTACAATGGGTACTTCTGAGACAACTGCATGGATCGACTAAGATGCCTACTATACTATTGCATGGATCTACAACCTCACAACGGTCCGTGTGTCTCGTAAACCTATCCCTATCTACTGATTAATGTTACCAAGACACGATCAGACTAGCAGGACAAACCGGACTGACTGAGCACAAAACAAGTGATTAGACTATACAGAAACGGTGATATCACTGAACAAACACTACTACTAATACATGTATCTCAGTACACCCTTACAACGTCCGTGTCTCTTGCAAACCTATCCCTACTTTGCGACATCTAACCAATGTTACGGGAAGGAATCTAGCGACAGTATAAGACAAGATCAGACTGGCAGCCCTTCTCTCTGATGAAGGGCTAGCGCCCGGAGGGGGGGGGGGGACTCCTATATAAAAATGACGGGGGTGCTCGTCGGAAATTTTCGAAAAACACCCTATAATATAAAAGGTACCTGAAGTTTTACCCCTAAGAGGTACCAATTCAAACCAACACATGCATATTTCTGTCATATTTTTTTTGGCTATATACCCTAAAAGGTACTGCGATAATTCTAACGGTGGTCATTTTAGATTTTCGTACCCTTAAGCGGTGTCACTACTAAAATGTACGACGAGCACCCCCGTCATTTCTATATGGGAGTCGCCCCCCCCCTCCCCCCCCCCCCAGCGCTCGAAGCTTTTGAATGTGTTTATAGTGGCCAATTTACCTTATCAACTCAGTTGACAAAACCAAATCTTCATGATTCACTCCCCCACCCCTCCCCCCCCGTCAGCTTTTGAATCTCTTTAGTGGCCAATTTATCTTATCAACTCAGTTGACAAAACCAAATCTTCATGTTTAACTTCCACACCCCCCCCCCCCCACTCGTCAGCTTTTGAATCTCTTTAGTGGCCAATTTATCTTATCAACTCAGTTGACAAAACCAAATGTTCGTGAACAAACGATTGTCTGAACAAAAACGAGCGACTAGAAATGGTGATATCAACAAATACATTGCTGAACATCACATACAAACGGCTCAGCACTCTACTAATTAAGAAATGAAAAACACTTGACCGATGCCAAAAGTCTCCTTCAACTTGTAACCGACTTATCGACCGCAAAACAATGGCTTTACTATCTGACTAACAATAGACGGATGGTTGCTTCCAAGACCTGTATTCTCATCCGGACGATCATGTTCGTTAGACCGACTAAAACTAAACACTGTCGATTAACTACTAAATGGCTTGCATCGAAAAGATGAAACCTACGTAAAATGTCAGATATCTAGGAAAAGCGGGGAAGTTACCTTGTACCTTATAGTCGGACCGACCTAAAAAGGCACCGCTTTTCTTCTCCAAACTGTTACAATCTTCCGTTATACCGTAAGTCAAGCTCGTTATTAAGGATACTGTAGATTATGCTTACTTGCACATTTCACACTTCCTGAATCACTAAACCGCGGCAATAAAACACTATAGTTCAACTCTAACAACTGTGTGGTATTTGTGGCCCGTCGGTTGTTGATTTTATCCAAAGAGATAACCCTTCCTCTGCGTCGGTTTGTATGTGTGTGTTCTCGCAGACACCAATTATAAAGCTTATTCATTTTAAGATCGACGTATCCACATAAAAGAACTTATTCTCATCGTTAGTAAAGCATATTAAATTTCTTTTGGAAGTGACAAGATTGGTTGCAGCAATATTTACGAGATTACATTCACTTGAAATCTCGGCAAACCCCGAGCTAGAATTTTAGCTAAAATATCTGTTGTAAGGAGGAGTCAGGGTTTGACGATAAGTTTGAAAACGTTACAATGTGTGTTACTGATCCATGGATCTTTCCCATGCAATTACGTGTTATGCTAAAAAAATGCGAAGCAGTTATAAACGAAAAAAAAATTGGAACCTGGGAGATTATGATTGTTTTCTGACGTGGAAAGGAAATTTGAGAACCGGCGTAGCCTGGCGGGCCCAACAAATGATTCAAATAAAAATTGAGCAAACAGATTCTAAATGGCTTATGCTTGCATTTGATCACAGTGATTGCGTTCATTAAACCCAAGGTTATTCAAAGAAATATAGGCTTTGTCTTTATTTTCATTTCAAAAAAAAATAGAGTCAGCACCAAACTATAAACGTGTGCAGAGCAGAATATAAAACGCTTTGTCCTACTAACTGACAGTTTGCGGGTATTTTACCAAATTACATTTTCATTACCAAGCATAAGCTGTGTTAGTAACCCTTAGGGAGTATAGATACGGAAAGCTGTCTCCCTTGCGCACGTGCTGTTAAATGATATCAGCAAAGAAATAGCGCAAATACTGGGATGACATAATTTTCGATATCATTACGCTTGATGAAGCATTGTTCATGTTGAATATCAACTTTGAAAAGGACAAGCCAGTTTTCTTTGGGAAGTGGATTTGTTGTCGTAGTAACATGCCTTATTTTCAAGAATTTTGTGTTCTCTTCAGCGGTGAGACTGACAGAAGAGATGGCCGAATAAATCAAGTGGAGCTTTTGATGAAGACCTCAGTCTTTGTGACAGTTTCTGCCCGCCTGTGCTTGTCTTCAAAAGGTGATCAAAGCTCAAGAATAACTTTGAAGTACAACCTTACAAAAAAAGGCAGTTTCGCATTGTGTTTCTATACCACTTGTAAAGGGGGTTGGCCACTGAACAAATAAGGCTTTCCACTTTTCGAAAATTAAAGTTTGTTTTTCCTTGTGGCATAATCTTTGAAAGTGACACATTTTCTCCAGGAAATACGTTCCAATTACATGGCGAATGTTAAATATTAATATTTTTCTATTCAGAGAAAGAAATATACAAGATCAAATTTCCTAGTTCTTGGTAAATGTTTTCCTATTGTAATGAACCAACGAAGAATAAGCAATAAATTCAGCTTTCAATATTCTGTTGCATTTGTTAGTCTTCAAACAAAAACCTTTGAAACTACTTAAGCAGAGCTATTTGCGAGGTAGTTTGTTTAAAAGCTTTTTCAATGTAAGATAAATAATGGAAAACCCGTCCAATTGTTTTGCCAAGGTGACGCTATAAGGTTCAATAAAATGATTGTCCAATTTTCTAGTTTTCGGCTTTGAGAACTGTTCTTACGTGTTGGTTTGAGCCTTTCTTATTCGCAGAACTACTTCTGTCAGTACAATATACATCTTATTCTAGAGGAACCTTAGAAATGTTTCTTGACAGATCCTTTAAGTATGGTTAAGATTTTTAACCTGAGAAAGTGTGAATATACTACTTTACGAATGTCTTACAAAACCTTACAAATAAGTCTAAGACAAAATCAGTAAAAGAGAATACATTCTCGTCTTAGTTTACATGACACTTGTATTTTCTCTAGTTTTAACTCCTTTCGCCTATTCTGTTTGCACGTAAGCAGGTACGTTTGTACACATGCCGTGTGGAGTTGTAGTCATCGCAACAAAGTGATGCAGTCTTCCACTTATTGAAAATAGAAATTTCTTTAACCCTAATGGATTTTCCTTTTTAATCTTTGCCAATTCGTACCATCAACCTGCATGTGATGCTTTATTCAAGGTATTTTTTCAGAGTTTCGCTCATAATTAATAGAGTGATTCTTCTCAATACGAGCAATACAATGGCTAACTTTACAGGTGGCAAATATGACTGGACTTTTTTCAAGTTTCAAAGGCACATTTGCACGTTTGATATCTTATGGATAAATTAAGAGAATACACCACCACCTATTTCATACATAACAATAGCAATGTTGTCACCATTTTATTAAAAACTTCCTTGTACTGAAACGTTAACAAACTAGACACAAAATCAGGTCCTGGTTCACAAAAGGCGTTTCGCAACAATAGTGGTATGAAATCGGATATCCAGAGCCGTGGAATATTGACTTAAACAGTCCTCAATTTGACGATTTAATATGAAATGAAATTTTATACTTTAGCGGTCTTGACAAGGCAAAAAGAGCAAACACTAAAACGGTAGATAAAAACTTAATTGAAAAATCTCATGTTAGCTACAAACTGGCAGATGAAAGGTTTGATTTACGTTGGGATGGGTGTCGCATTTCGTAAAAAATATAATATGATTATAGTTAAATCTATATTTGTAAACAGGACCCGGGCATCGATGATGTGCCTTTCAATACTATGTCAACCCATTTCGGCTACCTGTAGAAACTATAATGATTGAAACTTCTCGCAAACTTAAACCATATACTAGAGTTTCTCCTGTTTCAGTTCCTTGTAGAATCCGTGACAGTCGATAACTCGAACTCTCGACAACTTTAATAACTCGAACCTCTCGCAATCTCCAACAATATATCAGATTTTAACCCTCAATATACTAGAGTTAAACCCTCGCTATACTAGAGTGTAACCCTCCATGTACTAAAGTTTAACCCGGCCTAAAGTTTAACTGACTCTCAAGAGTGCCAAAAATAAACAATCGAGAAAAATCCCAAATTTCATTTTGTAAAATATCGGAAGACAAATGGTACCATGCAAAAGTACTGCCGAAGAGGTTTCATTTGAACGGTCACACGATAGAATATCGTCTACAGACTCAAAAATTAGAACTACATTACATGATAACAAAAGGGTTTACATCATGAAGTTTACAGGACCATTTCTGAAAGGTGTCACGTGATTATGATGATTATGATTACTAAAATGTTGATGAAATCCTAGCTAAAAGTTTAAAAACCGCCGGATAAAGGTGTTAATTTGTAATAAGGTGATAATATTTAATTTTTACGAGATTAGTTTCAAAGAAACATGAGAAAATTCATCAATTCAGTGCTCTAAAAAAAATCTAGTAAAGGTTGTTATACTCCCATTGATGGCATTCACTGTCAGTTGTGACAAAATTCCAAAAATTGAAAGTACATGTAAAAGAAATTTCACGTTGAAAGAACAACATCATTGACTAAAAATAACCATCACCACAGAAAGTCATTAATTTGTTAAAAGCTTTTATTTTCATTTGAAAGGCCACAATACACTTAGAGCTACTTATGTACACATGCACACCAAAATTGAGTGAAATATTTTTCCTAGAAATTTGTAGCCTAAGAAAGAATGCCGGCCATGTGGTGTAGGGTTTGTGTATGCTTCGATTTCTCGGTTTATCGATAGCTTCTTTCAGCGATTCTGTTTGTCAGACGATTTCCGAATGTTTTATTCATTGCTTCTTATCAGATTTTTTCTAACTTGAGCTGTAATCAGTTTTATACCTAGGTCATTATAGACACAAAAAAGAGCGTTTAGACCCCAGGTAGTACTTTAGGCACGGGCTTCTCGCCCAGAAAACTCGAAATATCCTAACCCTATTTAAGCTCGATTCCAGTGACGTTTAATTAAAGGCCCGTTCCAACATTTGTTCAACAACTGTTCAACACTGATTTGTGTTGAGAGAATGTTGACGAAATGTTGAAACCGAAATAAAAATGTTGTTTAATGAGTCCAGTTTTTTCAGTCTTCCGAGAGCAAAGCAATGCGTGTAAATGGCTAGAAATCAACCCTTAACCCTATTTAATAAACAATGAAAACATCCTGTGAACAAATGTTTTTCTAGATATTAACCAGATTATCTGAAAAACTGGGAAATAAGTCATGCTATATTTCAGGAATTTTTCTCTTTTTGGTCAAAACTGTATTAAATATTTAATTAAGCACCAATGCTCTTGCACACAAAGTATTCTTAGAGCAGCAAAACGTCGGAAAATATCAAGTGATTCCTCGAAGAGAGGACAAACCCATAATCAGATTAAACCCTTTCGCTCCCAGAGTCAATTATGGAGACATGTAGTGTAGTTCTAACTTTTGAGTCTGTGGACGAAATCCCATGGTGTGACCATTCAAATGAAACCTCTTTGACAGTACTTTTGTATGGTACCATTTGTTTTTCAATATTTTACAAAATGAAATTTGGGATTTTTCTTGAATTTTGATGTTTGGCACTCTTGGGGGTTAAAGGGTTAAACGTGTTGTTTTGTTTTCACAAGGGAAGAACTTGAAAAAACTGGCCAATTTTTCAAGTTGCGATCCATTTCCGTCCGTGCCATCTGCAGCCAGAGACTAACCCCATGTAGTAATCGTTAACAAAACTTGAGCATCATTTTAAGATGCCCATTGATACAAATATGTTTTTTGGCCTTTTCAAAATGATACTTAAAATAAGTGGCACTGCCCCTTTTAAAACATTGACCAGTTTTTTTTAATGACAAATTGAGATAACAATGTATGGTTTAATTTTTTACATCCTATTTCTATGTCTGTCTCCTTTTTCATTACCAAAACAAAACGGAAAAAATCTATTACCTATTTAAGGCATAACCTACTTTAGACCAAAACGACTTATAAACCATTCCCTTCCCATTCGTCCTTTCCGTAAGGATCAGTCTGCTGCTTTAGTTTTCATTCTATCCAGTTTTGCTGTTCAGTGACTTAACGTTGCATACCAGTATCACTAAAGATGGAGTTGTACCCTCTTCCCCACGGGTTAAGAGCTTTGGACTAAAGAGGTTAAAATTATCTAGCTATTTCTAGTATAAGGCTATTATGGTTAGAGGAATTATAACTGGATTTTATGCGCTCCGCCCAAAGATTATCCTTTCTATTCGGGTTATTTGAATAGGTGCCAAGTAGCCCCCGAGCACTTGAAAATGTCTGCGTGATTATTGCCTGGAAGTAAAAAAGAATTATGATTGATTCTATTAATACCTGAAGATGTGTTTACGTCAAAAATAGATTGTCAGTGCCTAATTAACACTTATTTTCCAATAGTGACTTCTATTTGTATGATTTTTTGATAAAGCGAAGATAAATCCTGTTTTGTTTTTCGTGAATCAGGCCAAAAGTTAACCTTCGCTTCCCACGCATTTATTCCACAATAGACATCGGTAGAACATAAATCAGTGTTAGCAAAAATACCAACACGTCTTAATCATGACTGCGGCTTTTCTTCTAGCAAAATCTGACAATGTTTTTGTGATCGAAACGGAAATATCTTTTCTTCTAGTTTGGATAAACGTATTAAGCAGAAATACATCACCTCATATTCTTGTCTCCATATTTTCCGGTGGTCAGATTTTAATCTTGGCCCGCCCGTGAGTATAATGTAGTTGTTGCCAGTAAATAAATTCATAGATCATTAAAATTAAAGCTAACAATCACTTTAATCTCTTGATGCTGTACAAGATGGTTCGAACAATTTGAACTAAATGTAACATTCCAAAGTTGTAACATTCAAATGAAAGTTATTTGTTAGTATTGTGTTGTTTATCGTGCTAAACAAGGTGGTTCACCATTCAAATAATAGCTGTTTATGAGAACATACTTGTTTGCAACAGACATGAACAAAATAAAGCGATTATCCTTGAATGAAAAAATAAAGTGGGACGTGCGCGAGGTGTTTTGCCGCACATCCGGATTTTTCCAGTATTGTTTATCTTAATAACTAAAACATGGCCCACATAAAACTGGAGAAGGCATATAACTCGTAAGCGTATTCACAATGAAGGAGAATAGGTAGAGACCCTTTATATAATAAATCATTAAAAGCCGGTATGCATTTTCTTGACTATCATGTGAAAACAAAAATTAGTCTTGTTTTAGTGTGAAGGCTTGAATTGAGTCGCGGGAGAAACCTGAATAGACCCTTCAGGAGAAATAATGTTTGGTGGCGTAGTTAGTTTTGCAAAAGGGTTTTGCAAAATTTGCACTTTATATTTTACACTCTAAAGTTGTTTAGAAAATTCAAATATTTTAGGAATTCATGACACGAAAAGACCACTTATTAAAGTAAATAGGACTCTTGGTGTCTTCCCTGAATTTGCTTTGATCGTGACAAGAAAGAACTCTTAATTGCATTTGTAAACAAATTACCATAACACGAGTCTAGTACAGTATTCGCTTAATTATTAGCCTTTTAACCCCTTTTACTTCTGGAGTCAAACCGTGAGTGGTTTACTGTCTCAGTTTGTGGATAAAATTGAAATGAAAGCTATTGAGCAGTACTTTCCTGTGGTACTGTTTATTATGCTGCACAAGGTGGTTCTAACTTTTGAGTCAGCTGTGGATGAAATCCCAAAGTGTAACAACTCATCTTAAAGCTATTGAGCAATAACTTTCCTGTGGTGCTGTTTATTATGCTGTACACAATGGTTTTAACTTTTGAGTCTACGGATGAAATCCTAGAGTGTGACCATTCGAATGAAAGCTCTTCTGCAGTACTTTCCTGTGGTCTGTTTATAATGCTGTACAAGGTAGTTCGGCTAACTTTTCATTCTGTGAATAAAATCATGTAGTGCGACCATTCAATTGAAAGTTATTGAATAGTACTTTCTATGCATGGTGTTTATTATGCTATACATCAGTGGTGGTCCCCACTTTTGAGTCTGTGGATGATACCCAGAAGTGTGACCCGGCATTCAAATAAAAGCTACAGCTTTTATTTGAATGGTCACACTACAGGATTTCATTGACAGACTATAGTTTATAGAACCATCTTGTACAACATAATAAACCGCAGCATCACAGTAAAGTACCAATCAATATTGATTCGTACTTTACTGTGATGCTGCGGTTTATCATGTTGTACAATGGTTAGGGTCTTTAAGTCCGTGGATGAAATCCTGTAGTGTGACCATTCAGCTCTATGCTATTTGTAGTTTTTTATTATGACTCTTTGTGTCACAAACCTTACCAAAACCCACCCTCGGCGCGGCGCCTCAGGATCCAATAAAGAGAGCCTATAAGCAAGACATCAGAGTCAAAACGACCAATTGCAATGGCAGGCTGGGGTTCTCATTACAACGAGCCTGCTTTTAACCTTTCTCTCCTGGAGTTAAACGTTCACCTATGTAACATGGTTTTTATTAATTATTGAGTCTGTGGATGAAATTCTAACAGATATGGAACAGTTAACAGTGTTTTTCTGTGATACTGTAATCCAATTTTTCTTTTTCCTTAGCGAAAGTTCCAGAAATTTTTGCAGAATTTTTTTTCTAAATGGAAACTTAAGGGTCGACGACAGCATTTTCTTGCTTAGCATACAAAGTTGTGCGTGACTGCTAACAAGATGAACATCAATAAAATAAACAAAGTATTTAAACCCGTTTTTTTTTCAGGGTATTATGACAAAATAAACAGTTCCTTAACAAGCTATCACGTATTCTATCTTCTAATCCGTTAAACGGAATTCTTTTGCTGTGTATCTAATTAATTCGCGTCTTCGATTTCTATTTTGCATGCGGCTGTTATTTACACTTTAAGTAATCTTCTTTTCACGTTTTTTTCTTTTAAATTGTTTATTTTTTAACTTAAGACTAACTATTTTTGGCGATTCTGTTGCCTGCCTTTAGCGTTACAAAAATTGAAAATGAGTTTAAAAAAATCAGGGGGGGTACTCCCTTAATTATTTGGGAGGTGCCGTTAGATAGGGTATGGTTTTCAGGCCGGGTTTGTAGTCTTGAACAGGGTATAGAATTTACTATTTATAGTCTTAGACGGGGTATACGTATTTGTTTGGACTTTGTTCAAGTTAAGTTCAAGGTTGAGCAAATGTCTGCACATGATACACTAACAGTCAGACCTTTATTTACTTTGCAAAACAATATTTGGTCGGGTATCACCGCATAGCCTGTCACGTACAAAGGTCACCGATGAAGTAAATTGCAACTACTTTGTTATCCCGGTCACAAAAACAAGCACTTTGTCTTCAATATACAACAGGGTAGGGTAATCGGTAATTGAATATTCTTGTCTTAGAACAGGGTCAGGGTTTGAGAGGCCTTACCCAAGTTTCCGTCGGGTACCCCATCCCCCCCCCCCACCCTCCAATTAACCAGGATGAAGCTCCTCTATAAACCAAACACAGCGGACTTTTGAGCGTTATAAACCTGCTTCGCTTTCTTTCTTTATGTATTTAGCAAGTCCAGTTTTTGCCCATCTGCTGTTATGATATCGATAGCAATTTTTACAAAGTAACAAAGTAATTTAACGGCGATGTAGCAGCTCTCGTAAGGTATCGCACCATTGGTTCGATACCCTTCGAGGGAACAACACAGCAAACAACAGAAACAATGGCTCCTAGCCCTAAAAACAGAAGCAGCTGTAGGCGCCTTAAACAACAGAGCTGCTACACTACCGGAATTTAAACCCAAACTGAAATCATTTGCGAGCTTTCATTATAAAGTTTATCCATATTTAACCACAAACGAAAGGGAAAGACATTCTAATTTTCTCTAGGCTTCTCTTTGATTCTTTAAAATAGAACCAATATCATCCTCCCCCCTCCTCCCCCGAGGTTGTATATCCTTTGCTTTTTAGCTCAGTATGATTTTGATCTTATCGAAAACAAACAGACTAAAAATAGACGGCAGTGTATGCCCTCAATTCGTGGTCGAAGCCTAGGGTATGAATTTTCTAGTTAACACTTCTTGTTTACATTACTGAAATAATATATCCTTTAACACCCAAGAAATGGGGACATGAGTGTTATAATCTGTCGTAAACCCTTTTAATAAATCACAACTAGTTATTAAAACCCAGGATTTGTGCTTAGAAAAACATACACGGCGCCATACCCAACAAATTATCGCCTTAGAATTCTCACTTCTATACAGTAGCAGGTAACAGGTTATCCCAACTATAGACTGATCATTTTAGATACATGAGGCGCACGCGAGCAATGTTAATCTGTCTGTTTCCTAAAATAAGTCAATTAACGCATTAGATATTTTACAGGGATAGTTATAAGATCTCTAAAAAACGGATTAACTGGTTAGCTTTCAGTGTTAATATTCAGCAATTGTATGCATGGTACCTATGCAATATGACTCACAATTTGCTGCAAATTCGCCAGTGCCAAAACTAACCTATAGTTTGCTTAGGGCAGGACAAAGTTAAAAATTCAGCCAGGCCTTCAAAGTTTTGGTACTCTAAGAACACTTAACACTCATAATTAATTCTCCTGGTTGACAAATGACTCATTTATAGAAACGTGGCACCCGCCAGGTCCTTTGAAGATTTCCGAATAGTTTATCTGATAATTCTCCCATTGTAATTATCTTTCTCTCTATTGCATTTATTTCTATGGCATTCACAGCTTTAACACGCGTTCCTGGATTCTGTTAATAAACCATGATTATCACAGATATTGTCATTATCATTATCATCTTACTTGTAAGCACCGTTTACTCAGTTGGATTTAATTTATGGTCTTAAGAAGTCAGGGTGAAGGAAAAGCGGTAGATCTGAGTCGCAAAACAGTAGTATTTCCTCCTACAATAGGCCATGCACACGCACATGAAAGCACCTTGCGACTCGCTGGTCAGTGGTTAACATTCATAAATTACTAATGAGGCCATCGGGTGAGTTTCCTTTTTTCGAGTACCTCCCCCCCCCAAAAAAAAAAATCGGGTGAGTTTCCTTTTGGCACCCCCATCGGGTGACGTACCCCCCTCCCCCCCCCCCCCCCCACCACGGACGAGTAGCTCAAAGAAAGACAACGAAACGTTTCAAAATCTGCGTTTGCTCCCAACAGCTCAATAATAATTGATGACGTACATACATGACTTACATGTATATCAATAGTAAACCTGACGCAAATAAAGAAACCATCTGAATGCAGTGGGTCAAAGTACACAACACATCTCCGCAGTATGGCCAATACCTTACGCATGCGCACAGCCATATCACCCCGGCAGTGGCAGCTATGGACAGCTGTTTCGTCCTTGTTAGGACTCATAAGCATGGCATAGCCGTCGGACCCCTACACGACCCGAAAGTCGTTTTTTGGTGCCCTTTATTGCCGAGGCGTGTGCATGCACACCTTTAAGCGCCAGCTTCACACTGTACAGTGTGGCAGCTGTTGGCCGGGACTGCAAAACAGTCCTTGGCAATGCGTATGAAGATGTGGATCTGATCGCCTAAAGGGTCACACGACAGGTAGATGCTTTACGATGTAGTACATTTCATCTTTCTAAATTTTGCCATTGTTACAATACAATACAATAACTTTATTTAACGTGTACAATTACGCTTAGCTATGAGTAGTGTACCTAAGAGACACACCAGCTAGTTTACAGGTAATGCCACGAACTAAATTAGTACAATGAAATAATAACTAAATAGATAAGGGTGTATGTGTACAATATTAATCAATAAAAATGCTCAAATATATTACAATATCAATACTATCATTAATTTCTACACTTCAATGTTGATATCATATACGCCTTTTCTAAACGCGTATAGGCCTTAACTTACTTGTGTAGGATTTGTGAATATTGAGATGAACAGCGACAAGAGAAAATGATCTTTAGATCTGTCATTGTGTTTGTATACACGAAATGTGCATTGTCATGTTACGGTGGGGGAGGGGTTAATTTTGCAGTGTACTAGTATCCCATCCTGTGTAAATGGCAATACTTATGAGCCACTTGGTCAACTAAACTGAAAGTGGAGGGTTGTTGACTATCCGCCATCCATTTAATTTAACAAAACAGGGACAAAGGGACCAAACGATACATAACAACTGGCTGGCAATGTTCAGGAACATCACATAAAGTTTCTATGCGAAAAAGGCTTGTGTGTCTACTATTAACACAAACTACTTTTGAGTATCATGTACATGTACACAGCAGTTTGATGTTCAGTAGATCAGGAACTACTCTTTAGACATTAGACGAGACGTGCTCTCTACCGAAGTCTGTGTCGTTCCCCTGACGAACATGCCAGATCATCTAAGGAAATGGGCAATTTTGACAATAATCATGCTTTCATTAACTGTCAATAATTAGCGTTCACACAAAGAGAACTTAAACTGACAAGAGAGGCGGCCTTGCCTAGTGATAAGAGTGCCGAATTACAATTCGGAAGTCCCGTCTCCTAATACCTGGATTTGTGTTCGCAGGCAGTCCCGAATTCTAGCTACTCAGTACTTTGCAAATAGGCCAACTCCAAGTCTTCCCGGAGCCAGTCGTAAATATATTACGTTTGTTCCTAATTGAAACACAGAAACCAGAAACACAGAAACACAGAAACCAGGTTAAGGTCAGGTCGTGTGGGCTTCCTGTGGTTCGTGTGTACACTACGTACCCCGCATACACGGCCTCACAAATTTCAATCAAACCATGTATAAATCAATTGAAGCTGCCTTTGCTTTCACCTTACCTTCGTGACGATAAAGAGGATGGTAGATTGCCTTTATTCAATATTTGCTTTGAAGCAATAAAGTTACTTTTTTACCTTTAAAGAGAGTACGTTCGTTAGTCATTATGCAATGCTCTTACCTTGAGTTTTACGTAAGCGTGGTCTTGCTTGAAGAGAATCCTGTAATGAATACTTGTATCGATTGCGAGCAATTCAACCATTGCACGTTCTTCTTTATCTCTGGGCGCTTAATTGATTCCAAGAAGATTTATCTTGGAAACACTTCACCAGTTGGATGAATGTCCCATCCAGTGGAGTAGTAATTCACCAGTTGGACGAATGTCCCATCCAGTGGAGTAGTAATTCTCCAATTCATTTCATGCTACACAAAAAAAAAAATCGGCGACAAACGCAGATGTGATGAAGGGGCTAACAGTATTACAATCTGTTTTTTCCCGATGTTTTCTCCTTTATAGACTTTATCCAAACCTTGTGTTATAACAAAGCAAACCTAAATGTAGAAAGACAAGAGCAGATAAAACAAACTAAAGTACGATAAAACAGCAATATACAAGAAATGCCATACTACCTGTGGATGGTTTTTGAGGGCTTGTTGCACAACAGTTTCTGGAATCACCGATTTCTGGTGCCGGGTTAATATCTTCTATACCATGTAGGTGCCAGTAAGCCAGACTTGCCACAAACCTCAGGATGGACTCAAGGATCAGGGAGAGATCAACAGTCCGCGCGTGAAGAGTCGCAATTCCACAGCAAAATCTTTGGTTTTCATGCCAGTCTTTGATGTTCTGAACGATCAGCAGCTCTAAAACGAAGTGCTTGAACAGAAAAATCCTTGGGCAATAATTTTCTCGCATCTGTGAGATCGACCAGTTGGAGATTGACAAATCTCACAAGATAGGAACTTTAAAAAGTCATCGCACAAAGGGTGCAATGGAAGAAGCTTATGGAGATTATAGCGGAGCTCTCGCGGGCCGAAAGATACTCATAGAACCTATGCCCGTCATTTTTCATGGTCATGGCTAGCGGAATGCTTCGCGGCGCGTCGGTACTGTTGGTCCGTCGCGCAGGGCTAGCTCGCGGGCGCCTATGACGTCGCAAAACATGCGCGTATGACGTCACGCAATATCCAGGATCTTAGCAATTTTAAAACCGAGGCTTTGTTTTTCGTGCGGGAAACCGGCCGATTTCACCTTTCTTGTTGTGTTGTATAAAGTCGTTTTTCCCTGCATTTTTTCGCGGTTTCCTACTCAAGACAGGGATACTAATCAAGAGATACTCAGAAGCCGCTACAGTGATAAAAGAAGAGCTTTCAGGGATAAAATCTTGCTTCGAGGAACTTCATACGTTTTTATCAATGCGGGCAATATTTGAGAACAGAAGAAGCGGAGTTTTAACGAATTTCCAAGCAGCCGAGTAGCTTAAAGGTAAAAGAGATCACATTTTTCGATGGGAATTTATGTTGATATCAATTTTTGATTGACTTTTTCTTTGTATTCTCGTTAGTTTTGGAGACATGTTTATAAAACGTGCTCAAATTCAGGCGAGTTGTTATCTTGAAATTCATCGAGGACAGCTCGGCCTCGATGAATAAATGAATAGATTTGAATAAAATTTTTCGAAAAGAAGATTGTGTTGCCCATTTTTATGTTTGTTCATTCATTACATAGGTTGAAAAGCGATTTTATGTAAACAAAACAAGACTTGGATTTTATAGTTCTGACTTCACTCGCGTGGCCTTATGCAAATATGTTTGTGTATTTTTTTTGCAATTTTGATTTCCAAATCAGTTTCTCGGGCAATTTTTGATAAGCAACAAACAGGTGTATTTTATTCGGAAAGTAGTCGTACTAGTAGTTATTCTAGACGGAGAAAAAGTTGTTTTTGTGAACTTTTGTACGGTTTAAATGTACTGTGCAGACGGTCGCGTAATTCTGTTTTTGAGAATTGCTAAAATTGAAAAACAGCCCGGTCGTCAATCTTAATTCTTGTGCTTCCGACCTTTCACCTCAGTTATGTTCATCATCGGCTTTCTGTTCAGAAAGTGACGCTGTTAGGCTCAGCCTATCTATATGTATCATATCCGAGTGTACTTGATTTAAAAAAAATACTGCATAACCAAGGCAACAAATTAAGCTATAGACACAACAACCCACCCAACAACTTGTCGTTTGAAATTCGCTGGTCTCTCGGGAAGCGGTTGTAGTGAGACATCCCCAGATTGGCTCGGTTTGACTCTGAGACTGGACCTGATCGCATTAACTTGGCCACATATTCAGGGAAGAGTGCTTTTCCGCCATCCAGGTCTTCTGTTGCTGAAGATACAAATGGAATATTGCACTACAGTGGAACCTCTACTTTGGGACACCTCCATTAAGGAGACATCCCCATTAACCCTTTCACTACCAAGAGTGCCAAGGAAATTCATATAAAATCACAAATTTCATTTTGTAAAATATTAAAAAAAAATGGTACCATGCAAAAGAACTGCTAAAGAGGTTTTATTTGAATGGTCACACCATAGGATTTCGTCAACAGACTCAAAAGTTAGAACTACAAAACATGTCTCCATAATTGACTCTGGGAGTGAAAGGGTTAACGATCGGACAATAATTAGTTGTAAATAATTTATTTTCAATGCTGACTCTAAGGGCCTGGTCGCACTACAGTCAAAAACAAAAATTAGCCCGTGCAAAAATCGAGGAAAACAAAAGAAACCGCTCCGGTGGGACACTCTTTTTTGTGGAATGTTTTTGTTTTTATGTCATTTTGCACTGGCTAAAATGTTTGTATAAAACAGTGTCCCTATACGCAAAAAGATGAATAAATTAGTACGAAACGTCGCGATCCACATCTAAAGTGACAGCATCGTGAGACAGACGATAAAGTAAGCTATCATTTTGGAAACCCCACGATCAATAACCATATTTTTCAAATTAGATATATTCATAAATAGTCAAAATCCCGACCCTACCTATGATAATTTAGCTTTAAACTCACTCTGGCCCTTTCCCCTAAGAAGACAAAATCCACAGGACGTTTCTCATAGTGCAAACGGTCAGGCTCCGTACCTGTTCAATAAAGCGGTTTTCCGTACGGATACTAATTAGCCCCGGCCCCGGGGTGCCAATTTCGGTTATTTAAGGCGGGGGTACACGTGAATTTGAATGAAATTTGAAGAAGGGATAGAAGAAAGAAAATTATTTTTGGAACAATAACAGACAGTTGATACCCACGCAAAAGTACCCCAGGTTGCTAGTGGACTAACTTGGTGTCCGTCTGTTAACTACAAATTCTAATTTTAAAACTTTATTAAATCGTTGATATTTCTTATTTCTCTTAATTTTATAAATCCTTTGAGAAAAACTATTTCCTCCCAAACATACCCCAAAATCACCCCAAAATTTACAAAACACCCCATAACATGGACTCAAAAGCCATAATACATCTTTATATCAGCGGAGACCCAAAAATAATGGTCCAGTTTTGTTTAAAATTATTCTACTAGTGTTCTAAGAGCAAAAATAAGTGTCTTGGGCTGCAGATGGCCAGAGAGGAACTGGATTGGACTTCTTCAAAATTTTTTCAAGTTTATCGCTTCTGCCTTGGAAAACTCGCTAAAACTCTGATTATGGTCTATTTTCTGTTCGCAAATTCACTTGATATTTTCCTTTTAGTGTTCTACAAGCATTTTGTGTACGACAAGGGTACTTAGTTTTAATTTGGGGCAGTTTTGATCAAAAAGCCTTAAAATCACCATGACATAGCTCCTTTAAGAGCTCAAGGGAAGGCGTTTTTTAGAAACAGGGCTTTTATTAGAACATGGTACTAATTTCTGCAGTTACAAATACATTTGTGTATAAATAACAGTAACAGGGATTGTAACAGTAAGACCATTGCGTGTAAGGTTCAGCAAAGCCTGAACATATGATGAAACGAAAGTCGGAAAACATTTTGCCCGTTCCATGGCTCTCAGATAGTGATGACGAGCGAAAAAAGGCGAGCGCGAAAATAACATCGCACAGCCATAACCTTGTCTATTAATGATCCGTGAATAGCTTCACTGTCCCTTTTTTTAAAACAAAAACCTATTCAAAGGTGTGGGCTTATTCGAAAGGGGGCGCTAATTCTCGTTAACTTGAATCATTACGGTAGATTGTCTCACTTTCTCTATTAAAAAAAAAAACTGAAAACAAGGAAGCTATAAAAATCTTTTGAATAGAATTCGTGCATCGAACGCGCGCGCTTGATAACCCTGTGGCTACACGCTCCTCCGCCAAAATGTTGCACTCGCGCGAACAATACCGCCATATATGGAAGCCTGCCAGGAAGAAATCTTAAAATCAAAGACTTAGCAGATTACCTACCGCGATTATTGAACTGATGTTATAATTATGGAGGTACCGGAATGTGAAAGGAACTTGAATATCTTCTACCTGGCCGCGGGCCTGGCCGCAATTAAAGTTTCAGCTTTCGACATTATACAGTATATTCCAATAATTTCTATGCCGCTTCGGCCTGTTGAAGAGATTTGCTAAATTGTAGGTGGTAAGTGCCCCTATATGTCTGTCAATCAAAAATGCCAACATGAAAGAAGAACCGCTTCTATTTCGAATGTGGAGGGCGCAACAGGAAATTGTCCAAGACAATAGTGAAAGCGCGATTTATAATCTACCGCTTCCAACATAATACATACCGCTTAGAAGTCAACGCGGTTTTTCAAATCCAAGATTGTCATAGGGATACGTAAAATACGCTATAGTCAGATGGAATATTGTTTTGCTTTAAAGAGTAAAAAATAATCAGTGAGCTTATAACTGAAGGAGACGGACATGCTTTAACGAAGTAATGAACATCGCATTTCTTACCTTTCAAACTCGCGGAGGCTATTAAGTCCAAAACAGACAGTTACTGAGCCTTGATAAGGTGTACATTAGGAACAAAGCAATCCCACTATTCTACCACTATGTATGTACTCGAATCGCAAAAGCGCAAGCGCGCTCACAAAGCCACGGAAATTCGTCGAATCTGCGAATGCACACTGTTATGCGGACCAGATGAAAATGAAACGCAAGATCAAGTGCCTGGTGAAATATAAGATCTCCTGGAAACGAGGTTTAACACCAGTGGGAGTCCTCCAACTGTGCTAGTACAGTGAACACCCGCATAAAAGAAACAGCGGATTAATTAAGAACCTCCAAGCTGAAATTTGGCCAATAAAGCACCTAATGTATAAGAACCAATTCAGCCTGACAAATGAAGCAGGTTCTTATACGAAAAATTACTTAAGGTTGGACAAGACTGGGGCAGATCCACTGAGTACGTGTGCTGGACCATTACAAACATGTGTAGTTTCAGAAAATATCCATACCTCCTTCACACAGATAAGCTGCGTTACATGATTGTAATGCATTTGATTTAATTTATTCATTATACGGTAGTTTGATTAATTAGTGTTTAATGTGATAATTAGACCTGCCAGAGTCAATCATTCACTAATTGAAGCAAATTTGCAGTAGAAACTGTACAACATTTCCAGAAACAATTTTAAGAACCTCTTAACCCTTTGTTAGAAATCTCATTACAAATACAGGCGCTCAAATCGCATTGGATGTACAAATACAAAAAATCTTGATTAATGATTTTGTATGTTTCTGAGACCCTGGTGAACGGAGTCGAAAATTATCGCACGCTGGAAACTTGCGATAACTTCGATCGTGAAGTAGGCTGAAAAGGAGTAGGTTTTTCTCTCTTTTAAAGGCGCGAATCGCCGATGCTGATTTCCGTTTCCTAAATGGTCGATGCCATTTTTAACGGTCGATGCCATCATTAGCATTCATTAGTAACCAAGCCTTTTGTAATGGTCGATGTAATTTCTGCTCTAGTTTATACCTGGATTTGGAAGAAAGTAGGCTATCATTATTAGATAAAATTGGGCCTGGGCAAAGTGATTTTTAGACCCAAGATAGATTCGCGATTAGGTTATATTTAGAGATAGAGTCACCCGTTATAGATCTATCATAAAGAAAAGCCCCTTTCATAATTACATTTTTCTTGGGTTTGCCGGATCAACCCAGTGGTCTAGTGGTGAAGCAGGGATATTAGCATGCAAGAGTTTCCGGGATCGATTCTAGGTTATTAATTGCATTTTTCATTTTCTGATAGAAAAAAAAAAAAGTCGCTAAAATGACAGCGACCGTTTAAGAAAGGGAAATTTAAATCGCCGATACTCACAAGGAGATACCCGAAGCGCCGATCGTCGCGCGCGAGCCTGGCACCCGAGCCTCGCGCGTTACTTTCCACCGCTTCAGCCAGTCATGAGCGCCGCTTTTTTCCATGTACTCGCGCAAAAATACGGACTGTTTTGCGGTCCAATCGCGACGGCACTCGAACCATTTTTTCTTGTGCAGTAGGCCACATGATTGACCACCAATCAGTAAAACTTTGTTATTTGAACAATATCGATTGCATTTTTAAGAAAACCTCAAACTGGGGTTATAAGCAAAACAATCTTGATATTTATTGTTATATAAAAAACTGAACAGGTTGACTCTCAAATTGTTTGGAAATTTTACAAGCGAATAGCAGGTTTTTTTCGTAAAAGAAAGGATTTTCTATCGTCGATATACCAAAGCACCATTGAAATTTTTTATATTATGGCCCCAAATGCGGAGGATTTAGAATTTCCTCATACTTCAATCCTTACCTTTTAACAACTTTAATTGCAGAAAATAAACAGACAGATTGACAATTAAGTTCGATGCACATGATGACTGGTATTTTTTGACATTATCAAAGTCATGAATCAAAGTCCCAAAGACCTTGGGTGCTTGGGTCAGATTTCGGTGGTGTACGTTCTGAGTCCTTTTATCCCCATTGGCCATTTCTGTCGATTCCAATTGAAAAAAGCGAAAACAAAACCCGCTTACTTGCTTTCCTTAATTGTCAACTGATTTATTCCCTTCATTTGCTGTTTTAGAGCATTTGCTCTGCAGTATATTCATAGTCCCAGTTTTACCACTATCAGTTAGTGTCCACATAACTGATAGTAAGAAATAGCTCAGAAATAGAAATAGCTTCGTTTACACATATCTCTTTATACCGGATGTGCAATATGATTATGACAATATTTCTAAATCCGTTTCTCAAATAAGTAGTTTCATTTGCTTTTTAGTACATTTGCTCTTCAGTATATTCAGGGTCCTAGTTTTACCACTGTCGCGCGGATTTTATAGTTTTTATTATAGAAATGTTAGTGTCCACATAAGCCTTCAAGCTAAATACATCGACACAGAAATAGCTTCATTATACTTACTTCCTTATACCGGATGTGCAATATTATTATGACAATATTTCTAACTCGCACATCCGTTTCTCAACAGGTAGCAAGGTTACGTTTATATTTAAATTCAAAATATTACACAGTTATTTAGGCGGCCGCGTGGCCTAATGGATAAGGCGTCCGACTTCGGATCGGAAGATTGGGGGTTCGAATCCCCTCGTGGTCGAATATTTTTTTACACATTTTTTTTTTAAACTCGTTTCAGCTAGCGTTAACAGTAGATCAACCCTTCCATAATCGTTTACCAATAAATAAGTCAAATATCATTGATTTTTTTTTTGCCGTCGCATTTTAGTGAGTAGTCACAAAAAAAATCGTACTCATTTTTAATTACCGTAAACGCACCCAACTAACGTGTGCGTTTTTTTGCTGCAGTCAGATACCAGTACGCAGCTCTTACAAGATCTTCTCTGATTTGCTGAGAAAACAATAGAACAAACAACACAACAATGGACCCTAGCCCTGAAAACAATAGAGTTGCGTGATACCCAGCTCCAACGGAATTAGAGGTTGTAAAGAGCTGCGTGGTATCTGCAATCATAAATAAAAATTGTAGGGAGCGGTTTTCTCTAGAGTGTTGAAACTAATTTCGCTGTTGCTTTTTTGCATTACTACGCTTTGTGATTGGAAAAAAAATCACGCGCCACTTTATCAACCAATGGAGTTATTGGTCGATTGGATTGTCTGCGTCTGTTGTGATTGGCCAGAGTGTAACCAGACATAACATATGTCTGCTGGCAGTGTAAAATAAGAAAGCTGGTCCGTAAACACTGCAAAGTCACAAGACTTAGAAATGCAACTCTGAAATAACATAAGGTCAAATCATCGCATCAAGTGGTTAAGAATTATTTTATTTTTTAATATTAGAGGGAAATAAAGGAGGTAATGATTTATTTATTTATCGCATTCGACGAAGGAGAAGGCATTCTAATCTATTTGTCTTGCTGTGATTTCGTGGGTGTCCTGTGTTCGCATGCAGAAAGATTTCAGAATTTTTCGTTCGATCAATGATTGACAACTTCAACGTTATTGAGTCGGTAAAGCCAATAGGCATCACACCAACTATAAAACTATATATACAATATATAATAAAATACCATTAAGATATGTACAATCATGAATAAAAAATAAATAACTATAAATTAATATGAACAATTATACAATAATAAATAAATAATAAAATAGAGATAAACAAATAAATAAGTAGGTAAAACTATTCAATTAAAATGATGTCTCAAAAAGTTATCTAAATGTTTAGCAATGTTTTGACATTCCACTTTGGCGCCATCTTGAATAATTATTTCGCCCGGGAAACTGGTATGCATTCTGGACCAACCGAGAAGACCCTGGGAACACGTTTGCCGTTGCCGAATGTAAATAAATAACATGGCGTACAAACTTTTAAGTTTTTGGGGTTGAAGGGAAGTTCTTGTGTGGCCTAATAAAGAAGAATTTATGCTTGTCAACCTTGGTCAACGGCAGAAAAAGGAATACAGTTGGCCGCTCTTTGTGACATAGCAAGTGAAATAATGACCAACAGAGGTTTGACGAGAAAATCGACCGATTTATTTCACTGTTCGGTTCCTTCAAAAAATATCCATTTAGTGCTTTTGCGTTTTTGCTGTCTTTAGCCATCAAACAACTGCTTCACGTTGTTTCTGTACTTGTGTTGAAGCGCTTCTAGGTTTCCACGGCACTGTAAGTTACTGTGTTCTGTTTGACGAATAAAATTCGTTTTTATCGTTGCGAATGATTTTGGTCAGATTTATTGAAGTCCGGGAGTGCACTACTTTATATGGCATGTCGAACGCACTAATTGACCTCTGATTACTACTAGTTTATTCATTCATTGTTACAAAAAGCCGCGCATTCTTGCATGTACACTTGATCAGTTTGGTTGACCATCAGTTTGGTTTGTTTCACAGACCTCAACAGGAAAGGAGCTGTCGGTGGTAAGGAATCAGGCGCGCGTTTCTCGAAACTCCCGAAGACATTCGGGTCCGAAAGCTCCCTGTTTTGTAGTAAACATAAGATTTTATTGCATAGCTTTCAAAATCCACCAATCCCTATTCTTTATTGGTAAAAATTATCCACACAACACAGCTATTCGGACCCGAATAGTTTTCGGGACTTTCGAGAAACGCACGCCAGGAACGGTACATTAAAGGGACAAAATAATAAAGCAAGCTCCTGACCATAATCATGAAAACACAGTAACAGCCGGGGCACTGTGAAAGTCCCTTAATTTGTCAAAGGCGTTTGATTTATCAGCTGCTTGATGCAAACCTTCTCAGTTAACTGGTTTACTAATTGTCGTTTTCTACGGAAGTAGATGGTGTCAAGATTCAACCTAATCTTCTTTTGGTGGAGTTCTACAAGGAAGTTTCTGGATCCTCTGCCGTTATTTTTTATCCACTTATACACGATGCTCATTAATTCCTTTATTCTAAAATCATAACGTACTGAATGACAGTCATTTTTCACAATATCAAGTGATTTCGATGCTATCCAATAAAATCTCAACCAGGATATAAAGAGACTCCAGTCGGTTTCGTGACAATGAACTAATCATTAATCTAACAAAGGCGAAAACTAAAGTGATGCTCTTCAGAACTGCCAACAGCTCAGACTAAAGCATTACCATGATGGACAGTTCAATTTCTCAGTTATATTGAAGTACTACTATAAATTACACTGACGACAACGTACAAGTATCTCGACGTGCAACTCGACATCCATGAAACGTAGACTTGAGAATCAACCTATTATGATGAATACGGTCTAACATGAACACTTTAAGTGCTAAACGAATCACAGAATTGTGGTCTAAGCAGTTTTGGCTGGCCACATTCTTGCAAACGATCAGTTAGGAAGCGGCATTAACCCTTCAGCTTTTAACTAAAATATTCAAGAAAAATCCCATATTTCATTTCGTAAAATATTGAAAAACAAATGGTATCATACAAATGTACTGCCGAAGAGGTTTCATTTGAATGGTCACACCATAGGATTTCATCAACAGAAATAACGGCTTAAAAAGTCAAAGTTCTTCAAGAATGGCAATTTTGATTTCTTGACCGCCTGTCAGGAAATCAAACTTGATGAACTATAATCCACTTCTATCCTTGCAATCCTGCACTTTATCTTCAAACTTCTGCTTCTGTTTTGCTCTATAGAATCCTTTTATTCATTTAAATTGTACATTTGGTGGCATTTGGTGATATAGCAGTTTTCAATTGAGTGTCGTAAAACCAAAACCAAAGTGATTACTCTGACCAATCACAGCAGTCGTAAACAATCCAATGAACCAATCAGAGCTCGAAGCAATTACATGTAGCCGGCGCCAAACGCGGGAAAACGCGTGCGAGCAAGTCACGATTGGATTTGGTTTTACTTCTGATTGGTCGAGAAAGTGGCGCGAGATTTTTTAGCCAATCACAAAGCGTAGCAATGCAAAACCAAAGCAATTGTGTTATTACTTTCGACACTCAATTGAAAACTGCTCTAACATGGAAACATAGTTAATAGAACAAACTGGTTATGAAACTCAACAAATTTCAAAAAGAATGTGCAAAGCTGCTTTGTGTTGAACGAACAGTGAGCCTGCACATTGTTTTGTTTAACGTGTGAGCCCAAATGTTTCTCCTTTTGTGTTTTGTGCAGGGTCAAGGCCGCAAACGAACAAAAGAAACTGGAGAACAAAAACATATAACAAAGGACTGACTGAGTTTCATAACCAGTTTGTTCTATTTAAAACTATGATGGAAATAAAGTAAGCGAAATGTTGTTATTTCGGCAGGACAGTGTTCTTTTAAGTTTTGATGTAAAACTGAGCTTGTTCTTTTGTTTTTGCCTGCCTTCGAGGCAAGGTTTGAAGCCAATTTAAACTATTTTGTACAATCCAACGAAGCTCAGAAAACAAGACAAAATCACCCCAAGGTGAAGCTAGAGTTTGGTGGATGGAGTGTTTGATTTTTTAGGAGCCTCCAGTCTGCAATTAGTCAATCAATCATTAGAGGACTGTTCCCAGCTGGAATATCGTGTTTTCATGATTATGGCGAGAAGCTTGCTCAGTTTAAGCTTGCTTTATTATCTTAAAACAGGAAAACAAAATCGTCAAAAGTGATGAACGCAAAGAAATATGAACTAAAGAAACAAAATAATGGCTAAAAAACTCAAAATTCCACCAGAATAGAAACTCTGATTTCTTGACCGCTTCTCACGAAATTAAAATTGACGAACTGTAATCCACTTCCATCCTTGTAATCCTGCACTTTTATAACAAACTACTGCTTCTGTTTTGCTCTATAACATCTTTTCAGTATTCAGTTTAGTTATATATTTATAAGTGGCATCTGGCGATAAAATATGGAAATTAAGTAAACACAATTCGCTATTTCGGCGGGAGTGTCCCTTAAAGGAACACTGTCACCTATTTTTAGTATCACTTTGAAAAGCCAAAAAACATATTTGTTTCAATGGAAACCTACAAATAATGGTCCAGTTTTGTTCACAAATACTCTACCACTGCACAGAAACTAGTATTCGTTATCTTTGGCTGCGGATGGCCAGGATGGAAATAGATTGCAACTTGAAAAAATTGGTCAATTTTTTCAAGTTCCTCCCAAGAGTCGTGGAAAAATCGCAGAAAAACTTATTATGGTTTGCTCTTCCTTGAAGAAATCACTTGATATTATCTTCTTGGTGTTCTAAAAGCAATTTTATGTTTGAGCAAAGGTACTTTGTCATATATTTAGTGTATTTTGACCGAAACACAGCAAAATCTGCGTGACAATGCCCCTTTAAGCAAGAAATATATATATTTGTAATGTTTATATTGAACTGGTATTCATTTTGCAGCTGCATGACGTAAACCTTCGTTGATTTAAGTCATTTAATGTCACGAGGATTAGATTTTTGGTCAAAATGGTAATGAAATTACTGTTAAGTACTTTCAATCATGCACAACATTTTCTTTGAACCTAAAACAGAAGATACAAAGTGAATTCCTAAACGAAGAACCATGTTTCAGTTATCGATTTTTCAAAGACAGGGGAAGAACTTGAAATTTTTCAAGTTGCATCCATTTCCATCCTGGCGATCCGCTGCTACAAACACGCATTAATAGTTTCAGTGCACTGATATAGTAACCGTCATCAAAACAAGACCGTTATTTTCATATTTCCATTAATAATAAAGTCTAAGGACGTTTCAAAGTGATACTAAAATCTGGTGAATTGCCCCCTTAAAGCAAACAGAATATGTGCAATGACAATGTTCACTTGGCGAGTTAGTTGTTGCCTGCGAGCTGAATAAACAATAGCCCCCCATCTATTGCTTCAAGATGGAAGCATATGAGTACAGTGCACTAATATAGTTTAACAAAAATAGACCATTATGTTCATATTTCCATTGATGCAAATGGGTCTTTTGACGTTTTAAAGTGAATCTGGTGAATTGGCCCCTTTAAGCAAAGAGCATATGCGCAATGACAATTTTCACTTGGTGAGTTGTTGCCTGCGAGCTGAATAAACAATAGCCCCCCACCTATTGCTTCACGATGGAAGCATATGAGTACAGTGCACTAATATAGTTTAACGAAACTAGACCATTATTTTCATATTTCCTTTGCATGATGCAAATAGGTCTTTTGACGTTTTAAATAGCCCCCTTAAAAACAGCATGCGCAATGGCTATGTTCGCCTGAGCTTTGTCTGCGAGCAAAACTAACAATAGCCCCGATCTATTGCTTCACGTTGGGAGCAGGTGACTACCACCATCTCGATAATTGACCACTATTCCACAAACGTTCAATCTCAGTATTTTACTTTGTTGCTGATTATTAACTAAAAGCATCATTAAAGTGAATTAAAATGTTTTATGTGGGGTTTGTTTCCAATGTTCTCTGATATTTCAGTTGATAGAAACGGCAAATATAACATTAAGTGTTTAGGTACAGTATTATTAATTATAGCATATTGCATTCCATTGCACGCACTCCTAACTTTTAAGAAGAAATGGTGAATCATGGAAAATCTGTTAAAGAAAACAGAAAGCTAAGGAAGTTGCTAAGATGATTAATCCTCTTATCTTCCCAGTGTTAATAATTAACCTTAGTGGCAATTTATGCAGTTAACAACCTCCTTCAAACGTACTTCTAGACGTTAAAGAGCAGACGAAAACACACTATTGAGGTAAACAGAAGTTTAATCCTTGAACTCGCAAGAGTACCAAACATCACAATTTAAGAAAAATCCCAAATTTCATTTTGTAAAATATTGAAAAACAAATGGTACCATGCAAAAGTACTGCTGAAGAGGTTCTATTTGAATGGTCACACCATAGGATTTCGTCGACAGACTCAAAAGTTAGAACAACATTACATGTCTCCATAATTGACTCTGGGAGTGAAAGGGTTAATTCTACGCCTGGTGTTTAATTGTGTTTAGTTATTTTGTTTATTTGCTGTTTATTTCCAAAATAAGGCCGCTGTCGATAAAAATATTTTACTTCATGGTCCTGTTCAAGGGAGTAGTAAATAAATTGTCGATGTTCGCTCAGACGACTGCTGCCAGTAAAAAAAGCACCCATTTCTCTAGTGCACCGTCATGATATCATATTTTCTTTTTAACTTCAAAGTGGGAAGTTTGAATGAAAGCTATTGAGCGGTAAGTTCCTGTGTTGCTGTTTACAATGCTTTGAAAGGAGATTCTGGGTTTGCATCTAAACAGTGATCATTCAAACTTCTACCATTCACATCAAGACTATTAAGCAGTACTTTCTTGTGGCACTGTTTAAAGTGGTTCTATATCATTTGTGCCTGTGAATGAAATCCTAGTATGTCTTCAAAGCTATTGAGTGGTACTTTCCTATGGCACTGTTTATATGATGCTGTACAAGGTGGTTCTAACTTATGAGTCCGATTGTGACACATCTGTTGCTGAACAAATTTATGCAGGACTTCTTATTGCATTGTTACCGTTAAAGTAAAACAAAGTTCTGACCAGCCATTCATTTAAGGATTCTTCAGTTTTTTACGTTCTACAAGATGATCCAACTTCTGAGACTGTCAAGATAAAATCCTAAAGTTTGACCATCCAATAAAAGCAATTTATGAATATTGATCCTTTTGATCTTGTGTTTTTAATGTTATAAAAAGAAGTTACAACTTAAACAAAAGAAATATAGTGTGTAAACATCCAAACCTGCTGACGAGTTAAATGCGTTAGTATTATCGTCGGTCCACAGGGGGTTCTAGGTTTCGAAGTTACAGAATCTGTTTTTCACTGCCCATTTTACTCTGTTCCCAATTTCATAACGGAACTTCATGGGTGAACGTTTCAAGTAACTGTGGTGCTGAAACAGTTCGGTTTGTCGGTTATAACAATCGATTTAATGGTTTTAGGGCCTTAGGGTTTGATTTGTTTCAGCGTATGCTATATGGAAGGTGTTTCCAATTGTAAGTTTCTTTTAAAACTATAATTACTGCCATTCAAGTGAAAGCGGAATCACGGAAGCTCCTTGTTGAGTGGGCGTATTTTTTATGATTTATCATTCTCTGTTTTATTTGTCACATTTTTGAAGAAAGGAAACTTTTGGACCTATTTTTTCGGGGATGTCCTATGCCCATGTAACTAAGGGTGTGACTTTCTTCCGTGTCTTTATTTCATTTCTCAAAAGCACATCTGAACAATCTGTATCTATTTATTTAATAGACACTTGTTTGGAATATTCTCGCGCCATCGCGTGATTCATACATGCCCATTAAATCTAAGTGTAGACCATTTCCTTTTCCTTGTCATTAGCCCCTGAATGGCAATTTGGTTTCGTCGATTTTACGGACATTAAAGTTGTCTATTTCGGGAAACGCAATTACCTCCACCTGGTCTTTAACTAGTGCCTTCATCTGTAACTAATGTCCAATCGGAAAGTCACGAAATGGATATGGCAACGTTGTGTAAACAAAGAACGTGTTCGCCATTTGTGCACCGTTTTATGGATGAGAAAAGAGAGTCTTCGTCACCTGGACCGTTTTTGAAGGAGTATTGTCATTATAAACTGTCAAGAAACTGTGAATATGGGTCCGTATTTCATAGGTAGTGCTTAGATACCCATAACTGAATGATACAGATGATTGGCGTTGCACGCGATGCTAAAATGTTTTCAATTTCACTTATTTTAGGTCATTCTTTTGTCCCCTCAGAGTAGCGCTTTGTTCATTTCACACTTCAGTGTTTACTGAAGTGTTTTCGTCTGCGCCGGATACTCTGTTACCACTGTTGCCTTAGCTCAGAACCCTACTGACGCAACTGAGCGAAAAAGCACTTCTGTTCTCTCACGAAATGTTTATGTCGCGCTTCGTGGGTTATGACGTTTGAATTGATTTTCTCTCAGTTGTGTTTTATTCATCTGTATTTTACGATACAACACTGAGATCTCTTCTGGTGATCATTAAGCTACCTGAGAAAAGCGACAGAGGTGTCCTAACTCGACAATATAAACAGGTAAGTCTTTTAGTACAAAATAGGGGGCATATGTTCACATCCTGTTAAGCTTACAGTTAATTGTTCTCCTCGTGAGGTCTTTGTGGTAAAACAAATATACAGATACATAAAGAGATCCATGAGTTGCAGATGGAATAAGTTTTAATTTGACCACCGTTACAAAGTGATTTCTCAAATCACGCAACACAAACTTTTGCTTGAGTTGCACAAAATGTAGTTTTTTGTTCTGTGCTTCCCACGTTAGTTCACCACTTGATCGTCTCGTAAATGTTGATACACGATTTTAACATGTACATATATGGTCATATGTACGTCTATATGAACACAGTGATCCACTTTTACAAAGATTGCCTCTTGCTACAAGAATATTCATTTAATATTACGTTTATTCAGTACCCCCTTTGATCCCCCAGAATGATTAGCCAAGATCGAAACAAGCTAGACTAAAAGACGAAATTTTGTTTTGGAAAATATCGAGAATAAACAACGCCAAATGAAATACTGATCGCACTATGGCGTTTCATCGATAAATTAAAAAGTAAGAATCGCCTTGTACAACACCAATAACAAAAGCTTTTACTTAAATAGTGACACATTACGATTTCGTCCACAGAATCAAACGTTATAGAATCACCTAGTATAACACAATTATTCACTGAGGATCGAAAATTAGAAACAATTTATACAACATAACAAACAGCACCACAAGAAAGTACTGCTCAGTAGCTTTCATTTAAATGGTCACACTTTAGGATTTCATCCACAGACTTAAAAGTTAGGACCACCTTGTACAGCATAATAAACAGTTACACAGGAAAGTACTACTCAATAGCTTTATTTGAATGGTCACACTTTGGGATTTGACAAAAGTTAGGACCACCTTGTGCAGCATAATAAACAGTACCACAGGAAAGTACTGCTCAATAGCTTTTATAGGATTTTAATCACAGATTTAAAAGTTCCAACCATCTTGTTCGGAATAATAAACAGCACTGTATTCTCCAGTTGCTTCTTTTTCAATAGTCACACTTCAGGCTTTCACCCGCAGGCTCAAAAATTAGAACCATATTACTTGAGAGGTTCCATCAGTTCTGTAAGGTTCACAGTCTATTCTTTACTGCGCTATCCATGGCCATAGAGCGATGTTTAAATTTAAAATCAACTTAACAGAAAGAACACAACAGCACGAAAGAAATGTCTCGTGTAGGACAAAACAAGCAAAAAGCATTCCAAACTTTCATTGTTATTGGGATGATCACATAACATTACAAGCTTGAGTTTCTTAGGGCCTGGTCGCACTACAGTCAAAAACAATAATTATCCCGTGCAAAATGACATAAAAACAAAAACATTCCACAAAAAGAGTGTCCCACCGGAGCGGTTTCTTTTATTTTCCTCGATTTTTGCACGCGGGCTAATTTTTGTTTTTGACTGTAGTGCGACCAGGCCCTTAGAGTCAGCATTGAAAATAAATTATTTACAACTAATTATTGTCCGATCGTTAACCGTTTCACTCCCAGAGTCAATTATGGAGACATGTTGTGTAGTTCTAACTTTTGAGTCTGTTGACGAAATCCTATGGCGTGACCATTCAAATGAAACCTCTTCGGCAGTACTTTTGCATGGTACCATTTGTTTTCCAATATTTTACAATATGAAATTTGGGATGTTTCTCGAATTTTGATTTTTGGCACTCTTGGGAGTTAAGGGTTAATTTTCTAATTTCAGATTTTATTGTTTCCCTCGCGACATTTAACTAAAACTAACGCCTTCATGTCGGAATTAAATGTTCGTGTGCAATTTGACACTGCGAACAGAATCCGGCAGTAAAATAGGATTACTGTTTTCAGTTTAGTTCATTTGTTTCTTTACGGATGTTTACCAATAACGAAGTATTTTATTTAACTTTTCCCTTTATATTCAAACTTGCAAGTCCGTGCAGGGATGAAATCCTAGCTATAGCGTGATCATTGAAATGGAAATGGAGCTCTTCAGCAGTACTTTCCTATTGACTGTTTATTATGCTGTACGCAAGGTGGTTCTCACTTTTGAGTCTGTGGATGAAATTCTATAAAGTGTGACCATTCAAATGAAAGCTATTAAGCAGTACTTTCCTGTGGTGCTGTTTATTATGCTGTACAAGGTGGTTCTAACTTTTGAGTCTGTGGATGAAATCCTAAAGTGTGACAATTCAATTGAAAGCTACTGAGCAGTACTTTCCTGTGGTGCTGTTTATTATAATGTACAAAGTGGTTTTAACTTTATTGTCTGTGGATGAAATCCTAAAGTGTGACAATTCAATTGAAAGCTACTGAGCAGTACTTTCCTGTGATGCTGTTTATTTCTTTTCATTGAGGCCAACAACTGGTACAGCGGAGCCGCAAGTTAATGGACCCAGTGAATTCAGTTCCCAATTATTTTCAGTTTTTTTCTCTATCTTTCAGTAGATAGTATGTTTGTTTGGTCAAAGAGAGGGGGCGTGGGACTGTTTGCTTGTATTAACCTTAGTAGGTAAAGTATAATCAGAAAGCGTAAATATTAAAGAGTTAACTGTTCGATACAACCCTGGAAGACCTCCAATTATGACTCGTTTCCTTTTTTAGAGTAATTATTGTTAAGATTCCTCAAGTAAAGTGATTGGTTAAGGACAAAACCTTTAATACCTTTGAAGTTCAGGTTATTCATTCACGTCCAAGATGGCCATGGATAAATTGTACCATTCTGTCTGTCGTCATTAAGCTAAAACTTAACCAGCAACTTAGTTGAATGTGAATATACGGGCAGTCAATAGTATACTATGCTAAATAACAAATATGCAAAATAAGAATGACTGAATTCTCAAACGAAACTTCTCTGGACAGAACTCAAGATAACTTTATCATGATACGTTTCAATCATGTCCATTTTTAACATGCGTCCTCAAAAGAATCCTATTTAATAAATATCGGTTGCTAGTAGTATCGGAGTCAGGTTTTGGAA
The DNA here is from genome assembly GCA_022457155.1 of Cladopsammia gracilis. Lineage (NCBI taxonomy): Eukaryota > Metazoa > Cnidaria > Anthozoa > Scleractinia > Dendrophylliidae > Cladopsammia > Cladopsammia gracilis. Next base: position 690,355 of record JAJGOT010000307.1, read on the forward strand.
ATACTGGTATCCGACGGTATTTTAACTTGAGCGGTATTATTACAGGGAAAGTTTAGTTTTTCGTATCAGTACTGTCTGGCATTAATAGGATTTAAAAAAAACATAGGCTTTTCAGTTCATAAAGTAGTTTCATCAAGGGTATTTTGGTACATTTGGTAATTTTAAAGGTGTTCAGTGTAAAACTGCCCCTTGGCAAGCACTGAGCTCTTCCGTTTCAAACAGTTTCGGTTACGGTCCGTTATAACGGATACTCTGGAAGCTGCAATATGGTATCTGCAATAGCGGCTTTTTCGACTGAGTCACTAAATCTTCTGTGAATAAGACTTTCGAGATTTTACCTAACTCCTTTTGGTAAACGCGGGAATTCCGCACTTGAAAGGTGCACACAAGATGCATGTGAATTATCTGTGTCAACAGACATCCCTGTAGAAAGAAATCACCTTTCCCGCTTTTACTCCCAAGAGTTACAAAAATAAAAAATAAAAAAAATAAATCACTCTGGGAATGAAGTCACTACTATCAGAAGATACTATGCTTCTCCAATACTCTATAGGGAGGAACAATGTATGTAGCGAGAGAATATGATTGATTGAGTCTAATTCGTATTATCTCTGCAGCTAGAGCCAAAATTCAGTGAAAGGCTACAATTTTAGCAAAGTGTCCCTAATAAGTTTCTACATGTTTAGGTTCAAAACGACAAGAACAACTATAGAATGGGTTTGGTTCAGTAATGTTAACAATATACATCAGCACAAGTTCTGAAAGAAAGTTTAGGGTTAGGGTTAGGGTTAGGGTTAGGGTTAGGGTTAGGGTTAGCACACGAGGAGGTACATTTCTATAAACAATTCCTTTTAAACAACTTGGCGGTTTTCTCTATCAAAGTTGGTGATCTAGTGTCGAATGGCGGCACCATAGAATAACTCAGTGGGAATTATAAACAGTTTTAACCTTTCGATTTTCACTCTCAGAGTTAAACATTGAGTCGTATGATATGGATAAAATCTATGGTGTCGGATTTTTCTAGAAGCTTGATTTTGACTTTGACTTGGATGGTCTATATCGTGTTTTCATGATTATGGCCAGGAGCTTACTTTATTATCTTGAAATACCAAGAAAAAATTGCCAAAAGTGATTAAAATAAAGAAATATTTACTAAAGACGAAGACAAAATAAGAGTAAAAATTCCAAAAGAATGCCAATTTTGATTTCTTGACCGCCTGGCACAAAATCAAATTTGATGAACTGTAATCCACTTCAATCCTTGCAGTCCTGCACTTTATTTCCAAACTACTGCTTCTGTTTTTCTCTATAGAATCTTTTTATCCAATTAAAATGTATATTTGGTGGCATTTGGCGATATGACGTGGAAATAACATAACCGAAATTTTGTTATTTCGGTGGGATAATTCCTTTAAGCTTGTTCGGATTTTCAGATACAGCAGCTGTTCCCGCTTTTGTTTCGTTTGTCTGATCAGCAATTAGATGTGTCTGGCAGTAAAAAAGATTTTGCTTTTTAAAAGTTCCGAACGTTTTGAAATGGCCGCAGTTGGCGCCAGATAAAAGATAAGAAACTTAAAATTGTTTCGGTTTGTTGTTTTCTTGCTTTGAAATACTGCACACCGTGCGGTTATTAGCGCTTAAAATTACGTGCGATCTGAACATTTTCCTTAAAAAGCTGTAAACTAATTTAACAAATAACAGAAAGAAGTAGTTATTATGGATTTAAGTCGAGTAACGCATTTATGACTCTTACACGTGTGTTGGTGCGGTCTTACACATGTCTGCTTGATAGGACTAACCATTAAACCTTCCAACTCTCGAAGCGAGGAAGTGCAAAAGAAAACACACTAGGAAATTTAAATCTAGTTCACGTATTCTGTATGAATAAGTCAGTCAATTGTCATTCTTTGATACATGCTTTTTTTACCGCTATATAAGTAATTTTATTCGCTGAGTTTTATATCTTTAAGTAAGTAATAATAGTATTTATTTTCCAGAAATAATTTATTAGCGACTATTCAATAACACACTTTTGACATTTAATTAAGTGGAAGTATTTTAAAACTTTGATCTTATCAGTTTATAAAAAAGAATTTTGTTCATTATTACAATTAAGTTCCTCTCGTGGTCTACCGAATTTTTTTTATTAAAGATGCTTATCCTGGAATTAGAATTTACGAGTTGGCATTTGGTAACAATTTTACGGTCATTTTACCTCGAAGAATGCTTGCAAGGGACACTGTCCAGCCAAAATAACAGGATATTGCTTACCTAATATCCATGTATAATCGCCAAATGCCATCAAATATACAACTAAATTAGATAAAAAGATTCTATAGAGCAAAAACAGAAGCAGAAGTTTGGAGATAAAGTGCAGGATTACAAGGATGGAAGTGGATTACAGTTCATCAAATTTCATACTGTTTTCAGCCGTTATTTTGTCCCTATAGGTAATAACTTTGCTTTCATCAATTTTCGCCATTTTTTTCCTATTTCAAGATAATAAAGTAAGCTTAAAGCAAGCTCCTGCCCATAATCAGATAATGAAAACACGATATATCAGCTGGGACAGTGTCCCTTAAATATTTTGAAAATTAGCAACGAAATCTTAACTTTTCTTGCTAATTCAGTTGTTTATAATTAAATGACTGCTCAATAGCTTTCATTTCAAAAGTCACACTTTTAGATTTTCATCCACAAGCTATAAGGTAAATACCACTTGCGTTCGCAGTATAATAAACAGTAGCACGATTAGTACCAAATTTAGAAACACGTTAATGAATTGTCTCTTAATCCAATAAACTTTCCCCTTCACTAACAAATGTTCTCGGTCATTTTTTTCATAATTTTAATTTGTGACATGAGGATTAACAATGTGTCTTTGGAAAAAATGAATGCATGAATCTCAATAGTGTTTTTGCTAAAGTGGCATGTGTTTGCATGTCACCAGGCCATGAAAAGAAATCCTTACAAATTATCTAACAGTTTACTGTCAGTCGCCCACAACCTTCTACCATAATTTTTATTCTTTTTATGGCTTACAATTTATTTTGTGTCCCATCTGGCATGTGTTATATGTGGCTAGAATATTCATTCATTTGTACATTCATCCAACTAAAAGTGGTTATTCGTTTTTTACTACCGTTTAAGAAGTAAAAATAAAATTAAAAACCGAGTCTATGAACCTTTGTCTTAATGCCCCTGAACCAACGTTTACACATAACAACAGCTAAGGTTTAAAATGATAACAAATGTAACACTTAATATTCTTAAGGTGAAATACAAACAGCACATAGGGAAAAGGAGACGACAACTGAACAGCTTTCATTAAAATGGCCTCACTATAAGACGAAGAAATAGAACAAGAAATAGAACAACGTTGCTTAACAAATAGTTGATTTAAGGGGAAAATGGACAAAATAGTCAGTAGTTTCCATGAAAATGTTCACTCTATGAAACGAATTTTACACACGCCTCAAGGGATAGAACAACGTTTAAACTCAGTCGCAAGAGAAAGAACAACGTTGCTTAATTAATGGCTGACTCAATGGGAAAATACACAAAAAATGATAGTCAACAACAGCTTTCATTAAAATGTTAACTCTATGAAACGAATATTGCACATGCCTCAAGGGACAGAACGTTTAAACACAGTCTCAAGAGATAGAACAACGTTGCTAAACTAATGGCTGACTCAAGGGGAAAATAGACAAAAATAGTCAACAACAGCTTTCGTTAAAATGTTCCATGAAACGAATTTTACACACGCCTCAAGAGGCAGAACAACGTTTAAACACAGTCTCAAGACTGGAAAGAACAACGTAGTCTCAAGAGATAGAACAACGTTTCGCAACTAATAGTTGACTCAATGGAAAATAGACAAAAATAGTCAACAACAGCTTTCAATAAAATGCTCACTCTATAAAACGAAATTTACACACGCCTCAAGAGATAGGACAACGTTTAAACACAGTTTCAATTGATAGAATAACGTAGTCTCAAGAGAAAGAACAACGTTTCACAACTAATGGTTGACTCAATGGAAAATAGACAAAAATAGTCAACAACAGCTTTCGTTAAAATTTTCCTTGAAACGAATTTTACACACGCCTCAAGAGACAGAACAACGTTTGAACCCAGTCTCAAGAGATAATACTTTATTTATTTATTAGATAGAGCAACGTTGCACAATTAATGGTTGACTTAAGGGAAACATAGGGAAAGATAGTCAACGACAACTTTTAAAATGAAACAAATTTTACTCACGCTTCAAGAGATAGAACATTGCGAGACTAGTAGTTGACTCAAGAGGTAAAAGGCGGGGTTCATTTGAATAAAAATCCAAGGAAAGTGGATCTATGCCAATTAGTTGACCACTAAAAGGATTTCAAGTATTGCTCTTGAGTTGTTGTGGTCAAAACAAGTTTTAAACGCTATTCGACTTCACCTTCGCCACAAATTAAACACTGCGATGTGGACCGTCTCGGTGAAACTATTCATTAGAAACTTTTTTCTTAGTGTCATTTTCTTTAATTTAAATAATTCACAACAGCATCGTTAAATTGGTATTTAAGCCAGGAAATTGAAAAGTCCTGATTCGTGACTGATGCCTTGGAATACACAATGCTAATTATATGATTGCTCTATCGGTTTCATGACTTAATCCAAGTGTCATGTGATTTTATGAAGCTGTGTCGCCGAGGCGCAATATCACATCAAACGGGGAAGATAAGATGGCAATGATCTGAAGAAGAAACTGTGAAACTGTCAAATTCTCAATTCGTGATCAAATAACAATGGCTAATTGCCCTCCACTTTCAGTGGGTCCGGCTGTCACGCTTCTGTCCGTCCCACTGCACTGAACGTTTTGAACACGGAATACAGATATTATCTGCTCCATCTCTATTCGCAATTATTTTTCACCAGCTAATTGATATTGATATCAAAAAGTAATATACGTATCTGAGGGTTTTTGCTAACTCACCCTTGTTTACTGGTTTTGTTTTAAAATAGCTGCTTTCGTCAAGAAAGAATATCGGCTTTGGGCGATCGAGTGGTTTCGAGTACACTATTATGACTTGTGCGTCACAGATACCGCGCTCGTGAGAAACTGGCGACTTCCTTTACGCTTGACAAGAATGTTGGCGCGTAACTAAGTGCAACTTAGCCGTACCACTTAGAACTGAAAGAGTTCGTGAACTTGCTCCACTGGCCAGGGAAGATTCTAGACAATTCAATAAAAGAATAATCTAAGTGAAGGATGCGGGCAAAGATTGAAACGTTTAAGTTCTTGTAGACTGTTGTATGCAATCTGGTTACTGAAGATTTTTTCAGTTTCCTTCTCAAGCTTAAGTGCTGAGGACAAAAACCAAAAGAACAACAAAACGCAAATATCACTCAGGCTGCAGGAATGCGATACTTATTTATGTTTATATCCTTTGTTTCAATCGATAACAATTGCATTGAGGCAAGAACCATTTTCCATCTCAACAGAATCCTAATTTGCAATACATGTGAATCGCTTTAGATTTTTTTAGTATTTTTAGACCGAAACAAGAGTAATACAATAAGTATTTTGAGCTGATGACGTCATGGTGTCATAAAAAACTCTCTCACTGCTTGGATTACTAAATTTGGCTTTCACTTATCCTAACTAAAAAAGAAAAACTCTTACTCTTCTTCTATCGTTGATTTACCAGCAAAAAACGAAATGAAAAGTAACAAAGTACGTAATACAACCTTGCATGTGGTATATGGTATATGGAGCTTCAGTCATAAATATTTGCTCTCGTATTTACATAATACGCAGATCCAAATTTAACTGTATCACCAAACAATTTGTTCTTCACATCAGCAATGAATTGGTAGTAGTAATATTTTTGTAAAATATTGCTCTTTCTCTCTTCTTGTTAACAGTAACTATACCAGTACACTTAGCAGGTAATTGGGATTAGGATATATAAAAGCTAGTAAAATAAAAACGCAACCAAATCCAGATCACATGATCCAAAGGAAGGGCCACTTTTCATGGCACTTCACACTTTTCTATTCTAAACATGAAATCAAATACAATTTTCTTTTTTATTTTCTGCTGTTGTTTTTTTACTCTGTATTTTTTCTTTTACTTTCATTTTTGTGTGTTGGTCATTAACTCTTTCACTCCCAGAGTCAATTATGGAGACATGTAGTGTAGTTCTAACTTTTAAATCTGTGGATGAAATCCTATAGGGTGACCATTCATATGAAACCTATTCTGCAGTACTTTTGCATGGTACCATTTGTTTTTCAATATTTTACAAAATGAAATTTGGAATTTTTCTTGATTTTTCATTTTTGGCACTCTGCAACGCATGAGTCTCATACGGTAAGAATAATACCTTCCGATGTGACTATTCTTGTAAGGTATATTTTCAGTTAACGTTTGGGGTACTTCCGTTTTATACTCCTGATCCATATACTGTGTGTCAGAAGCGATGTAGCTTTTCTTTCAGCGTCAAACGTTTTGGGCATTAACTTTGGACTAAAAAACTACTAAAGTGTTTTGTGAAAAAGAAAAACCAATAAATTGTTCTGAAAATGCTTCCCGCCGAAGAAGTACTTTATTGGATGCCGTTCTGCATTTAAGTTGGCTTTTCAATTTTTCCCAGGTAAAATCTAATATAGAACAATTGTTAAATTCCTACTTTGGTCATTCTTAGAAGGTAAGGGGTTAATAAACAGAGCACAGTATAACAACAACCACTCGACCTTGAGAGAAAAACAACCAGGTCGGTGACGTCTATGTTAGCGTGCGATATGTGCGATATTGACCGACAAGGCGCATCTTCCCACGCCATTTAACTCAATTCATTCTCAGACAACATCACTCGTGACAAGATACTACCGAGACTGAGGCTGTTCAGCGATATTATCGCCCTATTGAAGTTATCTTAAGACCTCGAAGCAATAGATCACCGTCACCTTAATCTCAAAACAATCTTAAACAAGAAAAGTGATTCTTGTCGGGCGTTTCGGTTTGCATGGCTCTTTGAACGGGAAGTGCATGTCGAATCAATATAAGCCGCGTCGAAAACGACCCTCTTGCGCATTATTTAAGGAGATATTTCCTTTTAATAGTCCATCACTCCTATTCAAAACTAGATGTGTTTAAAACGGCTACGGAAACGAGCCAGTGCAACTGAGACCGTCAACGACTCTGGATTGTCCCGCGGTCGAGATCGTTTTAGCTACCCCTAGTCTATTCATCTGCGTGTTCACGGTCTTATTTAATCTTCATTTTCCGTGAGTATTAATTTTAATATGTATTTTATTGCGATTCGTTATCTTACTGCCACAACCAACTGGATGTTTCTTGTGGAAGCAAAACTATCTGCAAGGTCATTGCCTCGGCGTAATCTCATTGCTGATCTCGCCAGAATGTTCGGCGCGTGACGCGTGCCGATCTAAAACATCCTATCATAGCCCGACATAGTTGCAATACACGCTGGCAGATATACCGAGCATATTAGCTGTGTCGTCTCGGATGTGTATGCTTATCGTATTTGCTATGAGTTATCTGATTCCACAGAAAACTCTGTTGTTTGCTTTCGCGAAAAACATTGCATGTTAAATCGCCTTTGCGCGACTTAGAGTTGCTGGCTTTCATGGTGAAAATTTGTTGCTTCCTTTCTCGATAGTATTGATTTAGCTGATGGAAAATCACTTATTTTATTGATTAAGTACCTTATGGACGTCTTTGTACTTGATCCGAGACCACTATTGTTAACTATCTTTCTATTTATCACGGTGTCATGTACTTATTTGAATATCTATCAATAACTCACAGGAATGAGACACGAAAAAAAAAAATCTCTTTTCAATTAAAATGAAACAACCACCAACTTCATGCATTTGTTAGAACTCAAGGACTTTAATTCTTTTGCAACAAAATGTAATCAGCTGTGTTTTTAAGCTAATTATAAGGGATCATTTTCCTTTTGAAACACATGTGTGTTATCTTGTCTCCGAGAATCAAAGAAGCCAATCTGGTTTTTTTTTTTTTAAATAAACATTTCAATCTTTTTGTACAAAGTAAATTAGGCTTAGAGTTACAGAAAGCAGAAAACTTCTCGATCAATGCGTTTCATTCGCAGAATTCGAAAATCGGGAAATTCAAGTTCAGATTATATATATTTAATAGTGTGGGTTTGAGCAATAAGTATTAGCTTTTAAGCTTTTGCCGACCCTGGTGATTTCGCGCGAAATCAGCTCTCATGAACAAAGTATATTAAACTCCAAACCGCAAATATGCAAATGAGTCCCTATGACGAAAAATTCAAACCGCTTTTTTAAGTGTTTTCCTCGCCCAAGGTGTACACCCGCAGTGTTGTAATCATTTCTTTTTTTATCCTTTCAATTTGATTTCCGTGCTTTTGTCCTGAGCGCATTAATCCTGTTCTCGCTATACACACTGATACAAGGATACCGTTATATATAACGGCCTGGTATATATATAAATAAATAGCGGGTCTCCGTGATCAAATTTAAATTTCTTTTCGCCGCATGCTAATGCAATAATGGCACTTATTTTTCTCATTAAACTTTAGATTCTTTTATAATCCTGCCAAGACCACTTTAATAACAAACTATTCTGGCACCGAAATAGAAGGATGGAAATATATTACAAAGTAATGAAACAAATTGTCTGAGATTACTTCCACTGAGTCAGTGAAGGCGCTCGGGTCTTTGAGCAATTTACCACCCATGTAGAGCAAGTGAGAAATAATTCTGATTCTTGGTGTGGCATCTTCAGAAAATTTGCGATTAACGGGGAAAGAAAAATATGCACTTGCCTTTGTAGGTATGTACTCAGCGGTTGACAGGAGCCTTTTGAAAATCACCAAGGGTGCGAAACAAAATCACACGTGGCGCGAGAAATAGGGAAGAAAAAGTATAATTGGAAGGCCCGCTAAGCGGGCGCCCAGTCTTGTATAATCTCTCATTCATTAGAGTCAAGACCACGGGAAGTCAATTTTAAAATATCACGGAAACAAAACGTATCACATTCGTAGTATTATTTCATGTATCATAATAAGAAGTCAAAATATAAATACAAGAGTAGGAAATCAGTTTCCTCATAATGTAATTAGCAAGGCTACATGCGGTGGTTTCTGACAGTGGACAATTAGCTGGGTTTGGGAAGTAACAGCCTGAGTTGAAACGTAAATCGCCTGTCGACTGATCCGGCTTGAATTAAAACGAATCGATAGCCTTCCTTATTTTGAGATGTTCTAATCACATAGTTAAATATATCTTTATGAATTAAACGTTATTATGGTGTTCCCTTGGACTCCCGCCGAGTCAGTGGATCTCGATATTAGTTTAATCAATTGACGTTTTATTCAAATTGTAACTTCGACTTTTTAAGGTTTTGACTTCGCGCGAGATTGCACGAAAAATGCGATCATGCCAGTAGACTGCGAGAGCAACACCTCTTGTGAGAAAATTGCTGAACATGTTGAAACCTATCATTACAGTTAACTGCCATGGAGAGCTTCACTCAGCTGAGTAATCGTAATTATCCGAAATGAAGGTCACTCAATCACAAAATCAGACGTTTATAGCTTGGCTGAAAAACCACCTGTTTACAACCACCTTGTATTCATCCCTTCTTCTCTCGACTTTACAACCTCCATGCGAAAAACGCCACATCCTACACCAAAGATGCCTAACACGCCAGGTCTAATACACGCACTGAGTCACCAAAAGCTGTATTAACACTCGCGTGCCGCTACATCACGCTATCTAGGCATATCACTAAATTTCCCGTAGGTGTACTGAGTTATAATGAATCAGGTCATATAGGAAAGAAACACATCTGCTGCTTCGATATCAAAATCTGGTATTCAGGTATGATTCATGGTTTGGTGTGACTTGTTTGAGTTTTAATGTTCACCTTAAGAAATTTGTTGTGAAAAATAATGTTGCGTGATCGCCCGCTTCAGTGACGATGCGTGAAAGAAATAACTTTTATTTGTTGTGTGAGAACTGTTTCGATTAGTCTCGTTAATGACTAGAGTCATCGATAAGGCTATTTATCTTTCTGAGGACTGTCCTCGCGTAAGAAACTTGCCAGAAAAGCTAGACATAGATATTCGTCAAAACATCGTGGTTATTCGTGCAGGCGTTTGCTACACTGGCAGAACATTCTCTGGCTTCACAAATACAGAAGTCTAGGGTTAATGAGATTCTTCACTATCCTACAATTACCGAAGAATTTATACCCGAGACATTTTTCACGGCTGTCATCATCCTGATTATTTAGAGAACCCGCAAAAATATGAAACGATGAATCGCGAATGTACTGTTAATTCGCTCTTGATTTGCCATGCACGTTTTAATCTCGCATGTGTACTCTTATCGTACCGGGGTTTTTACAGTAATTTAGCTAATCCCGTTGAAATGCTCGTAACGGCTTCAAAGAAGTAGAAATTTGGTTGATAATGCAGTGGGCGTAGCGGTTCTTAAATGTTAATTCAAACTGGCCCATTGGCACGCCGGCGCGAATCATTAGTACCAGTAATGACATTTGATTTAGAAGGGTCCTCCTTTGTTCTTTATTGGGGTATATTACTGTTCCCAGTGGGATACAACGTGCAAATAGGAAAGCTTCTAGATACGATGGATGCTTAACAACATTAAAGCTTTTGTTGTTTAACATTACGGCCTTTTGTGTTGGGACAAAGGCCTTGATAAGCTGAAGGGTTGATTGAATTATATAATCCGCTATGTGAATGGCAAGCCGTGCTCTATTATGTCATATCATTTACATATGACAGTAAAAGCAATTAGGAGCGTAACAAGTGGTAGTTAGTTGTAATAGAACGGCCCGATATTGTGTTTGATATTTTGTCTAATTCTCAGTCTGTTTGTATAGTCATTGTTTAGAAGCAAACCCCCCGAGCTCGGGGCTTTTATCTCCCGGTAGCATAGCACGCCCAAAAAACATTTGCCTATTGTCACGACGAGTGAAGTGAAAGGCTCGCCAGCTAATCAGTGAAACGTTATCTGAAACGATTACGAGCGTGAGTGCCGGCAAGTATTACACACGAGTGAGCGAGACTCGCACCAGGCGAGGTAAGCAATGCCTTAGTGTTCTGGCGTCGACACAATTTTTATATTTTTATTTTTATTTGGACGGTACACAGCGAAACGAAACCCGAACCTCGTGGCCTCAGGAGCCGTTTTGAGACTGACAAACAAAAGACTTCAACTAGTTCGACAAACACTAGGTTATCAGGTCAAGTAACTGAAGTGGATAGCGCAGCTTCGCTGTTTCGGAGTTGCAGATGAACCAGTGGCTTCAAGCCTCATATTTAGTAATGTAGTTTACACGGCGGATCACAGAATCTCACGCCCCGGGTATTTTCATCATCAGGCCAAGTAGGATAAATCCACAGTGATAAGTGAAATCGGAAGTCCATTAACTCTATGTAGTAAGTAAACAAGGGAAAATCTACAACAGACGAGCAAACAACCTAACTTATCCAATCGCCTCCATACAAAGGCCAGCTCGGATTTGTTTTACAAATGTCGAAAACTCTCGCTCTGTTATTAGTTTAACATGCAGTGTTCAGTTTAAGAGTTTTGTGAACACTTTTGCACCTACGGTGGATTTCCCGCCCCCAGTAGATTCTAGCTTTATTTCACGGCCGATAATTTTTGTCAAGGACATCACAGGGTTTTCTGCCAGTTTTGCGTGTCATTTAAACCGGCACTCCAGTCGATATACTGAGACAAATGGCGATTTTGCAGTCTATCGGGGGCCTTGCAAATTTCGACATATTGCTGGAGTCACCTTGCTCAATATAATTCAACTTCCTCTGCCACAAGTAGCTGAGTCGCGTTTGATATTTTCATTAACTTGGCCAAAACGAAATTTTTACCCGTTTAAATTTGCTTAACGAGCTTTTCAACTTCTTATTTACATGTTGAGCCAGACAGGCATCGATTGTATGGATTTTGTCAGGTTTTCTATCTTCTCGTCTCCTTAGTTCCGTGCAACAGCTTTATTGGCATTCACTTGAGTCATGTTAACCCCTAGAGTAACCAAGTTCATCTGAACCAAGTGCAAAACATGTTTACTTTCATTTCGCAAAATATCGAAAAACAAACTACATGACAGGAAGGTAGTGCCTAATAGCTTTCATTAATGTAGGATTTTATCCAGAGTCAAAACTTAGAACCACATTACACGGTACATGTTACATGAATCGTGATTACACTCGACTCGGCATGGAGATCAATTCAGCCTTTCCGGTCTTTCATAACTGATGTGAAACGTTTGCCTTTATAGTGAAACGAGATCTTTCTATTCTATTGCTTCGTCTTTCAATTTGGACATAAAATAATTGACTTTTGGCCTCGATTAGTTCTCTTTTAGAAGCCAAACTACAATACGAAAACATCGCCATGAATGATTTATGAAATGGACAACAACACAATGGCTTTCGTTTTGAAAATTTGCTTATTAGTGGTGGTGTTGTAGTTAATGTTTCCCTGTACACGATTTGTTCATTCTCCCAGTGAAGTTTGGCCTTTAGTGGATCGATTATTTGAGTTGAATTTTTGAGCTTTCTATAATTACTTTCCGCGACAAAGTAGTTTGCCAGATGCGTTCAGTGAGACGAACGTTTTATCATATAAATGTTGAAGTAATTTTGATGGTGTTCAATAGATGTGCGCTCATTTATAAGTAATTATCATCGAGGAAAAAAAAAACGAAAACCGGGATTCATTTAAACCATTTACATTTGAGCTTAACAGTCTGTGGTGCTTTAGACAAAAAGAATTCTAGTTGTTACCTTGTCTTTGTAAAGCTCAGTTATATCAGTCTACATGATGGTAGGAGGCAATACAGAATTTCGCGAAACCGATCTTTGCGTTCTTTACCAAATTACCCCAAAATCCTTAAGTGATTTTTTTCTTTGGTTAAACCTGTTCTTGTCATTAAAACAGCCAACATCAAAAAGTTATTTTTAGAGCTTACTAGCTGGAAGGTTCTACTTGGGAAGAAAACAGCAACTCTGTGCCAACTGATTTACTTGCGGTTTTTTGGATCAGCGCTCATCATTTATAAACCCCCAGTTAATTTTGTAGTTTTGTGTAAATATTTTCCCAATTGTTGAAGTATATTAACCCGTATTTAACTTGCTCAAAACTCCTCTCGATTTCCAAATAAAGTTATGACCGTATATAGGTGTGCGATCAGTCCTCGAAAAATGTACTTAACCAGTATCGGATACTAGCACGAAATACACGAATTCAACAGAACAAAGTCCGCCCTTGTCGGTATATATTCGCAATACTTTAGATCGATAAATTCGATTCGCTAAACAAAGGTTAACAGTATAGTAACACTGAGCATACCAACTCCGAATAGAATATCGCGAATGACTAAAAACGAATCGCCATTTGAGCGGATCAAGTGAGAGATCGTATGCAAATATGGCGCTCATGAATCTCGTGTGGCTTCGCTTGTCGTAATTAATTACTTTTCATTCGCAGATGACACATTTGGCAAATCATTAGTGACAATAATAAGGTGTTTATACTCTTGGCTCTGTTATTCATTGAGCTCTAAGCTATTCAAGAGAGAAAAGTACGGTCCCTGAATGTCTCACTAATAATCTATGCGTGAGACAAGCCTGCTTTTCGCGGAGATTTTTTTCCTGAGCTTGTTTACTTAGACATAAAATGGTTGTTTTGGCAATCCGGAGAGGTTACACAGCAAGTAGTAAATGGCTCGGCGGGTCGCTAAACACCTGACTGAGGGCCAATATTACTTTTTTTCAATGAACAAACAATAAACTGCGTATATTTGCTACCCATATCGAGCAAGTATAAAGCATTTTCCTCTGACGTAGCCACTACACGACTTTATATATATCAAGAAACAATCAAGTTTAAGAATTTCTTTCACGCTATTTAAGTGAGGTGGCCGAGTCCGTCAGTCTTAACGCGAGGAGCACATCTACGCTAATGAGCTTTCGCGTTTTTGTTTTCTTTCTTTGTGCAAACATATCGTAAAGTTAAACTTCGCAAATAAACATAACAATAATAATAACATATACGGCGACGTGAACTAAAGGAAAGCGACACTCATCAAAGAATTGGTGATGTAAGTTTTTGAGATTCAGTACTTCTGTGTTTTCTTTTTTAATGAAGCAATTTAGTTTTAATTCTTTGATTCTGTTCCTTGTTTGACATGATGCATTTTTAATGCTTCGTTCAGTCGCTCGCAGCTGTGGTCTTGCCCTTGGTGCTCCCGTTACTTGGGTTTTTTTTTTTCGGGTTTTTATTGCTCAGCACGTTACCAATTGACGAAAATGTCAACCTGATTTCTTGACGAGCGTGGCTTAATTTTATGTAAATCGCATGGAATGACACATTTAAACATTTATACTTTGTAAACTATTTTTAAACGTAGTTGACCCGCTGGTTTCACCGTGAACATGAAGACACTGTTATTCGTGAGTGATATCTTTCGGAGATTCATAACGGTATATATGTGCCTGACCCGTAGATAAGCCTTGATATCACAATGTTATTTTTTTGTACATGCAAAATAATTACTGCACCCAACGAGACGCCAGATTTAGGCATATTATGTCTCTGTTGATTGAAAAACTCCATGTTTGTGAAGCCGTACAAAGTCACCGAAAATCAGTTTTCATAACAATTAAGTATTGTCTCGCGCGAATCTTACGTTTTGACTGTGTTTTCTTGTCACAACGCTGGGTATAAGCAATTAGAGTCACTCAATTAGTAAGCGCTCGGCTCGCGAAAAAGAGAGAACAGAATTGAAACACATTAGAAATTGCTGTCAGAGTAGATCAAAAGACGCAGCGTGCAGATCACGATTTTAGGCAAATTGACTTGACCGGAAAGACGAGGGATAATGCGAAATGCATATGTGGGGGCGTGGGTAGATTTTCAAATGAGACTTCTTTCGTATTGTCCGCACGAACTTGCAATATATAATCCATCGAACTCAATACGCTAGATAAACGATCGAGTCAATCGTGGCTCTCACCGTTTAAATTTCAATCGAGGCCAAGCTCACATACCCCTCACATTGTTTAGCTTTCGATCATATCAACTGTTCAAGGTGACGAGTATTGTCAGCAGAGTCGCTGCAGTGAGGGAATTTTTGTTTCTGTTATCTGCCTTAGAATCTCTATTCGTGTATGTTGTAACGGTGTGAGGTGAGTCTTTTAGATGAATGAGGTTATCCCCCAGTAAAGCTTTTTTACGATGATACGCGATTTTCTGCGTAACATCTGTCAGTAAAAACGATAAGCAAACTCGAAGCAGATCCATCGAGAGCGGTTTTCTAAGCGCCCACTTCAAGTCAGTTTTAATGCAAATTAAAAAGTGTGCTTTGGGGGCAATTTTTTTTGTGTGGTTGCTTTTACACTTAAGGCTTCGGTCACAACTATAGGAACTGTTATCCGATATCTATATTTTCTGTCCCATCTGCCCCGAGCATTGTTTAGGCCGAGTTAATAACACCTTGCTGTTGTGATTGACAAGGTTGTCATAGCAGCCTTGTAATTAGAGCTTTGCACGCCAATCAGGTAGCTAGAGTTTAACAAACGTAATACTCGATCTTGATAATATACCCCATGTTTCTAACCCTCTTGATAAATACTGACACTTTGCAGAGACATTACCACACCCCTGCGTTTAGCCTTAACAGACTGCTGCTAGGAGGAAGGAACCCTACAAAACCGGAGCGATGTTTGCCCCGCTTCCAGCCCTGAGCTTCACGCCGCAGCAGATCGCACAAGTTTGCGAAACTCTGGAAGAAAGCGGTGACATCGAGAGATTGGCCAGATTTCTGTGGTCCTTGCCAGTTGCCCCTGGAACATTAGAAGCGCTGAGCAAACACGAGAGTGTGCTCCGAGCGCGAGCTATTGTGGCATTTCACATGGGCAATTTCCGGGACTTGTACCATATATTGGAGACACATCGCTTTGGTAAAGATTCGCACGCCAAACTGCAAGCGATGTGGCTAGAAGCTCACTACCAAGAAGCTGAGAGACTTCGAGGGAGACCCCTAGGGCCTGTCGATAAGTATCGTGTTCGTAAGAAGTTTCCCCTTCCCAGAACAATATGGGACGGAGAGCAGAAAACGCACTGTTTCAAGGAAAGGACCAGGAGTTTACTCCGCGAGTGGTATCTTCAAGATCCGTATCCAAACCCAACCAAGAAGCGCGAACTGGCGCAAGCTACAGGCCTCACTCCGACTCAAGTTGGCAACTGGTTTAAAAATAGACGGCAGAGAGATCGTGCAGCCGCAGCTAAAAACAGGTAAAAACATCATTCACATTTCAAATGCTCTCCTTGCTACCTTTGCTTTCGCTCTGTCTGGGTCAATGGCGTTTGTTGATATTACTAGTGTACACAAACTAAACATGGAAATCCTCTCAAGCAATTTTTTTTTTACTTCCAAAAGCTCGCATCTTGGCGCACACCAGCACGTTTGCAACGGCGATAGGGAAATTATGACAAAGTTTAATACTGAAAACACGATGCATGTCTGTATTTATAAGGGTTTCATGGCCGCATCCGAGACATGAACGCTCCGCACTTCTTTTAATTTGGTTTAGGTGGTTTGCAGCGAAACAGATGGGGTAAAACAACGCTTAATCCTGAAATATACACCGCACGGATAAGACTATTGATATTCAGTCTCGGTGACAGTGTATATATTTTATGAATGCATGTGGTCAACAGACAATTTGTTTCGAAGAGGTGCATTTGTTCCAGCTCTTTTATTTTATAGCAGCTTATTCTTAATGGAAATAAAAGCGTTCAATTGCTTCGGATCTGATGTGTGTACAGTAACAGTCGCTTGGCGCGTATACTTGTACATATGGTTTTCATCCATATCATCAACGCGCAATATACACTAGTCTAATGGGGGAAATTGATCGAGATACCGTTTCCCCTGAGATCATCCGGAATTGTGTCAGAACATCTCTTAAATTCCGCTCTACAATCATTTGTTTGCTCAAGAAATATTTGATAATTTTCTTAGGTACTTAGCAAGGATTATGAGGCGTATTTGGTTATTTGTTTACCTTATTTTTCATCTAATAACTATTTGAAGGCATTATGGAGGCAAATGGATTTGAATTTTTTCCCTTTCAAACGCGGGCACGTTACTGATGGTTTGCCAGAAATTGTAATCATATCTTTCTTAAATAGTTTTAATAGTTGACGACGAAAGATACAAAAAAGAAAAAATTGATTAAAATTGAAGGAAGGGAAGCCCGAGAAAATGTAATCTCTTTAACGTACAAACACTGATATTAGGTGTGAAGTGGGCAGTACTCACATTGACCAACGTTTACAGGCGATAACAAGCTTTCCCATTTAGCGAGCAAACATTAAAAGTAAATGACGTGAAGGCTTCAAATATTAATTAAACTCATTTGCTTGACGCAGACGAACAGACAGAGCGGATTGTGTGGTATTTAAACCGTTGCCTTGCAAATCCTAATATTATCTATAAACAGAAAGCGAGAAAAGAAAAACATTTCGTTTTCCTCCTAGACATTCCTTAACATGTAGGTAAGCTCCAGTGTTTGTTTATTCGTTGTGCTCAGTATTTGGTTTGGTTTGCCCTTGTGAGTTTGCGGCGTAATTATTTTTGAATGCAATTTAGGGTTACAGTAATCTTCATATCACTGCGCTGTAAGACCGTCTTCAGAACTAATGAAGTATTTATTTGAATGCAATTTCATTGATATGAGCATCAAGAACCCGAGAGCGCTTTCCTCTCCGAAAAGCGTCAACGAGATGCTGTATTCCCAATACCTCAGGTTGGTGGATTTAGCTCAGTTTTTTCTTTATCGTTTCTTTTTTCCGGCAGTTTAGCAGAACCCACGTTTACGTTTCCACGAGCACAATGTTATCTGATGACGACGTGATTAGAGTTGGATTTTAACAAATAGATCTGAGCTGGATATTTACTATGGACGCGCTCTTTTTTCTGTTACTCTTCTCAGTGAAATCGTTGTTGAATACAATCAAAACCATTCACACCTTGCACAGGAAAAGAGAACGGTACAGTAATGAGTTCCATTAAAGCCATTAGGCCGGTCGGGCATCGCCAAATTTTACGGCCAAACCTATCAAACTTAACAAGACTAGAAAAGACTTTGCTCTCTTTCATTTCATAAACCGTCTCGATCACTCCCTTTCCCATGTTATTACTTAGTATGCAAAATCTAACTTTCCCTTTTAGATAGTGAATGCTAATTTCCTTCTTTTTTTTTTTTTTTTTTGAGAAAAATTAATCTAAAGAGAACTTAGTGAATAGGCTTTCTTGAAATTTCCTTCTGGCTATTTGGGTTTGTTTTTCGACATTCAGTGCTTGAAATGCGAAAAATCCAAACGCAAAGACTCAACAATTAATTTTTCCAGTTAAAGACACTTTCAACGATCTCGTTTGTGAAAACAACTGAAAAATAACTGATAATGGCCTAACAAAACCACCGATATCTATTTTATTTGATATTGGCTAAGAGCGCGTACATCATAAACATCACCAATGGCAATAGCCTTATAGTGCCGTATTAAAATTTTTATTCCCTTCTTTCTATGCATTGCTATATTTAAACAACAAACTATAATTTTCCATATTTCCGTTATTTCGCAAAACGTGCACTCACTCCACGATTCTTTTTTTCTCGGGCAACGCTGTCTATAAACAGATTTCTTTTGTTTTTTAATGGCTTTTAGAATTTAGTGTCGCTTATTAGTAGATGATTGGGAAACTTTAATGTCGCCGTTTCTCTCAGTTGGAGGCGTTTGCTGGAGAGAAAGTTCGACCTTGGTGTTCAGGGACTGTGCGCACCCGAGCAGTGAGCTCCCTTTTGAGTGTTATTTGTGATCCTGAGACTGCAGTCAAATCTCACATATATACAAAAACCACGAGGCCTACAATTAAACACTCCCTTGCTACAAACTTACTGTATGCGCATTTAGATGTCGGCTATTAAAATCGAAACTGAAAATCGTTTCATAATCATGTAATGACAGAAGTATCTGAACTGGGTTTTTTTTTTTTTTTTTTTCATTTTCACGTTCGTTGAAGGATCCTTAAATCTATTCCCCCTCTAACAAATCCAGGGCAAATTACTTTTTCCCGACCACATGTATTGTATTACGTTGTAATGAACGCTTGGAGAATCAGATCTCTACGCATTTTAACAATCAACCGCGATACATTGGTCTCTTTTTTAAAACAAAGATTAAAAGCCCATTCATCAGGCAAACGCACAGATGCACTGCCTGCAGCGATTTTCCTACTGGGAGATTATCAAGTGATTTCTTAAATTTTCACCCCAATAAAAAGCTTTGAGCGTGTTATGAACTTTCTAACGGTTTATTTTGTTATTCATCCACACAGAATGAACCAGCAAGGCCAACACATATCACAGTGCAAGACGAGCTTTTCACCAGAGGGAAAAGCTATGGAAGACTTTCGCGGGCTAAAAAATTCACCAATTTCTGACTCGACTGAAGATTTACACAAAGGGGAGTGAAGCAAGGGAGAAACGAGAAATATAAGGATTCGAACAATTGTATCAAAGAACGAGAGAGACACAGGAAGACTTCAGGACAAAAGGATATCGCTCTCGATGACGAATATTTAATTTGGCCGGAACTTGCGGGTCCAAGACTGAAGCGTGGCTGGCTCTCTCTCTCTCAACCCTTTTACTTCTCAGAGCGTCAAAGTTTACATAACAAAACAAAGTTCATCTTGCAAAATATTAAAAACGGACAACGAAACAAGAATGAACCGCTCCATATCTTTCACTGAACTGTCACATTTTCAGAGAATTTCGTTCACAAACTCAGAGCTAAGTTTCGACCATATTTCATGACTAAATTTTGACTCTGTTGGTGAACAGGTTGTAAAAAGCGAACAAGCAAAGAACTTGAAAAGCTAGATAAAGTTTATTGGAAAATTTTGAATTGTTGTACAGATTTAAGAAAAAAAAATATTGTTGTAAATGTTCAAATATATAAATATTATCTGCGGCCAGCGCAGTTCTTGTAACATAAAATCACTTCCGTACAGGGCTGCATTGTTGGATGCATGGTTTAAAAAAAAACACATTCAACACGACGTAGCTGACAGTTTCATGTTTGATGATGCGGCGCTGTGAAGTCGCTATCATAAGCGTAAGAGAAAAGAAATGGTTAAAAAAAATAAAGTTGTTCGAACACAAATGGTATTTATTTTTTTTCCTGTAATCACAGGGCGCCCACATAACTGCGCTGTAATCTATACGACAGTAATACGCGATCATTGTACAGGATATTAATATTGTATTTTTTTGGGGGAGCTGTTAGCTTTTTTTTCTTTATTGTGAACTGGCGCTAAGTGAGCTGTTTTTGCGTTAGTGTCATCGCCTATTCAGCTGTTGCAGTTTTATATTAATGGAAAATCTTTTGTCCGTGTCCATTCACATTGCTGATCTTCCCTAGCTAACCCCTTGTCTCTCCAACTATTTTGCACTGCGATTAGCATTTGAAAAAAAAAGGTGAAAAGAGTCGCTAATAGATATCTTTTGTAAAGGCAGCCTGAAAGTGACAGCGTGTTATAACGATTAGCACTTTGCCTTAGGGCTTGTGAAAGGTGCGTTAATTGCTCGCTGTTTCTATTATTCTTCGCTACAAATGGCGTCCAAACAGCGCTTTCAAAAGACAAGAATACCGTTTTGCGTTACAGTGCTGTGAGGGTTCCTTTATTGATTAAATATGTCAAACGTATGTCAAATACACTCTTAATGATTGCCACCCAACAATAGTCAATTATCATAATGTCTTAGTGTAATGTCTCCGTAAACAGAGCGATCGTCATGAAAAATCGGCGAGCAAGAATGCCTTCAACTCTATCCATTACTCGCTGATATCAAACCGTTACTATACACGTTTAGCACTTTCTCTCCTTCTGGGATTCTATAGATGGTAACAGAACGAACTAAGCTAAGATTGAGGTTTTTTACTTAAGAGCAGATGTTTGCGAATTTAGAATCAAAGGTTTTTTAAAAGATAACAGTAAAGTGCAGTATGAACGTGTCATTGTAAAAGATATGCTATCAACGTCAGAAAACATTTCGGGTCAAATTTTGTCAGGTGCGGTTGAGCTCAGTAACTCCTTGGAATGCGACGGGATTCTCGATATGCGATTTAAGGAAAAAAAAAAACACTTAAAAACTTATCGATCTGTCATTCAGAGTACATCGTCCAAATATTTGCCCAACGACCCCCGATAACGCAAACAGTTATCTTAATCTTTAAAAGGTTATCTCTTTCAAAATACCGAGCTATCTGAAATAGTCATTGCCAGAGAAAACCAGAAAAGGCAAGGTAAGTTTTTACTGAAAGAAAGGGTTGCTGCGAATTCCCGACTGACCGTCTAGAGTTCAAGGCTAAGACTATTAGTCCGCAGTCTAATGTTTGATGTTCTGTCGTATCATTAGATTATCGCTTTCTGAAAGCTTTCATGACACCTTAAAGCGCCGGAAGAGAGGTCTTCAGTAATACGTCCGAAACCAAACAAAACCGATATGCACATAAAGCGCTTTAAATATTAGAAGTAAACAATTTTATTTTAGGAAATTAACACCATTTACGCCAAGGGCAGTGTTATACACGAGACCAAATCGACTTCAACCTCCATCAAACAAATGTTTTCAAGCGTTTATCACGTAACATTTGCATATATCTATGGAGTTGTATTTCACCGTCTCGTAACAGATGGAAAGCATTTGGCTGAAATTTCAATAATTGCTGTTTATCGCATATCGTAAACCAAATCAGAGCAAAACCACGACTGATATTGATTTTATCTACCGGGCTGATATTGATTTTATCTCGGTGTAAGATAGTAAAAACAAACAAGAAGAGCACTTAAGTGGAATTTTTAGCGTTTGGTCTAGATATTATTGCGGATCTTAAATGGTTGTCTTTTACATTGCAATTAAAACTCCTATTATCGACCATTCTACGTTCGCTTTGTGTGAATTTTCAATGAGAAACTATTAAAGCATGGAATCTAAACATTTAAACATGGAAATTGCTTTGATTTGACCCGCAGTGGTTCGACCGAAAGAACCACAAAATTGGCAATCCTGTTACTTCCAGAGAAAAATCATTTCTTTATTTCAATATATTAAAAAAAAGGTGATACAGGTACTAATGAAAAAAAATAACCTGATCAGAAATGGATATATACTGGTTTAATGCCAGGAAGATCTCAGCTCATTTCGGTGTTAATAATTCTAAGGAAACTGATAGGAAACAAATTACAAGGATTTCGTTTTCAACCGAATATTGAACGGTTATAGTCTGTCAATAATAAGCGAGCGACTGAAAAGAGGTTGCCGCGATAACACACAAAGGAAAGCATTAAACCATTTTTTTTAAGTTTCTGTTTTATATTTTCCAAGAACAAGTTAATACTACTTAATACTTTTATGATTAAATTGGATTGTTGAATGTTTGTTTTGAGGTGCCAGATTGCGACAATCAGTGCCACGTATTGACCCAGCTATATACAGCTTTTCGGGTTAACATTGCATGAGTCAAATCAGCTGAACAGAACACCTTTTCAATTGTGAGTTTGAGTAGCCAATCATAGCGCGCGTAAAACAGTGTCCACTCGCTCTCGGATCCGCTGGTTTGGTGTATTACACTGACTAAATCACATTATAAGGCGGACATCAATGAAATCGCTTGTATGCCATTTTCATATCATTTAATCCGCGGGACATTACTGCAAAGCGAAGTTAAGTTACTTAATGGAACTAAAAACCTGTTTAACGCCCTTTTTCAGTTTATTTTATTATCATTATATTAATATTATTTTAATTATCTGACATGCAGTCTGAAAGGAACTCTTTACTTTTCTGGGTTTATTCTGTTTATTAGCCACATGATGAAATTGTCCATCTGCACCACAACAACGTTTTAAATTTACTAGTTATTATTGAAGGGCGCTGACTTGAACTGTACACGATATCACTTCCATAGCTGCGCAGAAAATCCAGTTTTATGTTTTGAAACGTTTCTGGTTTCCTTCAAACTTAATGGAATCGGGTCGTGAATGCTTTCTTTCCGTATATGGGAAAGATGAAATAACCTAAGCGGCGTTCATTGAGAAAACAACGCTTGACATGGAAGGCGCATTTCTCAGTTACAAGTGTGCCAAAAATCAAAATTCAAGAAAAACACCAAATTTCATTTTGTAAAATATTGAAAAACAAATGGCACCATGCAAAAGTACTGCTGAAGAGGTTTCATTTGAATGGTCACACCATAGGATTTCACCAACAGACTCAAAAGTTAGAACAAATGGTACCATGCAAAAGTACTGCTGAAGAGGTTTCATTTGAATGGTCACACCATAGGATTTTGTCCACAGACTCAAAAGTTAGAACAACACTACATGTCTCCATAATTGACTCAGGCTCAGGAAGTGAATAGGTTAATGACACCTTCGTAATTCAAACCGACCGTTTATGAGTCTGGTATAACTGTATCGATGACAGAAGGCATTGAAACCTGTAGCACTGACAAAACAATTCTCTCATTTAACTCATTTTTAATTGTAAGTTTGCCCTACTTATTTTTGCAAGAGACAAGCGAGAAAATACAAGGAATCGATATACTTCAGTGTATAGCGTTCCTTTGTATGTTCATAATCCACTACGGCGTTCGAGTACTGGCTCTTGTATGAAGACATGTTGATGTTCTGAAAAAGAACTTTTGTATGATACACATCAAAATGTGACCACACAAATGATAAAGGAAGATATCATTTCATCTAAACACGATCAGTGAACAACAACCACATTTTTCATGACACAAGATACACCTTCTTCACCGTTTAGAACTGATATCAAAGTTGAAATCACGTGCAAAAGGAGCGAAATAAAACAGGAACGTTTAGCAAACGACTAAAATGCCTCCCTTAGAAGTTAACCGATGTCTCGGATTTTTACCTTTCATATTTTAGTTAATTGTTATAAAGGCGTGCTTCACTTAGAAACTCAAGCTAAGCGTCACAATCTCTATATTAAATGTTAGGATAGAAAACAAAACAGCTAGACCAGACTATATTTCAATAGGCTCTGCTACTGGTTTTCTGCAACTGCGCGTTTGTTGGATGGTTCGACAGTGAAACTTGAACGTGACCTCTAGACCGAATATAAATTCTATCAATAAACCAATGATTCGACCCCAGAACCAGTAGGAAAATAAGTCCCTGTTTATAACAAAAAAAAAAAGTTGGATAACTCGAGTCTACTTAGTACTAAGTTCAGTTCACCTTTAATATATGTAACTTTACTGGAACAACTTAGAAAACTGCTTAACCCCTTTTACTCCCAAGAGTGCCAAAAATCAAAATTCAAGACAAATCCCAAATGTCATTATGTAAAATATTAAAAATTAAATTGTACCATGCAAAAGTACTGCCGAAAAGGTTTGAATGGTCACACCATAGGATTTCGTCGACAGACTCAAAAGTTAGAACAAATGGTACCATGCAAAAGTACTGCTGAAGAGGTTTCATTTGAATGGTCACACCATAGGATTTCGTCGACAGACTCAAAGTTAGAACTACACTACATGTCTCCATTATTGACTCTGGGAGTGAAAGGGTTAAAGAATTGAGAACACCGCTTTTCCTGCACCGCCATAACATGTCAACAAAGTAGAACACAAACCAGTTATTTGAGAGTGAGATCGAGAGTTGTTGGGGCATTCTGTGGTGATTCAGAACTTGACGCGGTTTTGTCCCGCCAACTAAGGGAGTACCTCTAAATCATTCCTCATTTGGGCATAACGGACGGAAATCCTTAACTCCTAAAGAGGTTAGGTTATGATAGTTTCTAAGGCGATTTTGTACAGTCAATAAACCTTAAACCGCTTAAACCTACGAAAATGAGACCAGAGTTCAACTTGAACGAATGTTCGAGACTCATACGCGAGTAATCACGGACTCGAAACTTTGAGCCATAGTTGTATAACATAATAAACAAAACTACTACAGGAAAGCACAAGAAAATACCCCAAAATACGTCATCTGAAGTTTTAGTTCAGCAAATTACTATTACTGTTTCCTGCGATACTAGGAATATCGAAGGAAACAGTACTAATGGACTGCTAAACTGGTTAAACTGGCAATTTCGTTTTGAAAAAAAAAAGATAAAAGAAATCAATTATTCCTCATTCGGGCTACTTGTAAGGAAATCCTTAATTCAAAAAGATGCTAGATTATGATATTTTCTAAGGCGATTTTGTACAGTCAATAAAGCTTAAAACGCTTTAAATACCCACTTAATTACGCATGCAAATTACTGCATCTTCGATATTCCGACTATCGACAGAAACGGTAAAAGTAAGCTAAACTGCTGAGAACGTTTAAAAGAACAAAAGGGATGGTTAAACTTATAAACCGGCTCCAACGAGCCGCTTCTCATCCACATTCTTCTAGCAGGCGTACCTTAGATACAGTTCATACACATATCACCAGGCATAATAATATACATATATTACACCCTTGGGTGGGACTTCAGTGGTCATCTTGACATAAGTAACTCCGCACTTCATCAATTTCCAACTAAAGATGGGTTAATGTTCCCTGCTAACCTTTCCTCGCTGTCAGATAGTGAGGATAGTGATGTGTGAAAATGTTAAAGGTTCGCAAGATCACCCTACTGTCAGCAATATAACATGCGTTTTTCAGTTCTGAGAACAACGCCAAAGTAATATTCAAAACTTTTAAACCCTCTCGATACATCAACCAAGAACATTTTGTAAAATACTGGAAAATACACAGCTTTCATTATAGGAAAGATCTGTTGAAAATGATAACTTTCATTTGAATGGTCACAATGTAGCATTTCATCCACAGAATGGAAAGTTAGCCGGAAACACCTTGTACAGCATAATAAACACCACCACAGGAAAGTACTGCTCAGTAGCTTTCATTTGAATGGTCACACTTTAGGATTTATTCATTCCAGACTCAAAAGTTAGAACCACCTTGTACAGCATAATAAACAGCACCACAGGAAAGTACTGCTCAGTAGCTTTCATTTGGATGGTTACACTTTAGGATTTCATTCCCAGACTCAAAAGTTAGAACCACCTTGTACAGCATAATAAACAGTACCACAGGAAAGTACTGCTCAGTAGCTTTCATTTGAATGGTCACACTGTAGGATTTCATCCTGACTCAAAAGTTAGAATCATCTTGTACACCATAATAAACAGCACCGCAAGAAATATATCTGCTCAGAATATAGCTCTCGTTTGAATCGTCGCAATTTAGCATTTCATCCAAACTGTTTGAAGCACATTACATGGCTCAGGGTTTCGTTTGACTCTGTTAAGTTGCTGAGATTTATCCTACATCGGTAGTTCTGTACATGATATACTGCCGGAAGCATCAGTGTGCGAGCGATTTCCAGTCGGGCTACATGCAGATTGATTACATACAAACTTCAACCTTAAAAGCTAAAAACTTAAAAAGCCAAGAGTGTTTCTATTTTCTTTCTTCGCGGGTCGAATTTAAGCTTAACAAACAAAAGCTAACGGAAAACCAACTATAAGTAAAATTCAAAGTTGATTAGGGGGAAAGTAAAGTAGAATAAACTGTGATAAGGCGACCGTGGAAAGATTCTCCGGTGTGGTTTCTCTCTATGTGGACTAATGGGAGAGTTGAAATGACCAAAGCGGCGTTCATTGAGAAAACTGCCCTTTTATAGGACTATTAAAAAACTGTTACAGGACCATTACAATTTCAATTTCAATTTCAATTTATTGCTTCCATCACTAATACATTGTAGTTCATGGTAACTATACAATACAAGATAAATAATAGTGATGAGGGAGTCTATAGAAAAGAAAAAAAATGCTTTAAGTTATAGATCCCTTTACATTTAGGTCAACTGCAACTTAGCTAGATATATAATTTTTTTAAACTAAAAATAGTTTTAATGATGAGAAATAGAATTGTTGACAATATTCATATATTCATATTTTCATATCTGGTAATATTACTAGTCACGATTTCAAAAAAAATAATTAACGAAGCAATAAAATAAAACATTGTACTTAATTAGAGGGAAACATTTGCAACTGCTGATTTGTCAAGAATATATTTTTTCATTTTTTTCTTAAATAAATGTAATGTTTTGATTTTTCGTGTCTTATTACAAAACGTAAGTGTTCTATTCAGCTGGCATTGCTTTGTAGGATCCCGGGGGAGACCAATATAAAACTGGGTTGATCGTCGTAACCTTTAGGAGTTAAAATTCGTGTTTTGGTAGCACTAAAGATGATGGAATCGAACATGACCACTCTCAGAGTTATGCTGGTATCTTTTAGGACTCTAAGCCACTAAAATCACAGGTAGCCAGCCCAAACTCAAGTGATGTTTACACGTTGTAATTTGAAATAAGTAATAGCGAAATTATAAGGATTTGTATGGGAAAAATTCCCTTCGAATTTGAGCGTAAAATTCGGAACGATATTTGAATAAAACTGGCTCACCAGAACTTCTCTGTGTGTTTACTTGTGTCTTGAGTGGTTTCTGGGTCGATTCGAAGCGATTCCAGCGAGTTTTAGTTCCACTGTTTCTTCCTCCATAAAAGAGAGACCTTCAAATTTGAAGTGAATTTTTCCCATACAAATCCTAGTTATAATTTCGCTATTACTTATTTCAAATTACAACGTGTAAACATCACTTGAGCTTGGGCTACCAGTGCTAAAATACGCCGACAGAAACAACGTTTGAGAAAGAATTAGCTGTGATGTTTGTATTAAATGTTTACCGGATTCACAGCCGTTTGATTTCTGTAGTCTGTATCAAACATTACCTAACGTCGGTTCGTTTGGGATGCAAGAGGTCGTTTCAATTTTGTCTAATAAATGTACAAAAACGAGCTTTTACTTAATCGTGCATTTTATTTCTTCCAATACAAGGCCTTGAATTTAAAATGCAACATTGAATGATTTGCCTGCATAACTTTGGAGATTAAACGTACAGTCTGTTGAAAAATCCTGGGATTTAAGGATTTGTTTTGAGAATTTTAAAGTTCGAAACCTGTACAATTAATGTTGTAATACAAAATATTTATCTATTTCTGAAAAATTTCGATTCTTGTACATTTTCTTACTTTCTGTTGTTTTTTATTTGAACAACATGCAACAATTCCTAAAGTCTCGAATTTATGATAACAATCTACTGCTTTCCGATATCAAATCCCCGCAATAACTTATTAAACAACCAGCAGATAAAATGCCAAGCACGTACAAGACATAGAATTCTAAAAACCATAAAAGAAAAATCAAGGGAAAAATTATGCAAGGGAATGAGTTGCATACCGAGTCATTCTGGTTCAATCTCAGTAACAAGCATCGTACGACTCAAAGACGCCTTGGATACGTACCATTCACTGGCAAAGACAGCATGGGCTTTGACACGAATTTGGACTCGATAACACTTGGCAATGAACCTCTTCTCCGGTATTTGCCACCTGTTGACCCCTTAAAGGCTCATTAATGACCAAAAAATGCAATACCGAATGTTTCTCATTCATGGTATGTGCCTACCGCATTGAAAGCACTGGTTGAGTCAAATGGCTTGTTTTTAGTCGAAGCTAGTATAAGTAGTACCTTTTAAAACGGGGTACTTCCGAAAATGCAGGTTTCATTAGCTTTTATGGCTCTTCAGCCTGTATATTAACAAGGTATGTTTGACAGGTCGTGCGATATCACTTTTATTTTCTTCATTTGTGGGCACTTCAAATGACATTTTGTTATCATATACGAGTTATGGGATCTGTAACCATCGATAAATGCCGTTATCTGACCCAAACAAACATGGCGTCGCATGACTAATGTCATTGATCGAGTGTTGAAGGAAGTCATTTTATAGCTGAGCCAAGGATATCTTTCATTCTTGAAACTAATCCTGCAGAATGTTATAAGTATCGGTTTCAACAATGTAGAATGCACAGATCCACGCCTCTTGCTTGCAAATGCATCGTTACTATATAATTAATCCCGATTAATGATCAGTAATGGTCAAATAGAAAATCCAACAATTGCAACAGACAAAAATAGATCCATTTACCGGAACTCAGTAACTTTCATATGAATGGTCACACGTTAGGATTTCATCCGTCTACAGACACAAAAGGGAGAACCATATTGTTTTTAAACTACTGTATATATTAACGAAAGAGATAATATTGCTTTCGACCTTGTAAAGTTGCACTTAAAAAAACAAAACAGGAAAGTCAGTATTGTTAGATACCAGGAAATTGTACGAACTAAAGTTACAATTCAGGCACCGCGGAGGGGGAGAGGCTGGTATGGTAGGGCTGTAGCCCTACCACCTTTTTGCAAGGGTTGACAAAAAACGGTTTTGAGGGCTCACGATACTGATTGTTTTTTTGTTTTTTTTTTTGTAGCAGGTGTAATTTAAGGAGAAATACGAAAAAAGCAAGTGACATACTCGAACACCAACCCCGCGGCCTGGTCAGTACCTAACGCATGCGCACAGCCATATCACCCTGGCAGTGGCAGCCATGGACAGCTGTTTCGTGGCTATGCCATGCTGATGGGTCCTCACTAGGACGAAACAGCTGTCCATGGCTGCCACTGCCAGGGTGATATGGCTGTGCGCATGGGTAAGGTACTGGCCAGGCCGCGGGGTAGGTGTTCGAGTCACGTGTCACTTGCTTTTTTCGTATCAAACATTCATGGCGTTACTCCTCGAAGACTGAACAAACTTCGACTTTTATTCTTACCAGCGTTCCTTCCGTATTGCAAACATGAATGAGGGGGCAGAGAATGAGCTTCAGGAGGCTCTTTGCCCATGTGCTCTCAACGTGTACATATCAATGCAACACTATCTTAAAACTTAAGTTTAGATTCGATTTTCTGGCTTTTAAAAACCAACAATAATGTCAAGAAAGATAGCAAGCTTTTCTCAAAGTGTACAGGTAAGTCCTTCAGTTTTGATAATTTAACCTGTTATAGATACAGCAAGTCGAGCCAAATTCAGTAGATAGTTTCATTCAAGACTTTCAATGGCAATCCTTGATTATTCTCTATGAATTGATTATAAGCTAAGCTTTAAAAAAATGAAAATAAAATCGATTACTAAGCGTTTCTGTCTGCACACGTAAGTATTTTTTATGGACAAGCCAAAATTGATTTACCGAACATTTTTAACAGAAATTGTCGTCTCAGAACGCTAGAAATGGAGTTTTAGAGCATCAAGATTTCAAAATTTTCTAGAGCGGGGAGCATGCCCCCAGACCGCCCTAAAGGCTCGCGCCTTCGCCGCTCGCAAAATAATTCTCACTGATGCCATTTGTGTTATCCGCCTCAGCCTTCGGCTTCGGCAGACAACACAAACTTTGGCCTTGATAATTATCGCTATCATGCTCAACCTCATCCAATAATTGTTTTATTATGCATATTCCTGAGCTGCACTTGTAAAGACAAGAGCGCGCACTTCTGCATGCATAAAACTATTGTCTGTAGGTATGACGTCACTTCTACATGCATAAAACTATTGTCTGTAGGTATGACGTCACTTCTACATGCATAAAACTATTGTTTGTAGGTATGACGTAACAGAAACAGCAAGCAATAATTAGCTGCTTGCTTATAGCCAATCAAAATCGAGCTAGTGACACCAATGTATAATAATATAATTTGTTTTATTATTTGTAAATAAATCGTTGTTGTTGTTGTTGTTGTTGTTCGTCAGTACTTTGCATGATTACACCTTTTTAGAACTTTCATATGATCTACCCATTATTATAAACCAATACAGTAAAAACCCGCATACAAGAACATGTGGATTAAGAACACCCAGGGAGAAATTTGATAAAAAAGGAGCATATATATGAGAACACATTCAGCCTGAAAATTGAAAATTGTTCTTATACATAAAAACTCTTCCCTTTTCAGTTTAATAGAACAAACAGTGTCTGTAGCTTTACTGTGGTATTGCACTAAGATCTCTGTATAAATGCTAGTAATTTCACTTGCTGTGTATAGCAAATGTACAACAACTGTATTTGGAATTAAAAGTCTTATAATTACATTAAAAATATGCAATATATGCGTTTGGCCTGTCATTTTTATTAACAATCATTAAGAACACTTAAGAACACTTTCAGGCTTATTTCACCTAAAATACCCGATATATAAGAACCCAATCAGCCTGAACCCAGAAAATGGGTGTTCTTGTATGCGGGTTTTTACTGTAAAACAAATAAAGCCAGTCAAGAAAATAAACTAAATCAGATGAAGTTATACAATTTATTCACTTGAAGTTGTTGTCATTACAAAGAGCCGAAAGCCCCGGATTGCAGGTTGATAGTGCGGTGACAATTCAAATGAAAGCTATTGAGCAGTACTTTCCTGTGGTACTATTCATTATGCTGTACAAGGTCGTTCTCACTTTTGAGTCTGTGGATGAAATCCTAAAGGGTGACCATTGAAATGAAAGCTATTGAGCAGTACTTTCCTGTGGTACTATTCATTATGCTGTACAAGGTCGTTCTCACTTTTGAGTCTGTGGATGAAATCCTAAAGGGTGACCATTGAAATGAAAGCTATTGAGCAGTACTTTCCTATGAGTTTACCATGCTGTACAATGTGATTCTAAATTTGAGTCTGCAGATGAAATCCTAAAGGGTGGCCACTCAAATGAAAACTACAGAGCAGTTCTTATTTACTGTGATGCTGATATACGATGAACCCTAAAAATTTCGGACGCGTTTTATTTCGGACGAACAATTTTCGGACTGAATTTTATTGATTTCGGACAAAATTCGGACAAAATGTCGGACACTATTATACTAGGAAGAATGTATGCTTTTAATAAAATGTAAGGTAAATATAAAGATCCTCAAAATGAGAGCTGTATACTGTTAAGAATCCATAATCAAAAATGAACGTTCCCTAGTACATTAATCTAATTCCTCAAAGGGATCTCCAGCTTCATTTTCCGCGTTAATTGCTTCCTCGATTCCAGCCAACCCATAACCTTTTTCTTTTGTTTCTGTTTTATTTCTTAGGTGGTCATATAAGCCAATAAGATAAAATATATCTGTTTCAACATAATGTGAAACGCATTCTTTTCCACAAATGGACCTCACTGTCCTTACTACTGCAGAAGGTAGACTAACAAATCCACAATTTCAAAATCTTAACTTTAGTGATTTTGGACGGGTTTAATTTCGGACAAATGTTTGTCCGAATTTAAAAGCTTCCGAAATTTTTGGGGTTTAATGCAGGATGTTTCTATACTCATGATTACAAATAAAAGCTGCTTCTTACAAGGTGGTTCTAACTGTAGATAGCATTCTAACTGTAAATAGCTGATTCTAACTGTAGACAGCATTCTAACTGTAGATAGCTAACTGTAGATAGCATTCTAACTGTAAATAGCATTCTAACCGTAGATAGCATTCTAACTGTAGATAGCATTCTAACTGTAGATAGCATTTTAGGGCCTCTATTGATAACAGTTTTTTACCTTTGTAATTACTGAAAGAGTTACCCTGTGTAAATAAAGTATCTCTCATTCGAATGACAGCGTTTGATGAATATAATCATTGTGTGTGTTGTACCAACTGGTTCAAAAATGAACCATGCATGGTGGTCGGAATATCAGTTATGAGTTTCCGTTGCTTATTCCTTTGAGAAGATGGTTACATCAAAAAACAAAATTTACTCCTTCATTCCGATATTGCTGCCTGTGCTACATTTGAAAATGCTTAGTTTAGCTTGTGATGGAGTCTCGAGTCTCATAGGAGAAATTCAAAATGGTGACCATTCTGAAATAAAACAAATTGAGCAGTTCTTTTTATGCTGTTTATTATAAACATATCATGTTGTGAAAGGTGGGCCTATCAATGCCTGAAAATATTGAGGAGTATTTTTTATACTGAGTGTCTCACTGCGAAGTAAAAACGCAAACTTCAAATGTAGAATGAGATGCTTCACTCTGAGTTTTTTTTTTTTTTTTTTGAGAATACATCCAGACCAAGTATGAAAACTAACGTTTTTTATACAAATCAATTATATCTATTTCGTCCACTTCAGAAGAACAAAACGAACTACTCGATTTATTATCACTGCTACTGCTAGTGCTACCTTGTCTCGTGGAGACCGTTCGGGTACCCAGTTAAAAGCTAATATTGTTGGGGTTGCTATCCAGCTTTGTGTTGAACAGAGATACTTTTGTGTTTCGTTACTGATAGTTAGCCCGTACCGAGTAATTGCAAACCTTTCGTGCCCGAGAGCTTTTTTTTTTAAATTAAGCGGTCTCTTTCGAGTGGCGCTACGAAGTTTCAGCCCGCAAACCAGCTCAACGTTTTTCGTCAACTTTGGATTTTATTGCTTAGCTTTCTAAATCGAAGAAAATTGAATCTTTGTTGGTAAACAATCTGCACATAACATAGCTTTTCGGGAATCAGTTGAGAAACACACGTTAATCTAAAATCACTGACGGCAAAAGCGTTCACTGTTATTTACAAGCGTTCTCCGCCCTTGACCATTAGCGAACAATTTAAGTGCTAATGTTGGCCCATATACATAACCCTGAGATAAAAGCTTTGCCTTTTCGCCGTCCATTGAACGAGTAATTTAAGATGCTTGCGACAGCCGAAGTAGAAACAGGATGACATGAAGAAATTGACTACGTACCTTGCCGAGTGAATAAATGGTGGGCTTCATATCTTCATGATTGGATCTTTCAAGCGAATTTATAGCTGTATTCCTAACAACACAACACATAGCCAGCGTGGCAGGCGTTCTCGCGCGCCAGAATTTTCCCCCTTCCCCTTAGAACGCTTGCCACGCAGGCTACACAACACAGTGTCTGTAAACTGAGGGAATGTTTTCAGCTACACAAATGGTACAGGTACCATGCATTAGTTTACATCAAAACTGCTAAGTTGATTTTCATCCCTAAAAACACTACTTCATTACACTTTGTGTTAAACGCCTGTGGTTAATTTATTTCTGCCAAGTCTTGTTCTATGATATTTCTAGCATCACTTATGGCCCGTTTTAGCAATAAAACGGCGGCTTGTCGTAAACAACTTTCAATGCGTTACGTAAAAGTGTAAACAAAGGTTAGTGTAAACATTCATTTTTTTAACATTCCTACAAATTTGCATTTGAATTGAGTCACTTAATTCAAAACGCTAATTACTTTCTTAAACGAAGCCTCAAACGCTGATTTCTTTATATTCAATTCTTTACTAAAGCACAAATTCCCTTCCTTTTCAGAAAACATTGGAGTTTATTATTTTTTTTACAGGCTGATTAACAACCAACCCATTTTCTAACATAATCTGTTAGTTAAGATTACGCTTTTCTGGAGACTGAAAGGCGCCGTATCTTTCTTTTAGCGATACAAAGGATTAAAACGTTTTACATTCATACCGTTTTATTTTCTGGGAGACATTAATCCGCTCCTCCTTACTACGCCCAGTGCGTCAACGCGCTTTCACAAAGACATCAATACGTTAATTAGCAGCTCGATATAAGCTAGGCTCGATTAGTACTTCGCACGTCAAATCTCTTAAGGGATTTAAAGTATGTTAAAAGCATCGCAAGTAAACATGGACGTACTTTCAACAATCGGTTTTTTTTTCGTATAAATATCATATATGATAAAATATGATATTTTCTAAGGCAAGCAATCTGCGAATTTACGCATTGCGGCAGAAGGCTTGTTATTGTATGTTCTATGTTTTGTTTACAAGACAAATTTTTCGAAGTTTAAACTACAACTACAATAGCGACCTAAATATAGAAGCATACATTCTGATTTAAAGGAAGTTCCAAAAGAACTCTTTTCAACTAAGTTTCCCTCCCACACCGGAAGTAATAATCTAATCTCAAA
Source organism: Cladopsammia gracilis (assembly GCA_022457155.1). Taxonomy (NCBI): domain Eukaryota; kingdom Metazoa; phylum Cnidaria; class Anthozoa; order Scleractinia; family Dendrophylliidae; genus Cladopsammia; species Cladopsammia gracilis. Next base: position 725,375 of record JAJGOT010000307.1, read on the forward strand.
TGTGTCTATTTTTCTTTTGTTTCGCTAAGACAATGAACATTTGTTTTGCTTCATAAATGAAGCTCAAAAGTCTTAAAAGAGAGCCTCGGTATCTGTTTTAATAGTATCTCTTTATAACAAAAGCCGAGCTAATATCGCACGGTTTCATTTAAGCAGTTAGAACTTATTATATCAACGATACACAGACTTCAAGGAACTAAACATTTAAAACATCATAATGGCTGGTGATATTAACTCCCATTCCGCTCTCGTAGTATCACAGGCTTCTTTTACAGACACGTGCTAATATTTTTGTGGTTCAGCGAGCGTGGAGAGGCGAAACACTAAAATTTGATATCAAAGGTTTGCTCTAAGAAAGAGCTTTTGAAGTCAGCTTTTGAATCCGTTTACATCGGCCAATTTGCTTAAATTTTAGTGCATAAATTTAAGCTTACTTTCAGACATTGCCATCTTGCATCATTGACTTGCCGTGCACTTATTTTACAAAACGAATTATCAGGCGTATAATGTGGTTTTATGTTTTGAGTTTATCGGTTGAAAACTTCAAGCCCCGGTTGTCGAAAGCGGATTAACGCGAATCCGGCATTAAAAATTAAATTTACCCAAGTTGTTATTTCTCTTTTTCCATGGCTTTTCATTGATATTTTTCATTAAATAGTTTTTTAATATTTCTATACTTTTTAAGGATTTTTAGGGACTTTTTATTCTAGTACTTTTAAATATTTTTATAGCTTTTAGGTATTTTTTATTCTAGCATTATATATAGGACCCCCTTTGATACCAGTGCTTTTACACTGACGGGGTTATCCTGTATAAATATTATGTTATTATTATGTTCATTTCTTTAAGGCTCAGGCACGATGTTCTGTCTGGTTGATATTCCCTGGAAGCGGGTTCCAACATGTCACCATGGGTTCCAGGACTTTATTTTCTTTCCTCTTACAAGGACAGCACCTTTCTCAGGATCTTTGCTGTACCCAACAATGCTGTTTTCTGAATAGTTTCCATTCTTATGGTTACACCAATTTGCTTCATGTACTTCTCACAGTTAACTGAAATGGCACCAAGTGCCCCGATAACAACTGGGATGACAGTGGCTTTCCGCATGTGTCAGAGTTTTGCCACTTCATCTTTCAATAGTTGGTATTTCTCAATCTTCTCCAACCTCGTTCCCAGGGTCTCTCATCTTCCCGCCCCCTGGAGCGAGAGAAGAGAGACCCTGGTCAACTCTGGTCACGTGTGTCCCAAAATCTGGGATGTAACAAATAAAAGATTTGAGGGAGGGGCGGCAAAGTGTGAAATTTGTTCGCTCTAACAGAGCATTGCAAATCAAAACAAATCCGAAAAGCGTTTGGCGGCTTCCGATAAATGTGAGGCGGCTGTCATCCGCAGACTTCAAAACATATCCACATCGACTGGTTTTGAGAGTGCAAGTTGCTTTAGGATCTGTAAATTAACAGTTGGGGAATTGTCACTGCGCTTGAAGTTTTGTCGGCAGTATTAAAAGCTAATTTTGGACTCGCTACACAATTACAGTCCAATTTTACTGGACGCCGCCGCTAAGCTCGGTCTCGGCAGAAAATGCTTTTGATTTTATATGGCATTGTTCCGAACTGATCGCTAGCAGGCGATCTTCAAGCTTCATTCGACAGGCACATTAAATTGTCGCTGTCTGTTCTCGGACGATGGCGAAGTGGAAAAATATTTTGACATGCAGATTGACTCTATACTTTTTTAACAGGAAACGAGATAGAGAAGATAAATGATAGCTTTTATTCTTCGTAGGTCATTTAGGTGAGGCATGTTGTTTTGTTCAACTTTTACCAGTTCCAGTCGTTTGAATGTCTATACAAGATCTTTACATTTCATTCTTTCATTATACGCTTGTAAAATTATTGAACGATAACCATTTTAATCCTTGCGCATAATTCATTCGCTTTTGTTTGAATCGTTTGATTGAACAGTTTCCGGACATCAACGGACTCGCGCATAGCACGAGCCACTGTGAAGACACTGTCGACCCCTCCTTAGGAATATAATTGTCCAAGAGGCACGTGACCAGAGTTGACCAGGGTCTCTCTTTTCTCGCTCCAGGGGGCGGGAAGATGAGAGACCCTGGGAACGAGGTTGAATCTTCTCGAGCTCCTTATCTCTCACCCTGTCATCACCTGGGATGGTACTATCAATTATGATCACCTCTCTCTTTTTCTCTTTTTTTTTTTATGATCACCTCTCTCTCTTTTTCTTATCAATAAAGAGAATTTTTTAATAAAGATTACTATTGTTTATAAATAAATAAAGACAATGTCTGGTCTTATTATTATTATTATTATTATTATTATTATTATTATTATTATTATTATTATTATTATTTGTAATTTTATAGAATTTTGAATTTTTATTATCAATTATTTTTATTTTTATCTTTTGTAATTAAGATATTTTTAAATTGTGAATAAAGTTTTTATTGTTTTATATTTATTATTATTATTATTATTATTATTATTATTCATTAAAAAGCTATTTGACATAATAATAACAACTTTATTTACAATTTAAAAAATATCTTAATTACAAAAAATAAAAATAGAAATAATTGATAATTAAAATTCAAAATTCTATAAAATTACAAATTCCATGATATTAAAAAATGATATTAAATGATATTAAAATTATACAATCGAATTATAATAATGACGGCTAAACCAGTATCCATAAAACGCCCTAAGTATAAAAACATATATATAAAAGCAACCGTGTATTTCAAATATCCGCACTAGCTACATTTATTTTGCAGTCTAATGATTGCTCTATCTTGCTACGAAACGGCGTTCGCGAACCTCTAACGCATGCATGTACCGATCTTAAGAGTTCAAACGAAATCTGTGTCCTGAGCCAAGTAATTACAATATGATAAGGCTCAGTATCTTTGACTGACGGAAGCTGAAATTTTGCGGTGTATTATTCAGCGAGAGTTTTTTTCTGCGGGAATTTATTACTCATGCGCGCAGCGGCATGAGTCCAGGTTTATTGCCTTGTTTTTTTTTTTAAGTTTCCAGTATCCCGCGGGACGACAACACGTGATGTGGCACGAGTGATGCGGGTGACAAGTTGGTTCCAAGGTAAGGAACTTGATATTGTGCAATCTATTTACGACTGCTTTCTTGTAGTTCTTCTTAGTTTGTTACAAGCTACACCGCGCTGACGAGCCCCAAGAAAGGGCGAACTGTCCGCGGTTGGTACCCTGCTTTATCGGTTTCTGTCGCATTGGTGTATCGCAAAATCTACCTTTTTACGTAGTCAGATCAGCCTTGCAGTTTGTCGTTTATGTTATACCAAAGACTTCGTTATATAGAGGTTCGTTAAATCGAGGTTCCACTGTATGAAATCTGGGGTGACGTTAAATCTGGGGTGATGTTAAAACTGGGGTGACGTTAAATCTGGGGTGACGTTAAATCTGGGGTGACGTTAAATCTGGGGTGACCGGTCGCCCGAAGACAAAAGTTAGTAGCGTGAAGACCCCGGGCGCTGCTAGAGTGCAGCCCTGCATTATACTGTACCTATAACGGTTTTTCCAACTATTCCTCTATAATTATCCTTCCAGCTACCGAGAACTGAAGCGTAAACGGATCAAATAATCAAGCGTGTGATGGGAAGTACTACAGGAGTAAAACGGTTATCTCCCAGTATTTTGTCGCCGGTACTCATTTAAACACCTGGGTGGAGAGAGACAATGTGGGGTAAAATTTCTTGTCTAAGGAAACAACACCAAAGAGAGCAGGCCTTGAACCACAGACCTTCAGATCTAAAGTCCAACGTGCTTACCACTACACCACCACACAAGCTAACCACTACACCACCACACAGGCTGTAAAGTTTCTTGTCTAAGGAAACAACATGACGGCCGGGACCAGGCCTTGAACCACAGACCTTCAGCTCTGAAGTCCAACGCGCTAACCGCGTCCTGGTTAGCTCAGTTAGTTGGGCGCCAGTCTGCAGAGCGGGAGGTCGCGGGTTCAGGTCTTTAATAACTGGTAAGATCATGCAGTCTGTGCTCAAACACCAGGGATTTCGTTTGAGGCCGGAGGCCGGACGAAACGTCCGGTCGTTTGACATGTAAAGTCCGGTACATTCACACGAAATAATTATTTTTTCAAGTGTAAATAAATCGCCCAAGTCCGTTTGTCTCACCAATGAATCCGGTACTTTAAAATGTTACCGAACGAAAACCCTGAAACACCTTGTCTCAGTTCAGATGATCGCGTCATTGGGCGGTGACGTTAAGCCGTTGGCCTTTGCTCCTTCACCTTCTCACATTAAAATAGTAAGGACGTAAAAGAACCCACATCACTGTTCGAAAAAGAGTAGGGGACGTAGTCCCCGGTGTTGTGGTCTGGTCTCCATGGGGGATTGATATCAATTGGGACGTATGTCCTGTTTCTTTCTCCTGTCACGGCGACAAAAGTCGGCACTGTGACAAAGTGAGTAGTAGTAGAACCACTACACCACCGCACCTAAATTTTGTCATTTCCAGGATTCCAGCTAGTGCCAGTACGATTCAGTCTTGCCAAACACAGTCGTCATATAGTAAAAACAAACTACAACTGCAAGGAAGCACACTATACCATCCCCTTGGTATGGTCATTACCTTACGCATGCGCACAACCATATTACCCTGGTAGCAGCAGCCATGGACAGCTGTTTCATCAGCATGACATAGCCAGGTGTAAAGGTTTCATATAAAATTATCAACCCCACCAATGTACTACCAAGGGGGATGCATTAAGCATCTCTGTAAGTGCCAGCTCCACATAGGCCATGTGGTGGATGTTGGCTGGGGACTGCAAAACAGTCTTTGACATGCGTATGGAGAGGTGGATATGTATTTTAGGACTGCATTTGCCACATAGTTTGTCATGAAGTACCCAGGCCTTTAAACGCTCACTCATTTTTGGGGACAATATCATGACACCACGAGAATAAGATATGGCCAACATGCAATCTGTTTCCTAGACCTATGCATGCAGACTTTGCATTTGCCAGTGACCAGAAGAGATCACCTACATGGTTCAGGCACTTGGCACCAAGCACTCAGGGAAAATACAAGCACCCATATCTACTCCCACAGACAGGTTCAACACAAAGATAACACATAGATTATTAGTATTCAGTATTTTTTGGTCAACAGAATTTTTTATATTATTCACTTGTTACTTCCTGTGGGTAGATAAGTTGTCACTTCAATAGGCATGATCCACGATTTTAAAATAAATAACTATTTTCTTTTTATACCAGTTGCTGTGCCACAATATATGTGCACACCCATGAGCATTTTTACAGGTCTACAGTGTGACCACAGATACTTCATCCATAATAGCTCATCTAAGTACTTTCATAAGTTATGTTGTGTACATGGTCACTTATTTGTAACTGGAAATCAGCTCAGTCTAAAATTTTTTCTACTATTTCTTCTTTTAAACATTTTCACCAGTGGAGTGTCTATTGTGGTTTGGTTGCCATCAGTAACAATAGATTATAGCATTATTGAATTTGATTTTTTTAATTATTTGGGGGACACCTCGATTGGACTTTAGGTTCCATTTGCATCTCACCCATTTGGGCAAATGTAATTTTTCATAGTTTTTTTCTTTTTTTTAATAATGCCATCTCTGTATTTGAATTACATGGAGGCCTATAAGAAAGTTATTTAAAAATAATAATAAATAAAGTCCCTGTCACCCTAATTCAATTAATAAATTTTGTTATTAGCTTTTTTAATCCTTTTTTTTTTTCATGATCTAGTATTTAACTACATTTTAATGTTTTTTGGGTAGGCGCCTCACATGGGGCTTCACGTCTAGTTTGGGCCTTTCCCTTTGGTTCAACTTTTTTTGCAAATTATAGTAAGTTTATGTCCAATTAAGTTGAAAAAATTACCCATTTAACTACTGTTTTACACATCCTTCCATGACATGTAAATAACCTCTATAAACTAAAACAATTTCCATTTTTGGTGATTGGATCTCAATACATGTACCTGTAACATCAGTGGCTGCATAAATTACTCCATAGAGGAAATCAGTTTCAAATCAAAACCCAGGTTGCAATTAGTCCTACACTATACATTGTTCTTCAAATTACCTTGAATCAGTTTTCATTCTATTGAGAGAAACTTCCTTTTTCATCCTTCTATAAGGTTTGACTTCCGATCTTAAAACATAAGGAAGATGTTAGTTTCAAATTAAAAAAAGCTGAAAATATTAAATAATTATATAAATATTTTTATTATGGAATTCTTGTTTTGCATGAGATCGAGTGGCTCAAGAAATGAAGACAAACTATTTCAACCTCTGATCAAATGAAAATAAAGCCACTAATTGTCACCAAACTGGCAGGTACCCAAATAGAGTTTCTCATTCTCCACCGCTCCACACACCCCCCCCCCCCCCCCACACCATAACTCCCCCACCAAATTGCCAAGTTAAGACAATGAGCATGATTTAGACTTAAGTTCAAATATCAAGGCTGCTGCAATATTAAATTAAAATATCAAGGCAACTTTTTAGTAAGGCAACCTTATTTTAGGTCTACCTATAACCTATGCATTCCGCTTTGAGTTCTCTGTTAGGTTACTTCTGTCCGGTACTGTAAGTACTATGTGTTCAGGCAATTTGCAAAAAGACGGCAGAATTCTGGGCAAAAACTAAAAAATAATAATTTCGAAACTCCCTCTTACCCGGTCACCCACCAGGTCCTCAACTAATAATCATTGTAAGGAGAAATTGAGTGGCTGGATGCATGAAGGGCCTATATCAATTTTTTTTTTTTTTTTTTTTTTTTTTTTGTGCTCTTTTAGATTAAAATCAGAGGCCTCATGCAACTGAATGAGCAATGCCCCCAAATAAGCGCTGCCAGTGCAGCCCTGGAATAAGTGCTGCACCCTTCAACAAGAATGTGATGCTTTTCCCAAGAGCACGTAAGTTCAAGAGTAATGATTATTTGAAGAGTGACGAAGTGAGAATGCAAAATGTTTTGCTTTAAACCAACTGCATAAAATTTATTCTCATACATGAATAATTATTCTTCCTTTTAGAAAATGAGTTGACATGTTCCATTTTAAAAAATGTGTTTTAGGGACTTTTTAATGAGCACCACCCCCAAATATACCCTGCCCTTAAATTGAGTAAATAAAGCACATGTCCTACAGTAATATTAATCTCAGCAAAAAATATCATATAACCCTCTTCTTCACAATCAATTCAGAGGTTCAACCCCTTAACTTTTCACACATCAACTTATATGTAAAAGATTAACCTCTTTTGTATACCTCTAAGATTGGATGAAAGATTATCCCATAACAGGGTCACATAAATGCTGGCTACTAAAAGTAATCCAAAGCCTTTTAAAATAATTTATAGACACTTTAAAAGTATACAAAGTTAATATTATTCTCAGACATACAAATGAGAATTGGTTTTACATGTGAACTAGTGGACCTTGACATTTGTTAGTTTCCAATAACATTGTTCAATGTTATTTCTAAATTTTGCAATTTAGTTTGAGCAGAAAAACCATTGAAATTACCGGAAGAAAAATCTTGAAATTTGGAAGAATGAACTACAGTCAAACCTCTGCGAACAGACACCTCCCGTAGGCAGACAGCTCCCATTAGTGAACACTTAGTCGTGGTTCCAGGCACATACAAACACTACATTTTTAACCTCCCATAAGGGCTGATGGTGTCTGTTTATGGGAGGTTCCACTGTATTTGAGAAATGTCATTTGTATTCAATTATTGCACCACTAAAGTGGACCTTCACATTTGTGAGTTTTCAGTAATACTGCTCGAAGTTTATTCTAAATTTTGCTGTTTAGTTTGTTTGAGCAGAAAAACCATCGAAATTGGCGAAAAGAAACCTTGAAATTTGGAGGAAAATGGCTCTGCTGGCATTTCGATTCAATTATTAAGTTGCACTACTAAAGCGGACCTTCACATTTGTGAGTTTTAAATAACATTTCTCGAATTTTATTCTAAATTTTGCTATTTAGCATGGGCAGAAAAAACATCGAAATTGCCGAAAAGGAACCTTGAAATTAGAAGGAATGAACTATTTGAGAAATGGCTCTACAGAAATAAGCTTACTTATAAAATGAAAGGACATTTTGCGAAAGTCCAAACAAATGTCCGTGAAAATTGCGAACTTTCGCTATTTCTTGACATTGTGCAAGAAAGGTTTAATAGCTCGCACATTTTCGAATTCTACTAATTTTTGGGGCCACTTTCAAACGGTTTCGGCAGTTCTATTTTTTCCTTGCCCACGTGCAAAGTTCCTCAAGCTGAAGTTCAAAAATTACAAGTTTATATATGGACAAACTTCTATGTATTGGATTGGAAAAACCTGGGTATTTTACCTAGAATGGAATAGAAATGGAACAATTGAAATCTTGCATACCTTCTACAGCGATTAAGGGCTTTAAATTCCACAAATAACCGGATGAAAATAAGCTTTTATCGATCCGCCATGTTGTCAAAATATTGCCAGCTCTTTCGGTTTTGCAGGTTCATATTACGCGCCACTTTGTTGTTCCCAAAGTTCCCGGATATTGAATCCAGATCCTTTCGGTCAACTTCGGCGGGGAAAGAAGCAGCTTCCCGGTTTAATAGCGGAAATGACGGGATTTAGGTGTAAAATGAAAGGAAGAGGTGTAAAAGAAGTACAGGTAAAAAAAAAGGAGTGACACATAAGTGTGGGCTACCAAAGATACGGGGATTTCCCAAGAGAAAGGGGGGAGTGATTGGGACTAACCGCATCGGATACCACCCCCTCAGACGAAAACCCAATTAATAACAGAACAATCTCCGATTAGTCGGTATCCCAGTATAGGGTCTGGATCGGGATGCTAGAACATCAGTTATCAGTGAAATTATCGGCCATTTTACAGCTGTCAGTTACTTTTGACAGATCTCGAATCTCTGCAATCAGTTAAAAAACGCGGCACTTCTCAGCTGACATTTAACATTTTGGCCAATTAACAACTTTAAATCCCAACATACAGAAATCTCTATATAAACAGGTTATATAACTGGGCCGGTGCTCATTCTTCACTGAACAAGGTGTTTTCGCTAAAGTTAAATGTGTTCGCGAGTTTTCCACCCGCTCTCAATTATTATTTTCCAGGTGCCGCTGTGGAGCGCGGAGCGCGAGACACGTGGAGAATTTCTTTTCATCGAAAACCGTCAGTCATCGTGTCCGTAAGGAATTTTCCATAGCCAAGATACAAAGAACTGCTGGAACTGCATGTGATTCATTGTTTATCTCAAACTTTACACTAGGGAAAATAAAAAATATATATATTGAAGGGCAATGTAAAATTTTCAATAAATATAGCAAGTTTAAAACAAGAACAGAAAAAAGGTACTATGACAAATTGATTAAAAATATATTAAAACATCAGTAATAATAAAAACTATGAGACAAATGGTTTCGCGGAATTTTCCATGCGTTTAGGAATCCCTCCGCACACGCTGCTCCACACTAAACGAGGACTTTATCTTTCTCTTTTCTGTGGTTTATTACGACTCTTCAAGATTACACATCCTTTGTACATTCTAATAACAATCTAGTAACAATCTAGTACAATCTCCGGACCTCCTGTTCTGGACAATTTGGTCTAAAAGTTACAATGTTCAACTTATTTATACATGTTATGGGCGGATATACGCCTTTACTAGGCCTTGATACATAAATCTGGCTACATACTACAGAAATTAGGCACAATTATTCCTTTTTAGTATATACTGAAACAGTGGATAGCATTGTTGGCGCGCTCTGAATGGCTACTGAAACTCGGAATAGCAAGTGCTGTTCACCTCCCAGCAATTTGCGCGCTAAAATTGTAATCGTTGACAGGAATAAATGAGTTAAAAAGCATCATTTTCGTTATATTATCTCACTGTTTCAGTATATACTAAAACTTCGCGGCGAGGTAAATATCCATAACACTATTTGCATTATTCCTTTCGATAAAAAAAAAAAACAATTTCGATTAAGAAAATTCATTCCATTAAAAATATATCGTATATTCCTTAGTCTGGTTCCTTACAAGGATTATTAGTTCCTAAATTCACGAATCATGTTGCCATTTTACTAACTTTCACGTTTCACGCACTGATTTTTGCCCTGATCACGCGTCACGCATAAACCCTTTGCCACCTTAAAAGTACTATGACAAATTGATTTCAATTAAAAATATATCAAGACATCAATAAGAAGCACAAAAACAGTGAAAAAAATAGAAGTCAATACTTGCTCATATTTTCTATGAAGACAAATTGTAATTTGTAAACTGAAGAGACTCTTGTGCTGCGTCGGTGGCAAGTGAAACATTAAAAATATGGAATCAATGTCCATCGTCATATTATAATTACGGTATTTTTACGAGATTTGACTATTTTTTGGTTTTTGTTTTCCATGGCTACTTACTTATTACTTACTTATCCTCTTCGGGCCCACGAGGACTCTTGAGGCCATGGCTACTTTACATTTTTTACTGTAACTTTTAGTACTTATATATTTTTGCGAGATTTGGCTATTTTTCGTTTTGGTTCTCATGGTTACTTTACAATATTTACTGTTAATTCTAGTGCTTATTTATGCAGGAAGCTTCTTTACCTTGCTCGTGTAACATGCATTGATTTAAAATCAATGGGTTTGAAGATATCTTGATACAACAAATTCATGTCCGAATCGCTCAAGTTTTTGCCTGCGTCGGTTAATTTTTCGCCATATTTCAACAAAAAGATATGTCTTACAAAGCTCGATGAGCCGCTTTCAGTTGCTTCTTCTTCCCCTTCTTCACCTTTTTCTTCTTCGTCGATGAAAACTTCATCATCATCATCATCATCATCATCTTCTTCTTCTTCTTCTTCTTCTTCTTCTTCTTCAAAGGAAACTTCTCCAATTTCCGCTGGAACTTTCTGCTCTTTTTCTTGATCTTCAAAGCTTACTTTCATGGACTGAGACGAACCCAGTCCTTTCGTCGTCAGGGAAAGGTCTTTAATCTCGCGCAGAATATCGTTAAGTTCCGAGACTGGCCGCGATTGGCCGGTCTCTGAGCACAACTGCTCGATCATTGGATCGTCATGTTCTTCGCTCTTCTGTGAGGGATGGCGATTTACCTTGAGAGAGATATCATCGTCGATGTTCGCGAATGGCAGATGGCCACATGCAATCTTCACGGATACTTCAGCAATTCCATGGAGCGCCCCGGAGACCTTGCAGTTGAACGCTTCAGATTCTCTGTTTCCTTTACCATTTGGATTCCTTCTCCAAATGAAAGGCGGCCACGCGCATTTGCTGTTTGCTCGCAGTGCAGTTAACCGGGTAGTCATTTTCGGCAATGTTTTTCGACTGAGTTATATCACGGCTACTTCAAAGTTTTTGGCGTTTGGTAGCTATAGGTTCTGTACCCACTATCAAAGTGGACTCGTAAATGAACAAGACAGTGTTCTTGAACCTTTTATAGCCATTTATTGCAATGAATGAAGAGATTGCAATTAGTGGCTAATTAATGAGAGTTAATGCAATTAGAGGTGCTATATATAACTCTTTCAAAGGAGAGCCAAAACATAATATATTTCATTTGAACAAACAAGGACGAAAAACGAACCGACTAAAGTAAAATTTTCAATATTTTCAAAATAAGTCAATACCACAGTCATGACGATATTCCCAGCATGAATAAATCCAATCAGAAGCCACCAAACCCAGTTGTAACATGTATTTCGACGAGTTCTGATTGGTTTGTTAGATTGTTTTCGTCTCTCGTATGGAAACACCAATGTTTTCTACGAACTGTTGATAAAAATAACTTTGTTCACATGGAAACACCAATGTTTTCTACGAACTGTTGATAAAAACTGCTTTGTTCACATGGAAACACCAATGTTTTCTACAAATCGTTGATAAAAACATCTTCATTAACATGGAACGGCAATGTTTTCTACAAACTATTGATAAAAATAGCTTTGTTCACATGGAAACACCAATGTTTTCTACAAACAGTTGATAAAAACAATTTTGTCTCGCATGAAAACGCCAATGTTTTCTACAAACCGTTGATAAAAACAGCTTTGTTCACATGTAAAAAACAATTTTGCTCACATGGAAACGTCATTGTTTTCAAGATTGCAATTAGTGGCTAATTAATGAGAGTTAATGCAATTAGAGGTGCTATATATAACTCTTTCAAAGGAGAGCCAAAACATAATATATTTTATTTTTACGAACCGATTAAAGGAAACATTTTCCATTCCACGAAAATTTTCAATGTTTTCAAAATAAGTCAATACTACAGTCATGACGATACTCCCAGCATGAATAAAAAATATCTCGCTCCACTTTCGCAACCAATCAGAAGCCACCAAAACCAGTTGTAACATGTATTTCGACGAGTTGTGATTGGTTCGTTAGATTGTTTTCGTCTGTCTCATATGGAAACACCATTGTTTTCTACGAACTGTTAATAAAAACAGCTTTGTTCATATGGAAACACCAATGTTTTCTACAAACTGTTGATAAAAACATCTTTGTTCACATGGAAACGCCAATATTTTCTACAAACTGTTGATAAAAACAATCTTGTCTCACGTGGAAACAGCAATGGTTTCTCCAACCTGTTGATAAAAACAGCTTTGACATGGAAACGCCAATGTTTTCTACAAACTGTTGATAAAAACATCTTTGTTCACATAGAAACACTGTATTTTCTACAAACTGTTGATGAAAGCAATCTTGGTTCACATGGAAACACCAATGTTTTCTACAAACTGTTGATAAAAACATCTTCGTTCACACGGAAACGCCAATGTTTTCTACAAACTATTGATAAAAATAGCTTTGTTCACATGGAAACACCAATGTTTTCTACAAACTGTTGATAAAAACAATTTTGTCTCGCATGGAAAGGCCAATGTTTTCTACAAACTGTTGATAAAAACAGCTTTGTTCACATGTAAAAAAAATTTTTGCTCACATGGAAACGTCATTGTTTTCAACAAACTCTTGATAAAAACGAAGTCAGAATGGTTCTAAAATTTGCTTTGGTAACCTACGGAGGTGCTCGTCGTGCCATTTGTAAATTTGTACCGCTTGAGGTGCTAATAAAATGAACATCGTACTGCGGTATCTTATATTTTGGTTACGTATTGAGCCGAAAAAAAAATATGACAGGAACTATTTGTCAGACGACTGGATTTTGTTGTCTCTCATTCATGTTTTAGAATTCGTACTTCCAGGAGCATGACTGGTGCGTACCTCTTTGGGGTAAAAATTCTGACTCGTCCCCAGTCGTCTCTCAATTAACGAGAGGAGCGCGAGGTGTGATGGGAAGGAGGAAAGACGGGAGACCATAACCCTTTCCTTTTCCTCCTTCCCATCACCCCCTGCGGTCGCGCTTCCCTCGTTCCGCGTCTATATCCCGTCTCCCGCGTCTTACCTAGAAAGACGACTGGGGACGAGTCAGGTAAAAATCTGTTTGAATAACGAATGAAAGAATGAATGAATGAATGAAACAACGAGTGTTCACTTCGCCTTTCGCTGGACACACGTGACGATGCCGCGCAATATGATTACATACAACTGACTCACGACTGCCGTCACTCTCTCTGTCCACTCCTGAAATTGTTTAGCCTACGAATACAGTAGCCTCTCATCGCTCCCTACCGCTAGGGACGTTCGCGCGAGAAAGCGAACGCCCCTAGCAGCTGGGAGCGATAAGAGGCGGCTGTATTCTTAGGCTAGAAATTGTGTGCCTCAATTGCAATATTGGCGACTTTTCTTCCAAGTGGCATTGCAGCAAACAATTTAGGTTTGAGCATCAGTACTCTGCAAGTTCCATTGACGACGCCGGAGGTAGGTTCTGGGATCCAGTGCTGCAAGTGCGAGCAATTTTTCACCTTGTACCTTGCGCGCGGCTGCTTTTATAACCAGATTGAAAGAACCGGAACAAACGTTTTTCTCACGCGTGCGCTTCGCATACGCACTCGTTCCCAGGACCAATAGATTTAATACAAATGAAATCAGTTGTTTATTATATCTTAGTTTTGATCTGAAAGGAAAAATCTCTCAGGCACGTTCTTGGGGTAAACCTGTTCAAAGTTGGGCTAAAATGCTTCAGAAGCGACGAGCAGGATTTGTGCTAGGCCTGTCACCTTTTGTAACAAAATGCAAGGCTAGTATAATGGTACCTTGGGTGCCAGAGACTTTTCTCGCGGTCGATTTCTCAGGAAAGCGTACCGCGAACCCGGGGGGGGGGGGGGTACCCAACAAAGTTTTGTACGGGGATGCTCCGCCCCAAGGTCCAAACCCTTACCCTTTCACATACCGATTTTGACAGGAAAAGGTACCCCTTTCATATGCCTTTCAATGAAAGTGGTACCCCTTTCATATACCTTTCATTGAAAATGGTACCCCTTTCATATAGCCTTTACTTGCGTCTGTTTGATGTATTTTGAAAGGCGCTTTTTATAATACTTATATGGCAGATTTCCCTACCCTTTTTTATACTTCAACTTGTGTTTTCCCTACCTTTTCCTATACTTCGTGAAATCCCTACCCTTTCATATACTTCAACCCGTGAAATCCCTACCCTTTCATATACCTCCAGCCTTAAAAAGGTACCCCTTTCGGGCGGAGCATCCCCGTATAGCCCATTATAGGGAGTACCCCCCCCCCCTCCGGGACCGCGAAAGAACCTCTGGTACCCAGATTTAATCGCCAATACTTCAACTAGTTGACCAAGTCTTCTAGTCTTGCCCTGTAGAAAACGTTCTACTATTCGAAGTCACTCAAACCTCTATAAAGCGGTCACCCTCTGGGAATAGCCAACTGAGCCGCGCTTAATGGAGGTGACCAGTCAAGTTTATAGTAAATGTGGGGAGCCGATTGGTTTGACTGCACTGGCCTTGCATCTCAGTTTGCATTTTGAACTGTTTGATATATACACTTTGAATGATGCTATGACAATGAAACCTAGAGAGTAGATAGCACGTCCAGAACTGTTTCCTTTGCGGTCCACAAAATGGGATGATGATGTCATACGACGTGGTAATAAGTTATCAGTTCTACACAGCCACCATCTTGGATCCGCCAACTTGGATCCGCCGTCTTCGATTTCAAATGATGATCCGTAAAGCGTGGTCCCTTGTATTTTTAAGATTTGTAATGCAGCCTGGACTGGGAGCTAGGTGCATAGCGAATACCTTTTAAAAATAGCTATATTTCAATTTAGTAGAATTTTATTATTGAGTTGAGGATACTAGACAGGTATCATTAATAAGTTTACACTTGTGTAAGCTAGGAAATCATTGACACATTAATAAAGTTATTATTAATATTTTTATTATTATAGTAATAATAATAATTATAATAATAGTCGGATGTGGAGGCTTAGCTTTAGGGGTGGCGAATAGTACCTTCAAAATCGTGGGTCTCGGAAAATTTTGGTCCGGTCTCGAAATCTCGGCAGTTTTTGTTTCAAGTCTCAAAGTCTCGTTTGGCTGGTACTTTTTATGTCTCGGAGTCTCGGCTTTTTTTCCTCGAGGTCTCGGAGTCTTGGCTACATTTGTCAAGCATTCTTATTCTTCATCCTTTTTTTTTTCTTTGATAAAGGTGATTCGGATATTTTTAGCACTGAGCCTCGGGCTCGGTTTTTTCCCGCATTGGGTCTCGGGCTCGGATTTTATAACGTAGCTGCGGTCGCGCGGTCTCTGATTTTGAAACAAGGGTCTCGGCGTCTCGGCGAGTCTCGGATTTACCATTCGCCACCCCTACCTTTGTAGCTCCGAAAACATATATTTTAGGACTTTTAGGGGCTTTTAGGACTATTTAAAGATTGGATAAGATCATAAGAAACTGAAACCTGTTCTAAAAAGGTCTGCTTCGTATTTGATGTTTCTCTTTATTCTCGTTATCTATCTGTTTTATAAATGCATTGGCATTGTAAGACACTAGCTGTTTGATCGCTTTTATTGCACGTTTGTCGTCATAAAATTGTTTATTATTGAACAAGAAGTGTCAACTTTGACAGCTAGACTAGATAGTCCAAAAATAAATCCCTACCTGTCAGAGAACACCACGCACAGTCAAGAAATTTCATGGAGTCGCTCGCGCACAAAGTGTCCAAAGTGACCTATTTGCGGGCGACACTCCATCTCAAGTCGTCTCAAGAATCAAACATTTACCTGAACAATTAACATCGTTTATTGATCGCAACTGAACAGGAAGCGCGCGCACTTTACACAAAGAAAGTGTTTGTCTAGCTAAACGCACGCTAATACTGCTCAGAATTTGACACAAAGAAAACATACGTGTTGTAACCCAACAAATTGCGTTCCTTTTTAGCGTTATTTGATCGGTATAACGTGGATAAGAGGACGGGATCAAGTCGATATTATTTTGCTTGCGGATTGTTTCAGATCAACATTTGCCAAGTTGCTTTGTTGTCCTAAGTGCGCACAATAAAAATCCCTTTGACTAATTACAGTCCTTTGTTCTGATTCGCCGAAAGCATAAAATCCTAATCATAACGCTTGATCCCTTTCAAAACAATTCGCGCCGTTTTGACACTTGACTCCTCAAAGATCCGCCCTCTAAGGTGACAAGCGGCCTTGTGACTAAAGAATTTCCGATACAGTCGATTAGTTACCGCACGGGCCAATGAGAAAGCGCGATTTTGATTAGTAACAAACTGCCCAGGCATTATCACACGTTTGACTGAGAATATCAAAGCCACAATACAACACATTTAAATACCAGCACTTCATGTTCACAGAAATTTGATGTTCTCGTATGGGACGGTATGGAATCGTTCGACAACGTCACGCCAGGCAAGGCTGAGACTACGAACCTAGCTTTTTCCGCCGATCAAGTCGCCTGCGTTTGTGATGCGCTCAGGCAATCTGGAGATCTCGAAAGGTTGGCTCGATTTCTGTGGTCACTCCCCCCAAACGAGCTACTAAACGGAACTGAGAGTGTGCTCAAAGCTCGAGCTTTCGTCGCGTTCCATCGTGGAAGATTTCGCGAAGTTTATTCGATACTCGAGAGCCATGAATTCGATCCATCATCGCATGAAATGTTGCAGAATATGTGGTACAAGTCGCATTACTGCGAAGCTGAAAAACTCAGAGGCAGAGAATTGGGGGCTGTGGACAAATACAGGATTAGACGGAAGTATCCGCTCCCACGGACTATTTGGGACGGAGAGGAAACTGTGTATTGTTTCAAGGAGAAATCGCGGCAGTTGTTGAAGCAATGCTACGAACAAAATCGCTACCCGACTCCTCAAGAGAAACGCCTGATTGCTAAACGGACTGGTCTAACTTTGAAGCAAGTGAGTAATTGGTTCAAGAACCGGAGACAACGAGACCGAATCCCCTCGAACAAAAGGTAAGATCACACGGGAATTAACTGCAAGTGTGCACAAGAAAACGCGTACTATTATTTCTTGTTTGCCAATGCATCTTCGCTTGATCGTTTTCAAAGAGAAGTCGTTGTTATTCTTTGTGTAGCATTGATTTGTATAATTAGTGTCATTGTATTGTTTCAATGGAAGGCAAAGAATAAAACAAGATGGGTAGTGACGGTAGTCAACCTTTCTTATCGACTGAGATTACAATACCACGATAAATCTGTAATTTATACTGGTTGGCGATCTCTTACTAATGACATTCTTCTTTGGGATATTTGTGAAGGACGACGTCGATCGAATCATCAGATATTTTGCAAACCAAAGCACTCCGTTCACCCCTTGTATTTCTCTTCAATGATATGTGATGTACATGTACCACGATTTCGTCCAATTCATTTGATATCCGGGAGACTATTAAATATTGATATAAACTCTACCTTAAATCTTCCCTTCAGTGGTTTGATCGACTGTGTCTCGATTACAGGACTATCGAGTCGAAACAGCTGTCTCAAAATGCCCCTTGTCATTACAATGAATGTTATTTACCTTTTATTAAAATTTCAAAATTTCGTTCTCATGTTTCACCAATGTAAACTAATAGGCCGTGTCTATTTCACATATACAGCGACGAAACAATCAGGAAAAGCGTGGATTCCATGGGTCCCGATTCTCCCGGACTTCACGGAACTATGTTGGGTGAAAATGGCGGCGAATCTGAAGATGACGAAATTCCACCACCGTTAACGAAAACGGAACAAGAACTGTTGAACAATTGTTTGTATCCGTCCGCGAATCACGAAGCGGTTCAGATCGTCTGCGTCGAAATGCCAACTGCATGCAATGGAGCTGGAGAATTAAACGAAGACGCTGTTGTAGTGAAAAAGGAAGAATATTAGTGCGAAAAATCCCGGGAAAAATCAATGAACGAATGGTATGTCACATGACGCAAAGCGGGGCTTCAAGTTTGTGGTGAAACTGGCTTATTATCGCTTGGGATTGTAATAATTTCATATAATTGCTACGCGAAACTTTTTAGATGAGAAAAGCTACTTCTGTATTCAAATTTAATAACAAATTGCAGGGAAGGGAAGGGTTCATGTTCGGTTACAGTCGTGTGGTGTTTTTATTGGAATTTCCCGTATCGACGGTGCGTACGTTTTAATGATCGGCTTTTATTGATAATCTGGTGGAGTTTTAATACCAACTAGATGCAAAAATTCAAGTCTGAGAGTAGAAAATGTAACTCCCTTCCATCCACTCTTATGGGCCTATACACAGTATGTTTTTTATCCTGCAGTGAAAAGCAACACAAACAAAAACCGAATTAAATCTCTACAAAACCGCGTTGAAACTTTCTCGTGGGTGGTAATGACAGCTATATTTCACCATACAAAGAGCGTATTTCATCATATGACATTTCATGCCCTTCTGTTTATCTGTTTTTATTGAAACCCTACCTGTTAAAAGTCCTAGTTAAGTTGTCTGGCCAGCACTCAATGTTGTGAAAACTGATCGGCGTTTCTAGCTCTGTAAATGAATCTATTTCCGTGACATTCCATGAAATATATTTTGGCACGAATGACGTTTGTCAGATTGTGATATCAAAAGATATTTTTATACGAAATGTACACAGTGGAATGTTTACTTAAATAATAAATATGTTTCATTTCCCATTTGTAGTGATTGTCAGTTACTATTTTGTTGCTCTTCAGTCTTCTTTTTTTCCATAGTAAAAGCGTAATAAATATGAACGGATGGGCTGCAATGTCACCAAAATAGATTACAGTACAAGCATCATCTCTGTCGCGCCGAGTTTGATAGGAAACACGCCCCTGCACCGAAACTCCACGTACACCGCGTATCGAGTTTCCGCTGGCGCGCGCGCGGCAAGAATTTTTCGCGAACTCGCGTGTTCACAACCTGTAAAATGTCGCATATCGGTTTGGTAACAAAACATTATTCCTGTATATCCTCTCCTATATATAAGTACACCACAGCTCCTTAACAGCAATTCTTAACAAACATTTACACCAAATTAGCCAAAACAACGCTTCTTTATCAATATTTTTTGCTTACTAGACAAAAAAACCATTACGAAGTTGTATACACCTTATTCCAAAATGGCGGGCAATTTATTATTCTTTGTATGCAAGTCAGCCAGCCCTCTTTGCCTCATTTTCGCGTGAAAATTCTGTTGTATTTTGCACATGCTGACGAGGCAACAACGGCTAATTAACATACAGATAAAAGAATAATAAAATGGCCGCCATTTTGGAATAAGGTGTATTTTACGGTATTTTGGTTCAAATCAGGAGTAAATTTTTACCCCGTCCCCCCGGGACAATATTGAAAGCCTGGGGGGAAGTGGGTACGGGGGAATTAGAGATGTAAGTTGGTTGATTTTCACTTTACTTATCGGCGAGTTTCGACGTGCTTCCTTTCCAATTTTACGGTCGTATTTAATCGATTCATGTCTTATAGGCTTACCATCCTGTGTGTTGATTTATCGGTTATAAATTTAGCCTTTTTAAATGTGATATTTCGGGCTTTTAAAACAGATTAAAATGAAATAAAAAGAAAATGCTCAAAAATATGAATACGATGTTGAACTTTGTTGTTATATATTTGTTTGTTGAACTTCAAGTTTGTAAAACCGCTCTTGCAAGCTTAAAATCAACAAAACAAACACGTAACAGCAAAGTTCAACGTATCGGGTTGAAAGAAACTTAGCAAGCGAAAGGGGGCGCCTCTTCCCCTTCACAGGCTAGGAGAACGTTTATATGTTTTATGAGGGATGAGTAAATATGTTGCCCCTTCCTAAGCGCTTTGGATTCGGAATATCTGGTACTGTACTAGCAACAATGTTCACGCAAGCAGACTAGACCCAGACTTGTGCAAAAGCGCACTTTCCTCGCAAATCCGCGTAGCCTATGTTCAACCACTACTTTTCCTCAAGACCACGATTTTACGATTTTTCTCTAGGGGAGGGGACGGCTGCACACGCGTACGGGTAAGTCTGCAAACTCGTTCCCAGGGTCTCTCTTCATCCCATCCCATGGCCAGAGAGACCCTGGGAATGAGGTTGGTTGGTCTGCGTGTTTTTAATAAATATGTATTATAATTGCACGGCAAAGACTATTCCAACAGCAAATAAATTCTTGGTTCCATAACTAGCTGAGGCGAATCTATCGCAACATGGTGTCCATAAGCATTGGGTAGCAACGTCGATACCATCATCTACCACCGCGCCTATATATACCTGCGACACGATTTTATATTGCGCGTGTGTCTTGCGCGTTGACTCCTCCTCGACACGCACTTTAATCAGCTCGCTCAGTAAAGGACCTAGCCTTCCAAAGATATTGTGATTATATTCGGAAAACTGCCCCAAGTAAGATGTCAAGACGTCCAGAATAATCGTCCGGAGTTGCTCATCTTGCACGTGCGTGCTTCGCAGGTCGGTGATTGTCTCTGCACGAAGTTTTCGGGGCGAGTTCGTTCCCGAAGATTTGACAGAGTCGCTTTCGGGAATGGTCGCCAAAGTTACAGGATTTCTGCATCCGTTCATTTTCTCGAATTCTGACAAAGGAACAGACGAACATGTCTGCGTTCGTTTTCTTCTCCACGGAAAGCGATCGAGGTTTGATAAACTGCGTTTCACTTTCGCTGAATTCATCTTGATTTTGAATTGCTCATAAGCCGATCATGTTTTTGGTTTTTTTCTAAAACGTCCTTAGTGTTGTTTACAATGTGATGAGACAGTGATGTATCTGTTTAAAAAAGAACCCGTCGGTGTTGCTCGTTGGACGCTTGAAATTCGTTTAGCACTTTGATCTCCCCCAGTATGACAACACTTCAGTCGTATGTACAAACTTTCCAGTGAAAGTGCAGCTTCCCTGAAAATAGCAAAGCCAAGTTCGATCGGGGATAAATCTATCACTAAGAGATGAAACACGAAAAAGCAGAGCACTCCGAAGTGTCAAGGGTCAAAACCATTAAACCAACGTACACGAGGTAAATCCGAGGGAACGTCGCCAATCCTTCCAGGAATTTTAGCGAAAAAAGGCGCTTTATTCTGAGACAACAGATATACGCGCCGCTACGGTACCGTGGATTGAGCAAACAAGAATGAATGAATAAAATCAGCATGGAGGGATTAATTTCCAAATTTGTCAGACGCGAAACTTGAACAGGAGGAATTTTTGAAGCGTTGAAGTGGGATTTGCGCGATGTCCAACTACGCCTTGATGCATACGCGCCAAAAATTGGTTCACAACGAGATATCAAATGTAACAAAAGCTTAGCTGGAGATAAGTCAAATTAATTTGTCTACATTTCGACACTCGACAAAATATTAAACGCAGATATCAAAAAGTTGTGACTGATATGATGTCGGAAATTCAGTTGTTATCACTCACGGTCTTAGAACTTTTAGATGATATCTTTCCCGATTTTGATAAATTCTAAGCCTTGTACCAAAGGACTTGCAATCTTTTCTTTTTCCTGTTTTGAATCTTAGTCAATATCACTCACAAAATCCATCAGTCCAGTATTAAAATTGCTGTTGAAGTTTATAATTAAAACAAGGTGCTGTGTCCACGCAAGAAAAAAATGATCGCATTTTGAACTATTACCTGACTCAAATAGATCTTTCAGTTTCGAAGGAAGTTGTCCGGCGAATTGTTTTTAGTCGATTCTGTACAGTTAATAATTTTTTGGACGAAAGACAAAGTCAAGTTCCGTCTTGTCTCGCATCAAGCCGTCTGTGTTTATGAACACAAAGTTGACGAAATAAAGAAAGCCGTCCAATGTTCCTCCAACCCCCTTGTGAACCACTCTTTAAGTCGTGTAGGTTTTCACGTTGTGTCTACGAGCTTTCTGCATCAAAACAAGTACAGATCCAGAAATGGAGGGCCTCTTAGGTCAAGAAATCCATGAAATATACTGACAGCGGTGGGAACAACTAAAAGATCGATCGTATTAGACTCTTAGAAGTTACCACCAATGTTGATATGCGAATTTATCAATAATTGATTGGTCTTTAAAGACAGGTGCTCACGAAAAGTGATTTCATTGGTGGATCTCGATTTAATTAACGCCGATAACGCTGTTAATTCGATTAATGTATCGATAAATTTGTCTTGTTTGAAGGTGAAATTTGTTCAGCTGAATATTTGTTAGTTTAGAACGTTTTTGTGTCAATAATGCTGTCCCTTCAAGGGGATTTCTTGGTGTTGCAAAAACTATGACATGGTTATGGTTACCTATATTGTGTTGTGATGTGTATTGTTCGGCGTCTTTTGAATCTTTTGTTTTACGTCATTTGGTGATCAAAACATCCGTAACACCAAGAAATTGACTGCCTTGGGGGGAAGGGGGGGGGGGGGGTGTGGGGGAGTACTCTGCATATTTTTGGGTGGGGGTGTGCCGCTGGGACTCTGAAACCCTTACCCTATACCAGACCATGTTCAGCTGATTTTGCTTTCCTATACAAGGTTAGACACCGAAAATTCCTACCCTATCCCAGACTTGCTACTTTTAGAACTGCACCACTATTATTAGTATTTTAAATGGAAAACCTTCTGTCACAGAAGCTTGCTTGCATTGTCTGTCAACAATGTTGACGCTATGATTGTGTTTCCCTTTTGGGAAGCCTCTTTCTCTTCCGAGTTTCAAATCCTATTCTAGACTTAATTCTTCATAGCACTGAACACTTTCCCGGCAAATGATACCCTATTCTAAAACAAAACTCGATGATTTCTATACCCTAACCCAGACAAACGGCTGCTTGAAAACCATACCCTTCACAGCGGCACATACCCATATAGCTTTTTATATGAGAGAACCCCCCCCCCCCCCCTCCTGGAGTCCTGGACTGCACCCTTAATGTCTTTTTCAATTGAATTAATCTTTCACTCCAAGGGCGCGTTTTTTTTGGTGGACATATTCTGAACATTACAAAACCAGAATATCTCTAAATATTGCATCTATTCTTCTCGTAAAATATGGAAAGAAGTCACTACTTTGACCATGTGTACCTGGACAATTACTGGTGTGTGAGAATGTAAACAACAGTTTTGTTAGCGTATTCTGATTTAAGAATGACCAGATATGCATGTCCCAAAAAACACGCAGCCCAAGACTCAAACTGTTAGTGGTTCAAATACTATACTATAAAATGCCGGTTATGAGCCCGGGTTTATACAACTTCCTAACGGTTTTTTTGGCTGGCTAGCAAAACAATTTTGTGAAACGTCGTCTTAGTTAATTTGGTGCAAATTTTTGTACAGAATTGTTGTTAAGGAACTGTGATGTGGTTATATTTTGGAGGGGGACCAACCGGAATGTTTTGTTACCAAAATAATGGGCCTATAACCGGGGGAAGACTTATAGGATAACTTATGTGGACAAAATCCCAATACAATACTTTCGTACGTTACTGTTTACTTTATTAGTATTTCAAGAATGAAAATCGGAATTTCACTAGCATTTTGGTTTTGGGCGGTTTGGGAGGGTGAAGATGTTAATTAATGGCCAGGCTTCAGAGCTATGTCATAAGGATATTGACGTTTTGGGGGTCAAAACTGCCGCAAATTAAAACTAAGAACCTTTGTCAAACACAAAATGCTTATAGGACACTTATAGGAAGAGAACAATTAGTGAACTTTCGAAGAGAGAATAGACCGTAATCAGAGTTTTAGCGAGTTTCCTTCCATCCTGGCCATCTGCAGCCCAAGACACTTATTTTTACTATTAGAGCACTAGTAGAAAAACTTTAAACAAAACTGCACCATTAGTTTTGGCTTTTAAAGCAGTTTTCAATTCAGTGTCGTAAAACCAAAACCAAAGTAATTACTCTGACCAATCACAGCAGTCGTAAACAATCCAATGAACCAATCAGAGCTCGAAGCAATTACATGTAGCCGGCGCCAAGCGCGGGAAAACGCGTGCGAGCAAGTCACGATTGGTTTTGGTTTTACTTCTGATTGGTCGAGAAAGTGGCGCGAGATTTTTTAGCCAATCACAAAGCGTAGCAATGCAAAACCAAAGCAACTGTGTAATTACTTTCGATACTCAATTGAAAACTGCTCTAAAAAAATGCTAAAATTAGCACCACCTTTCATGACGTTCGTTTCTTTAAGAAATATGTAGTCTGACAATTTTTTTTCGCTCACACACATGGTGTAAATCCAGATCGTCTGTGAACTATCGAACTAGATCAGGTGCAACTTTGAGGAAATTTATTTATTAAAGCGTCAGGAAAATAATTAATTATCAGGGGACGAACTTCATTTTTTAGTCCACCAGCAAAGTTTTACAAGTAAGATTTTTTTCTAAAAGCAAAACTAGTAAGGTCCTAGGTAAAGTGTGCACAGGTTCTGTGTAAAACCACGCTTATTTTTTCCCGAAGATGACATTCGACGAAGTCGGAACTTTTGCCAAAAAAGTTCTCCAAGAACATTCACTTTTTCGCTCCAACTTTTATTAGACAAATGCTTACTCGCAAAAGTTTGCTAGAGGATATTTATCAGACTCGCAACTTCCAAAAACCACTCGCATTTTGCTAATTTCGAGTCATGAATTATTTTTGCCCTCAGTGTCCTGAGAATGACTTCAGTTGGGACAACGTACAAGCAGTGGCATTAAACAACGCTCCACAATCTCGCTCTCTCTATCCATGGTGCTGACGCTGAATTTACGATACATTAAAATTCTGTTGAAGGGTACATTGCGGTAGCAAACGGTAAACAGCATTTTTCATCCTCTCGTAAACGCGAGTTTACATCTCCGGTTTGAGCCACGAGCATTTTTGGAGTACTTGGCTCAGGACTTATCACTGTAGTCGTTCAGAAAAAATCACATTTTTAGTAAGCTTATACCTTTTCGTTTAGAAAGAAACTTTTTTTGACTTACAATTGAGGTTAGTTCTTACTCAGTTGCATGAACTGAAGTAACCTGTGGATGTAATCCTAAAGTGTGACCATTCAAATTAAAGCTATTTTAAACTGAACAGTTATTTTCAGGGATGTTGGTAATTATCTAGTTTCCGCAAGAAGAGTCTTTCAAAACTGATTTGTCAAATCTGTGTCAGTGATTTGACACTTTTGAAAAGGAGGTGAAAGGTCAATTTTGAATATTCGTGCCATCGCCATCTTCCATATAAACGCGGAAGGCTCTTTCCACTGCGGTGACTCCGAAAAAGGACTGCAAAACTTTCACAACCACCAATTTAGCAGAGCTGGCAAAATCTTCATAATTCTCCCGCACGAACTCCACCATCCTCGACAGCTCGAAATCCACGGCGACAACCTCCTCGTGCTCAAACTTGTCCTTTGGGCCCGTCGTGAACCGAGAGCCGAGCTGCTCAAAGGTCAGTCGGTGCTCGGGTGATACTCGGGGATCCAACAGGTCGACGTAGCCACAGCAGCCCCACTCGTGAGTGTCGAATTTGAGGTACACGGTTGTGAGGCAAAGAGCCTCGATATCTCTACCTTTCAACTCTACGCGAAGTTCTTCTTCCAGTCCTCGCGCGGCCGTCTGGATCAGATCCACGTAGGCGTGGCCACCTTTGTAGATATAGTCCTTCACTGAGGCGCTTTCCACAGCACCGCACGTGAATTTACCAGGAGTTGCCATTCCCTCTAAATAAAAATACAAAAGAAAAACAAAACAAATCAACACGTAATAAATCTAAAACAGCCATGGGTTCTGTCACAGTACCTCGTAACACTCAACATGGTAGGGTTTCTAAAGTAATGAAAATACAAATTTTACGTTCTCGAGTTCAACTTGTCTCCGTGCTCTAGAATATTAAACTATTTAGTATTGTGGGAACTTTTTTCTGAGCTCGACATAAACACAACAGTTGTCAATCTTATCCAAAAACTCGAGAGCGCATACCCCTAGTGCACTAACTATTTGTCAGAACTGGCCGGACAGTCCTAGCTGTTACAAGCGGTCAGATGTTTCCTCGCTTTTTTCTCCGCTCGCAATTTTTTCTTTCGCGTCGCTCCCAATAACTTAACGCCTGGAACAGGCTTAGGCCAGTCCGTCCAACAGTTTGCTATTACTTGTCTTAACACTTTCCCTCCCAGAGTCAATTATGAAGACATGTGGTGTAGTTCTAACTTTTGAGTCTGTGAACGACATCCTATGGTGTGACCATTCAAATGAAACCTCTTCAGCAGTACTTTTGCATGGTACCATTTGTTCTAACTTTTGAGTCTGTGGACGAAATCCTATGGTGTGACCATTCAAATGAAACCTCTTCAGCAGTACTTTTGCATGGTACCATTTGTTCTAACTTTTGAGTCTGTGGACGAAATCCTATGGTGTGACCATTCAAATGAAACCTTTTCAGCAGTACTTTTGCATGGTACCATTTGTTCTAACTTTTGAGTCTGTCGACGAAATCCTACGGTGTGACCATTCGAATGAAACCTCTTCAGCAATACTTTTGCATGGTACCATTTGTTCTAACTTTTGAGTCTGTTGATGAAATCCTATGGTGTGACCATTTAAATGGAACCTCTTCAGCAATACTTTTGCACGGTACCATTTGTTTTTCAATATTTTACAAAATGAATTTGGAATTTTTCTTGAATTTTGATGTTTGGCACCCTTGGGAGTTAAAGGTTAAGCGGCCTGCAGTGTCGGTCATTTTGTAAACTTTTTGAATTTGTGTATGTATGAACAGGTCATCAAAAGGCCCATTCCATTTCCTTACTGAACGGTCTGGCCGACCAGTTTTGATACATGATAAGCACTCGGTCTCAGTACAATTCCAACTCATCAGTTTAGCTACCTCGATTAGCTCTTCTTGCAAATATAAACTTCTGAGGGTTGTCCGCTGTGAGCACAGCCACATGGAGCCCAAAAGAGGTGCTAAAAACTGGGTGCACAGTATTCTTACACACGACAAGCTCTCTCTTTTTAGGGTCCTCAAGGTTCCTCCAGACCTCCCTTATGGCTCTGTGATGGCAGTAAGTTGACTGACCAAAATTCAGCTGGATTTCTTGTCGTTCCTCTTCCTCCTCGCGAGAAGTGATCAATGATTTGAGTGCGATGGCAGGATTGTCTTCTATTTTCTTATCAATGGCAGCCTGCACATGAAAACAATTAAATATGGAGATCACTGGTTGGAGTGGTTCACTCACTCCCAGAGTCAATTATGGAGACATATAGTGTAGTTCTAACTTTTGAGTCTGTCGACAAAAACCTATGGTGTGACCATTTAAATGAAACCTATTTGGCAGTACTTTTGCATGGTACCATTTGTTCTAACTTTTGAGTCTGTTGATGAAATCCTATAATCCTATGGTGTGGCCATTCAAATGAAACCTCTTCAGCAGTACTTTTGCATGGTACTATTTGTTCTAACTTTTGAGTCTGTTGATGAAATCCTATGGTGTGACCATCCAAATGAAACCTCTTCAGCAGTACTTTTGCATGGTACCATTTGTTTTTCAATATTTTACCAAACGAAATTTGGGATTTTTCTTGAATTTTGATGTTTGGCATTTTTGGGAGTTAAAGGGTTAAGGGGAAAATGATAACTCAGAATTGTGTGAACAGGTCGTTTTTATTTCTTTTTTCTACATGGAAAGTTTGAGATCAGGCAGAGAATACTAGACTGAGCCTAGTTTTATTAATATGCCATCATAACCGTATCTTTATCGTTTAGCTGGGTGTTTAGGTACTGTAATTTAGCTAATACAACTTAAAGGAACCCTAACCAAGGATCACAATACCAAAACCCTAACCCTAACCCTAACCCTAACCCTTACCCTCCTAAGGACTGAGCACCTCGAAAACCATACCCTATCCCACAGCACATACCTATATAGCTTACATATGGGAGTACCCCCCCCCTCCCCTCTCCCCCAATGACTGAGTCCTAAAGACACTAAAGACTGTCAGCACTTCAAAAACCATACTCTATCCCACGGCACATACCGATATAGCTTACATACGGGAGTATCCCACCCAAAGACTGAGCCCGTCACTGAAGACTGTCAGCACTTCAAAAACCACACTCTATCACACGGCACATACCAATATATATATATAGCTTACATATGGGAGTACCCCCTGCCCTTCTTTGGTGTAATGAGGAGAACTAGAGGTGCTGTCTATGTTGTTCTACATACCGAAACATATATCTAGTTCTCCTTTTTAAGCTTCAAAAGCTGTCGTTTAAAGCCGATTCACTCCGATGAAGGTCTCAGAGCACTCCAAACCTCAGCTTTCAAATCCCTGGTGAATAAAACCAGTCGATAAAACCAAATTTTCATGTTTCACTCGCCCACCGACGCAGCAACTAACCCCTTTGATTCCCAGTGGCAAGGTTTCTTTTACAAAGAAAATGGATAAAACTATTTAACTAGGACAGAAAAAAAAGATGGTGGTCTCTTTATGTACCTCCCCCCTCTAATTCAATATAAAAGATGGTGGTCTCAGCTTTATGGGGAAACGATCTCAAACTTACCTGCCTAAAGTGGCCATAATACTCCCGGTACTTTTGTCCATACACCCATTCTTCAGGGACATTATTGTATTCTTCATTTCCCACTTCCACTTTACACAAAAGACACTCAGTGGGGAATCCCAGGGGACGAACTCCTGTCTTGAAAAAGCCTTCACTGGACTGATTGATTGAAAGGAGAAAAAGTTAGCTGCAGGGCAAAACTACAATGGAGGCAATATTAGCATGTGATCATGCAGCTATTGTTGAAGGAGATACTGAAAAACGATTGCTGATCAATTCTGTTCACCATCCCCTCTGTGAAAGGCCTCTGTTTATTTGTGGGTTCTGAATGACGATGTGCTATTGATCTGATATTAATTCCCAAAATGGAATGCACAATCAGAAACCAGATTCAGATGGCAATCTGAACGATCCACCTCGGGATGTGGATCATTCAGATTGCACTCTAAGATTGATTTGTCCCTGATTGGAACAGAAAAGGGAACAAGTTTTCAATCACAGAATCGGGATTTAGATTGGTTGATAGGAACCAAACCTATAAAAGAGAGACATTAAAACCCAACACACAACCATAGAGGATAATTCTTGAATGCAATTGTGGATGCAAAGTTGGCATGCAATCATGGAGGCAATGTTTGCATATATAGTGACAGTGGCAATTTTGACATGCAATGCTGGAGATAATGTTGGAGGAAAAATCAGCATATAATGTTCAACATAATGTTGACCTGTTATTGCTGTATAAAATGGATGTGGCAATTTCAAAGACAAGGCCAGATCAGGAATGAAACATCTGGGCCTGGTTGTTCAAAAGCTGATTAACGCTAACCAAGGATTAAAAGTTAACCGAGGAGTTCATTTCTTTAATTACTAAAAAAAAACTGAAGGGCAAAAAAACTTGGGAACAACTTTCACTGATTAGTTATTTAACTGGATTCAAAATTGACTCTAATCCTGGGTTAGCTTATTCATGCTTTGAACAACCCAGCCCAGAGTAACAAAATAATATTTTTTAAAGTTGTACTAACATGCAGTAGAATGAAATGAAAAAACATTGATTCCAAACTCCATTATTTACCTCATCAACTAGACTCTCTGCAACAAAGATAGAAGTGTGCTGGAGAAAACCACATGAAAAAAACTCAGCACTTTTGGCCTCAGCTTGGTAAGGATTTACATCACCTGCAAAGAACAGCAGCAATCAATGTGTTACTTCACTTGTTTTTGTAACAAATTTAAAGAAATATGATACACTCTGACCAGATTAATAATAGCCCCTTTTTATAGCTAGACTGTAAAGCATAAATATTTGTGAACAAAGCACCGCAAAGATCAGCAAAAATAATCACCCTGTATTTCGTGCTCCATATCCAAAGTGTTGTTCCAGGAAATGTCCATAGCAACACACCACACCCAAAAATGTATAGCCCCCCCCCCCCCCCCCCCCCAGATTGTTGGCAGTTATTTGAAGGTGAAAAACTAATTTTGTTAGTGTTAGTAGTATCTGTTGTAGTAAAATTAAATTGTATACAACAATGTACTAACCACTAAAATACTCCGAAACTAATTCATCAGCTGTGGGGCGGACTTGAGGGTCTTCCAAGCGACAGTAATCAATAACATTCCTTAGTTTGCCACTCAATCCCTTAGGAATCTCCACCTGGTGATATGTCTGAATCGTGTTGTTCTGAATTGCTTTCACACTCACAGAGTTCCGACCCTGCCACGGCATTTTCCCTGTTAGAGTGTATGCTACTACCTGCCCATAGGAGTAGACATCAGCACGCAAGTAAAATAACTCATCGTCATCTGCAAAATCGTCTTCTGTAGGCTGTGCTTCAATGGCTTCCATTCCTTGATATTAAATGTATATGTTAAAATACAAAAATTAGAGTGGTATATGTATGATGCTTAAATGCATCTAACATCATTATCAAGTATAGAGTGACAGAAGGAAAAGGTGAAATATAGACTAGAAATAGCTGAGAGCCAGTGAAGTGCTGCGATGTTACTCATCAAATACAGTGTAGTGTCAATACTTATGATTGTCAATAGGCTATGTTATGATTACTGTTTTTTTTTTGTATATATTTTCCCAAAAATGTAAGTGAATTGTTTGAATAATAAGCATGAATTTATGTTAAATATAAATATAGTACTAAATAGTACAGAATTCGTCGTTTTCCATTGCTTAGCTTGTAATGTTTTATGCCCCCGGGTATACGACGAGGAGGGGTTAGCTCCGCATAGTCATAGTCCAATGTAGACGTCCTTAGGGCTTGTCACGCAATCTTTCCTCCCTTGTGCTACATAGTGGGAAATTTGACGCAAAATTAAACGAGGCCCATACGGGGCGATTAACTTCAACAAAAACATTGGTCAGCGGTCGCAAGCTAAAGGATTTCGTAATCCATATTTTCCGGTAGTTTCCATGACTTCTTCCAGCGAATGATAAAATTGTGTTTGCATGATAACTCTGTGTAATAAGTAAACAGCTTACCTTGAGCAAGAACGCAAAACCTCGGCTTTGGCTACCTTTAGGAGTGCCGCGCTATATAGCGAAAAACCAACTGTAGCGCGCACTGAAATAGTGCATTTAATGTCATCAAATTGCATCAGCAAAGTACTAATTAAAGTTCCAAAATGGCAAAAATTCAAATTTGACAAGTTAAAAAAACAAAATGTCACTCAAAAATTGCTCAAAAAAACAAAGCGTCACACTCCGGACTTGTGTGGTTGCTCTTTATCAGGTTTTTTTTTATCTTTCAACCATGCAATTGCAGACTCGAGAGAAATTACTACTTTTAGAAACTCGATAACATTCATCGTTTTCTCTCAAAATGACTATGATTGCGAGATTAATTCAGTCGCAATTTTAGCGCGCGCTAATACAGATGTTTTTACAGTTGCTAATACAGTTGTTCAAAACCTATCATCGTTTTCTCTTAAAATGACAATAGGGGACTTTAGATCGGACGACGAGTACGAGATTGAGTACAGGTACGACTTTTGAATTTAAAGCCAGTCACGTCCCCAAAACTATCGCTCCCTCCTGTTGCAAACCAGAAGATAAGAAGACTCTAGGTATAAAATTTGTGTGGTAAATGGTTCTTTAGAGTACGGCGAACTAAGTTTTAAAAGTCATACTCGTACTCAATCTCGTACTCGTCGTCCGATCTAAAGTCTCCTAATTTTACTCGCCACATGATCACGAGATTAATTCGCAATTTTAGTGCGCGCTTATACAGTTGTTTTTACAGTTGCTAATACAGCCGTTCAAAACCAAATTATCATGTTTTCTCTTAAAATGACAATTTTACTCGCCATATGATCGCGAAATTAATTCGCTATTTTAGCGCGTGCTAATACAGTTGATTTTACAGTTACTAATACAGTTGTACATGTTCAGACCTATCCTGACCACACAGAATTCTACAACTACTGCCGCTGACAATACATACTGCATCCTCACTCAAAATCATAGTCCACGAAAAAGTCCACGAAATCCTCAAAACGAGCTATTGCGCCGTATATAAAGCGCCCAGGTCTCACTCGGTCAAATGAAACCCAGGAAGCCTGTCACGATTAGTGTGCTGCTCGCCAAAGGGCTCGCAGCAATTAAAATTTAGTGAAAAATAGTTACCGTAATTAAGATTCTTTTGTTTGAGTTCTAAGTTGTGTGAATAAGCTAGTGCAAACAGAATCTGATTGCATGTTCAAAGTTGGTTTTAGTTTTTTGATTAGAAGCAACTCATGAATGAGGCAATCAAATTTATATGTTGTCAGATTCAAATTTTTCTTTGGTGTGCCAATTTTCAAACCACTTTGATTTTTGTTTTCCTGTGTCTCAGATTATGATAATGAACCTAAGACAAAGGAAACTAAAAATCAAACTGGTTTGCAAATTTTCAAACAAAAGGAAAATTTGAACCACAACCTATACATGTATATATAAGATTCAGCATAAATTGTTTGTAAATGCTCAGATGTGCTTTATAATGTCTGCTAAGGATGAAATTGGATGTCAGAATATAAAGGCGTAATGATGGCATCTGCTATCAGTCCATTCATAGCCTGTGAAAACAGTACCTCTCATTGCTCCTGTCCAAGTGAGAGTACTCATACTAACTCATGTAGGCTGTGTGCATTATAAATTACAGGTGAAATGTACACTAGTGCATTAATACTTAATAGTGAACCACACCAACAGACAACTTAGTGTGATGGTCTAGCTTACCACCTGGAGACTAAGATAGCATTCCTTTTAGACAATCTAGTTTCACATTTTAATAATCCAGATTGTTTGGATTTTCATGCTAGATGGAACAAAAATCCAAATTCTTATTATCAACCCCAGGCTGCTCTGCAAATGGTTTGCATGCAATTGTTCCAAATGGAACACACAATTAGAAACCAGATTCAGATACCAATCTAAATGGAATCATGTGAAATTCAATTTTTGGTCACAGAATCCTGATTTAGATTGCTTAAAAAAATGCAACCTAAGAGCAGTAAAATTCCTAGTTGCTTCATGCTTGGGCTTCCATGTAACGCATTACTTTGTCAGCCGGCATGTGGCCCCAAGCCTCACCTTCCACATCTTCTTCACCATTGTACATGTAATCTTCCCAAACTTCAGGAGCTGTCCAGCGTGCATGGAATAAAGGGAGATGATTTCCAATTCTTTCTACTGTTTGTGACAAACCAAAGTCTGCTAATTTAACCCTTAAACTCCTGACATCCAGCTAAATGAAAACAAAATGTTACAAACAGTCACATATAATTTTAGGTAATGTACATCAATATAAATGTTAGAAAAGCAAATGTAACAGACGTACATCATGTTAACTTAAAAACGTTTTGAAACGGATCTAAAAGTGTTAAAATGATTTTATAAAACTTTTAAGAAACTAAATTTTTGGCAAACTCTCTGTTGCCTTTGTCACTTATATACATGCAAAGCTCTTCAGTAATGCATCATGTATGGCAATAAATATGTTAATAGCACAAAGACTCACCAGGATATTATCAGGTTTTAAGTCCCTGTGGCTGATAGGTGGCTTTGAACTGTGCAGGTACATCAAACCATTAGCCATTCCTCTGCCAATCGTCCACACCTGACTCTTGGGTAGTCCCTGGGATTCAGGAGTTTTGTGATCTTCCACAAATCTGTACAGATTCTTGGGAATGTATTCCATTACCAGGAAAGGACTTCCAGCTTTTAGAGTAAATTTCTCATGAACAATATCACATTTCAAAATGTTCATTCCTCTGAATGCGACAATGTTGTCATGTCGGAGATCTCTGTGTCAAATTAATGAAAATCAAACTTAGAATACTATTATTGCTCATTAAGGTTAAAGGGGAGTTTATAAATCTGGAACATCTGGCCAGCTGGGCTTCTCAGGATCTAACATTGGAAAAAACAAAAGGGAACCACCTGGTCCTTTATCCAGGCTGTACATGTAGGAGACCACATGAAAGCCATCCATATTTGTCGTAAAGAATGGCTAAATTAAGAGAATGCAAAAGACAAACCTTAGAAGATTTCCTTCTGTAAGCAGTGGCTTGGTTTCTTTGAGATTTTTCAGAACTTTCACAGCTACATCATTGCCTTTCAGTTTAGCCTTGTACACACTTGAAAATCCTCCTTCTCCAAGGCGTTCCCATGCATCTAATTCCTCCTGACTCACCTTCCCTGCAGTCCTCAACCCTGATGACAATGCAATGATTGTGATTCAAATTTTTCTCCAAATTGATTTGAAACCTTTAATTATTTCTTGGGGATAATATCCAGTTTGCCAACAGGCAAATTTTGGAGGTGGATATCAGGAAGGCCCCTTTCTCCATCTTGAACTGAACATTTGTAAGTTTCAAAGGGTCCAAAATAAACAAGCTCAATTAGGCCTGAGGGGAAACAGTTCAGAATCTTCCACTGAAAACCCCCCAAAACAGTAGATTTTTACTGTCATTTCAATAAAAAAAAAAGACAGGGACAGCCTAAGGGACGAAAAAAGTGAAACCCACAAACTGTTGCCAGCTTATCTATTTTCAACCACTTAAAACTGATTTTTTTTTCCTGAGAATTCTAAGAATTCCCCGATACTATTAAAATGTTGAGTTTTGAACTTCAGACTTCAATATCATTGAAATGATGCTGCTAAAAAATGCACTTTGATTGGCTAGCTTTAGACTCATCATGAAAAAAATAGCAAATGAACCTTTTAGTAAAATCATATCCCCGACCTCTGACATTTTAGTTTCGATCTTTTAGTGCTGGTGAAATGAAAAGATAGATCAAAAGTTTGCATCATCTTTCTCCATGTGAAACAATACCTTCTTCCCTGCATGATTCCTTTATCAAATCTAGGTTCTTGTTAACTTGTTGTAAGATGCATTCGACGTCCTTCTTTATAGATAAAAGATCCCTTCCAGAATGTATAGTGCTGATTGCAGCATGAATTTGTTCCTGGATTTTGCTCAATAATTCTATCCTATTTCCTGCGACATCCTTCAAAGATAAACTCGAAAAATCATCGGTGACGTCTTCCATAATGCTTTCAAAACATTCACAGACTTGTTTACAATGCAAACTGATAGCAATGTTTGCATATCAAGATGAAATTACTTCACCAAAATGGCTGGCGTTTCGAAGCAAGTATGTAGGGGATTCCCGCCCGGCAGAAGCCTAAAAATAGTACAAGGATTTTCATTGGCTTTCTCGCAAAGGCTCTTTCCAAATAAGGCAAAGTAATTTGAACCAATCAAATGTTTTGTTTTACATGTAACTTATTTCAAGGAAGCAGCAAGGAAGACGTAAATTTTGAATCGAAGCTACAAGCGCAAATGGTTTGTAGCTTATCCTTTTTGGGTTGATTAGTCTTGAAATCCTTTGGAATATCTGCATTTGGTAAGTGAAACTATAGTCTCAAATGTTCTCTAGCAAAAATTGTTATTAGAATCATGGTCAACACGAGCTTGAGCACGCATATTTCTTGCGCCAGCTTGCAAACAATTTCATCGCAGCATTTCAGTTTAGGAATACTGTTATTTTAGTCAATCATAGCCTCAATGCATTGTTGCAATCTACCGATGAAAGCTATTGTCAAATTGTAACATGTAAAGAAACAACGAAGTCCCTGTGGGGATTCTGTGACGTCGTGACAAAACAAGCCAAAAGGCGCATTTTGTCCATTTTGGCCGCCATTTTGAATGTTAAAAGATAGAGACGGCGCGAAAAACGACGTTTTATAAGGATCCGATGATAAATAATTATGTCCGTTAAAATCACTTTCTAAAATATTTCAACTTGGCAAAGGCAAGATAACTGTGGTGGGAAATTGCATTCACCCCGATGATTCACTACCCGTCTGCCCGTCAATGCTCTACCAATCAACACCCCATACCCCTCCCCCCCCCCCCCCCACCCCCGTCCCCCACAGCGGACATTTTAGTTTTGAGATTTGTACCGTAAAATTCCCATCCCCAGGACAAAAAATTACGGGGCAAATGAATAGTGCAAGTAGATAATTATAATCATATCTTAGGAAAATGAGGTTAATTTAATTACATAGCTAGTGGAACAAATTCCTAGAGTTGATCTCGGTATGTCCAGGAGAATGTTGAAGTCACCAAACCAGTGGTGTGTGTTGTGTATCATGTATCGTTGTGATAATAAACAAAGAATGTAAGAACAAGAGTAAATGTCAAGTGACACTTTGGCAAATTAATGTTATAATGTTATTATTTCATTGCTGTTAATTTTATATTATTTTATTTTATGTTCAGTAAGCAGTCAATATTAGTCTTCATCAGGGATATAGTAAAATCAGGATGGGAGATGATAGATCAAGAAGGTAAAATAATGATAAGGTTTTGAATGACATTCTGTCATTTTCATATGGCTGGCTTATTATAATCCTTTTTGACATCACTCTAGAATAACAACTAACAATAGTATTTTATTGATGAAAGCTATGTTAAATGGGTCATGTGATGAGAGGAACTACCGGTAAATTAAAAACTATATTAAATTTATTGAGTTTGATCGCCTGGGTTCGCGTAGTTCTGAAAAAAAAAGACTGTTGTTTTTGACATTAGCTGAGGTTATACATTTCAACTTTTACCTAGGTAAACTCGAAAGAACACACAGTGCACGCCTAATTTGAATTAACAATAGCCCTTGTACGCTGAAGTGTGCTGCAGCTATTGCTCTTTCGAATTTACCTAGGTAAAAGTGGCAACGTGTAACTGCAGCTAATGACTGATGTTTCAACAACCTGAGTGGAAGTCATCTTCAGAGTCACATGAATTGTAAACCATCGGCTGATGGTATTAATGTCTGTCATTGGTCAGTTTTATGTTCATTGTTTTTAAGACTATTTTTGATATAATTTGAATCTAATACTGTCTTATTAATTAAGTAAGCTAATTATTGCCATTTCGTTTTTAACTTGAATGTCAGTTGGAGTGGAGGGTCATCTGCTTCACAAGTAATGTTTCAAAATCAAATGGAGAGAAATGGACAATCTAAGGTGGATGTTTTGGTGAGTTTTGCATCAAAGTAGTTGAATAAACTGGTGCTTCATTATAGAAGCCTTGTAAATTGTAGTGGAGTAACCTGCATTTATTAAACCCTTTCACTTCCAGAGTCAATTATAATGGAGACATCAGTGTGTCATTCTAACTTTTGAGTCTGTCAACGACAAAATCCTATGGTGTGACCAGTACTGTTGTATGGTACCATTTGTTTTTCAATGTTTTAAGAAATAAAATTTCAGACTAGCATTTCATCCAAACAGGAAGTAGCAATGCTCCTAGTTGCTCATACAGCTAGCAATACAGCTAGTACTGGAGATTAAAATGCTGTCCTTAAGTCTGCAACCACAAGTTTTGGTGGAACGACTGGGGATGGGAATGCAGGGGAAAGGAAGAGGTGGAAAAATAAAGGGTAGGAAGTGGGATTCTCGACATGGTGGGCATGGGAAGTAGGAGAAAAAGTGCACAGACTTCAAGCAACATGAAGCAGCGTGGACATTATTACAAACTTCTGTAGTTATTCTAGACTAAAATTACTAGCATACCAGTATTGAAGGTCTGGAAATCTGT
Source organism: Cladopsammia gracilis (assembly GCA_022457155.1). Taxonomy (NCBI): domain Eukaryota; kingdom Metazoa; phylum Cnidaria; class Anthozoa; order Scleractinia; family Dendrophylliidae; genus Cladopsammia; species Cladopsammia gracilis. The sequence goes on from JAJGOT010000307.1 coordinate 763,440, forward strand.
AACTACTGTCCACATTTGCATTAAACTAGATTTGCAAACCCTGACTGCAATAATACATGTTTTTTTTTTTTTTAATTTTGCTTTCTATTTGTTATAGCTTTCTCATCTTCCAGAATTAGTAAAGGACTTTACCTGGGAACTGCAGAATGAATTTTCAAAGTCACTGAATCAACTGAAAGAGTCCGGTAATGACTGGCGGATTGTAGCTTCAAGACTTCAGTTTTCACGGATAATTTCACGACTAGAACAAAAACTGAACCCAACTGTTGAACTGCTCAGGGAATGCACTGGAACAACTTCTAGAGAGCTGTTAGAGATTCTTGTTGATGTGAAGAGAACAGATGTGATAGACGACATCTTAAAATTTGTCAGCAAGAATGGTACACTGTTGGGACCAAAACAACCAACACAAGAGAGCATTGCTGGTGACAGTTCTTTTAGCAGCCAGCTGTCATGGCCACTGCAGGACTCTGGACATGAGAGGTGAGCTGTATTGATCAGTTTTTCTTTTTAAGTTTTCTTCATAAATCTCATACAAACACCTTACGAATGTACCAATGTATGGAGAATTGCAAGAAGATACACCTGTAAGACGTACTAACATAAGGAAAACATAAAAAAGATAAGGCTAACACCGAAGGCTTACAAACCCAAATGGCTGGTGAAAGCAAAAATCCACTAGCCAAAACTAAATTTACACTGAAGACACCCATGAAGGTACACTGTAACCTTAATAAAACAATAATATTAAATATTAGTATTTTATACTGAAACAGTGGATAGCATTGTTGGAGAGCTCTGATTGGCTACTGAACTCGGAATAGCAAGTGCTATTCACCTCCCAGCAATTTGCACGCGAAAATTGTAATCGTTGACAGGAATAAATGAGTTAAAAAGCATCATTTTCGTTATATTATTATCACACTGTTTCAGTATACAGCTATTTCAATAAACGTTGTCGGATGAAAAAGGCGAATAGTCAAGACTGCAAGGTAGTATGGGATTTTTATTCAATGGCTTTTAACCCTAACCCATACTACCTTGCAGTCTTGGCTTTAAGCTTTCATCCAACAACGTTTATTGAAATAGCTGTATACTAAAATAAGAAGCAGTGAGGTAAATATCCACCACTACCCACCTCCACTTCGGTGAATAGTTGTTAAATATTTAAGTTTTTTAAACCACTTTCTCTAATAATTCCATCCATTTGGCATTAAACTATGATATTGAAATAATTCATAGAATTATGTATAAATGTTTATTGTAACTAACACTTAAAATTTGTTCCCTTTTATTATAAATTGATCATGACATGAGCTAGAGGTGCACTGTTACCCTCTGATGTAAAAAATGTTGCCCGCTTTTCCAAATGTTTTTGTAATTGTATTTGTAATTGTAATTGTAATTGTAATTGTAATAATAATTGTAATAATAAAGTTGTTGTTGTTGTTGTAATGTTGCCCGCTCATGGACGTTTGGCAGGAAACAGTTTGTTTGTTGGATGTCATGTGAGCATGAATCAACCAATGAACATGCACGTTGTATTGAGGAAATCTCCAGCTATATGACAACTGTTAATGGTTTTTTTTAGTTCACTGATGGAAAGTGATATTTCCAATAAGCCAAAAATGCCAGGGCCACAAGAATCAGAAGAAAAATGTGAGTTTGGTTGTGTGGTTTTTCTTTAGGTTGATAGTCTACTGAATGGAAATACCCATAGCAGGGATTAGTATATACTAAAACAGTGGATAGCATTGTTGGCACACTCTAATTGGCTACTGAAACTCGGGATAGCAAGTGCTATTCACCTCCAAGCAATTTGCGTGTGAAAATTGTAATCATTGACAGAAATAAATGAGTTAAAAATCATCATTTCCGTGCTATATTATCTCACTGTTTTAGTATATACTAAAACAACTATTCAACTCAGTGTCGGTGGTCAGTAGTGGATATAAACTTGACACTTCGCAGCTTGGTTAATATCCACCACTAGCCACCTCTACTTCAGTGAATAGCTGTTAATTATAGACATTATGAGACAGTTTATTTTAAATGGTAAAGCTCAAAGGTTTCTGCAATCAATATGCTTTTAAAATTAGCCTTATTGCATGACAAGTATTCCTCTGATTTTTGTAAAACCAAAACCACAGTAATCACTCTGGCCAATCAGTTTGTATTGGTGCATGCTCATCAAACATTTTTATAATAACATGCAGTACATTAATGTTTCTTTCTATTTTACCTCACCTTTAGGTGAAGACTTTTTATCAGACGAATCCGAAAAGTTCTGGCTAAACATTCCTGGAGACTATGATAGAAAGGTATATGGCCGTGCTTATTAAAGAGGAAACTTTTCACAAAATTGTGTTTCTTGTTGGCTTGAAAGCCTGTACCTCATGTCAAGAAAAATTTGCTGCAAACAGGAATATTTCTTAATTAATTTCTCTTTAAAATTTTCCAGAATTTTGCCAGTGGTTTCCAGAATTTTAAAAAGGTCTAAAAACATGTACATTGTATTAACCATCTGCATGTAATCAGCATCAACATTATTTTAGCAATTTTGGAATATTCTGTTTTGTTTTACACGTGGAATTAGGAGTGTATCCCTCTTATTCATTTTTTACAAAACCAATGATGTTTGTTTCCCCACCTAATTTCACATCCAGCTAATCACAGTCTATTTCGCTGACTAAATGAGTGCTTTTACCTATACCGATTTTTAACTTCTCATGAAATAAGTGCAGCAATTTTCTTTTGGCAAGAAAGTGTGAAAATTGAATGATCCAAGACCTAAACAGGAGTTATAACCACAAGGAATGTAATGCAATGCAATGCAATGCAATGCAATGCAATGCAATGCAATGCAATGCAATGCAATGCAATGCAATGCTTTTATTTAAACATGATGAGTGATTAAAGCTGTACAGCTTGTGGGGTCGTGTATAATGATGGATTAGCCATGGTTGCATTACTTGTCTCACTTGTTGAGAAAAGGACATCTGCCTTCCCAACCTCGGCAAAGTTAAATATACTGGTAATGATAGGTTGTTATTTATACTTAACACGGACAAATTATCCCTTAGACGAGTAGTCAGGATATTCATCTGAAGATGGATTATGATGGAACCATGACAATTTGATGGTCTAACAAAATACTAAATATGGTACTCGACACTTAGATACATACTCAGTACTGAAACTTCAAAAAAAAATTGCTTTTTGCCTTTTGAATTTCTTCAAAGATTTGTTGGTTTTCCTTTTTTTATCAGAGTTGGAAACTGTTTTCTCAAGCTGCCAGGAACCTTTGTCCAAATGAGATGCAGCGAGGAAATGTAGAGAAATTTCTCTGTAAAGTGTTGCACATTGAATATGGTAATTCAGTAGTATATAAAAAACTCCGTACAAGCCGGGCACCTTCAGGACCAACTCTAGCTGTCTGCCTTAGAGATATCCTCCTTATAGAGAGTTTAGTTACAGACAAACAAGTGAAATTCATATATTATGGGTGACAATAAAAGGACTGCTGAAGAGGTTTCATTTGAATGGCCACACCATATTTTTTTGTCCACAGGCTCAAAAGTAAGAACTACACTACTGACATTTCTTCATAATTGACTCTGGGAGTGAAAGGGTTGACCCACCCGTTTATCAATAATATATTAGCCTTTGGCTTATGGTTTATAAATACTCACCATGTCGTAGTACTTATCGCCCTTTTTTTTTTTTACTCCACAGGACAGGGGGCTGATAGCCATGTCTTACTGGATCACTTTCTTTCACTGGTGGCCCTCTTTGGACCATTCAAGCCTGGGCCTGATGGATGTCTTCAAAAGGTGCTTTGTTCATACCCTATAAACACATTGGTAAAAATGGTATATGCAAGGGTGCGTAAGGGTTTAGACCTTGGAGCGGACTCCAACATGTAGTATAGCCAAGCTAAGATAGGCTAAGATACTCAATTAAGAATTATGTAACCTTAAAATGCAATTCTATTAACTACAAGAAAAGCTACTTTTGAAACTTACCTTTAAGCTTAAGCTTATTAATTTTGTAACATAAGTCAATCTCTTTTGTCAGGCGAAAAATTTTGCAGATCAACAAAGCAGGGATAATTTGAACCAACCTTAATCTGTCTCCACGTTGTTTTAAATTATTAGTGCAAGGCACGTTTATTTACGTTATAAACTACGTTTTGTATATGTCAAAATGCACCACTATTTGCTCGTTTGGGAAAACAACATGGACGCTATGAAGGAAAGCCCGCGTTCGTAATTTCCCGCGTTCAGCAGTACAACCTCATTTCCAGGCCCCAAGCATAGGACGCGGAAAGGGAAGAAGCTTAAGAGAGCACGAGGTGTTGAACTTGTTCATTCCATGAATTTTGTATTAGAAATATATTTGTTATCTAGTGCCACGTGAGGCTGACACTGTCTATGATTCGCTGCTTTAGCACCTACACTAACACACTCCCAAATGCGCAAGCAGAAGGTTATAATGGCCTCCTTACGAGGACCCAACGAGGCGTTCTTTCACCCTCTCTTCTTAGTTTTATCGCCGTTTCTGTGCTCTCTGAAGCGCCATCTTCGAATTTCTGCCAAACGGTTTTTGACATAGTCCTTCATTTTTAAATTGAAAGATCTCAGTAAATCGGCTTGCGAAAAATGGGGCCCAAGGCGTACAAAATAACAACCGTTAGTCAAAGCAAGGCCTGGATACTAAAGGCCGATAAACGAATACGATAAACACTACATACAGCTATTTCAATAAACGTTGTCGGATGAAAGCTTAAAGCCAAGACCGCAACGTAGTATGGGTTAGGGTTAAAAGCTATTGCATAAAAATCCCATACTTCCTTGCGGTCTTGGCTTTTCACCTTTTTCATCCGACAACGTTAATTGAAATAGCTGTATAAGAAAAAAAGGAAAACCCTTTGGCAAGAGGGGATCGATTACCCGAATGCATAATACCTCCATTCAGTATCTTGCAGTTGTTTTACACAACCGGGCCTTACTCTAAATCTTTCGATTCCTTTCAGAAACTGATTCCATCATTTTCTTAGACACACATCAACTTACCTTTAATACCTTTAATTTGATCTCCTTTGTTCTTTATATTTAAGATGTATGACTTGATGAAGAACTCTACTTCAGTACGAGGCGGCGCAAAAGAAAGGTGAGACTGCACATTAATTTTAGCTGTGATTACTGCCCCCTCTGAAGGCGCGTTGGACTTTAGATCCGATGGTCGGTGGTTCAAGGTCTGGTCTCTGCCGTCGTGTTGTTTCCTTAGACAAGAAACTTTACTCCACATTGTCTCTCTCCACCCAGGTGTATAAACAGCATAATGCTGGACTAGCATCCCATCCAGGGGGGAGTAGCAATACTCCTAGTCACTTCATAGTATATAAACCAGGTGACCCTGTGATGGACTAGCATCCCATCCAGGGGGAGTTGCAATACTCCTAGTCACTTCATAGTATATAAACCAGGTTACCCTGTGATGTATATAGTATATAAACCAGGTGACCCTGTGATGGACTAGCATCCCATCCAGGGGGAGTAGCAATACTCCTAGTCACTTCATAGTATATAAACCAGGTTACCCTGTGATGGACAGAAACCGGGTTTAGCCTCGGCCGAGTGGGGACCCTGTGACTCCTGTGCGCCTTTGCCCCCTCTCGTTGCTCGCTGTCTGTGGACGTTTTAAAGCTATCAGTCCGGGCTTGCTAACCTCTACTAGTTGCATAAACACTCCGTAAATTTCATAGAAGCAATCTACTCAGCCCAGCTTACGCGCGTGTCAGTTGTGATTGTGATATTTTGGTTTTATGGTAGTGACCAGATTTCCGCTCCAAACGACGTTGAGATAGTGGGGACCAAAGGATACGCGGCGCGCAAAAGGAGAATATCACGAGTGCTGACTGAGGGGGGTTGGCACGAAAGAGAGTGTCCCCTCGTTTTCCCCGATTGTTCTCGCGCAGGGTTTTAGCTGCTCCCTGGCCCCACAATCTTAACATCTGGAACAGACTAACGTGTAAGTAGAAGTGATCTTGGCAGTTCTTAAGCAACTTTTTTTTAAATACTTATAAAAAAAAAACATTAAAGAGAAAAGTAGATTCAAACCCATGACCTGTATTTGCGTTACAGATACAGTATTCTACTCGGCAATCATTTTCCAAAGCCAGTTTATTGCACATCTTTATGAAGTACATATATCTTATTGGACGGTTTAGTGTGTAGTATCGTGGGATATTTTTACGAGTCTCGCTGTACTTTGGCGAGCCCGTAGGGCGAGTCAAAATACAAGAGACGAGTAAAAATATCCCACGATACCACACAGTAAACCGTTCAATAAGAGATTTATTATTGCAGCTTATTTGTTGCCGGCAATATGATATAAGCCTCATATTTGAAATGCAAGCACGCAGTATCACTTACAATTGTGTATGCTTCTTTACCAGTTGGTTCGCAGGTCACATGAACGAGACCGATGCTGCTAATCTCCTTGGTGACCAACAACCCGGCCATTTTCTTGTCCGCATCAGTTCTTTCAGAGCTCACGAGGGTGTGTTCGTGTTAGCGGTCAAAACACGCGACAGTGGTGTTGTGCAGATTCAAATCGAGGTCAGTCTTATGATAAGGAAGTAGTCTGTGTAACCGGCGCTTTTGCGGTGGTGAGCTCGAAGGAAGACAACCCAGCACCAAGGAATCTGACGTGAAACGCGCGGGCGAGACTGTTAGGGCGAGCGGAGAGCAAGCGCGAAGCGCGAGTCACGCTCGCTCTTTCCCTTCTTGTGTATATTGTATTAAGCATTCGAATAGAATTAACGTTTCATATCTCCGCACATCCATGTATTATCATCTATTTACACTACACTTCTTTTTATTCTATATTTGTAGAGAGATTTACAGGACAATGCACTGCTGTTAGCGGATCAGAAATTTGTAGACCTCCTGTCAGTTGTCAATGCTCTGAGACGAAATTTTCTCCTTGAAAACTGCAGACAGCTACTGATCAACCCGTGCCCAGGCCTTCCGCTAAATGCAATATTCACTGGCTACATGGATGCGACCGCTAGACCAAGAGGTCGTGGTCGCGGGAGGCATCGAAGATGATTGGATACCGGTTAATGTCCGGTTTCATGACATAAGAAAATTTGTGGACACATTTGTTATTTACAATAGAGCGGCCGTGTAGTGATTTCGGTAACAACTCGCATTATCGAAGAAAACTCACCTTGAACAACTATACTGCATATACTATCAAAATTATGTTGTTTTAATTTAAACTGCAAAGCAGTCCGTATTTTGAGCAAGTCCACCGAAAAAAGCGCCGAGCCTCAATACAGAGAGTGATTATGAGACCAAGGAGAGACGTCCTGCGAGCGCGCGAGGATCGGCAGTTCGCGCCTCTCCTCGCGAGTGTCGGCGCTTTGCGCCTCCCCCTCGAGCCTAAGAAGGAAAAACCGACTGTTTTGCAGTCTGTTTTAAGTTATATGTACCGGGTATGTAACTTGTCATTGCCGCAAAGGTTCTGCCAAAATTCTAGGCAAGACACTAGGAAAAGGTTTCTACTTTATACAAAACTGTTTTCTTCTTGAACATTTTTTTGAAACCACGATTCAGTGAAATCATTTAGTGGGCGGTCCATCTTGGACCGCTCGGGAACCAATCAGAAGGCTTCTTTACATCGTGGACCAGTTTAGCCACAGTGGAGTTATTAACCCCATTCATTCCTGAGTTATCATTAATGTTGTTTTAACTTTAAAGTCTGTGGATGAAATCCTGAAGTGTCACCATTAAAATGAAGGCCGTTTGTTTGAGGTTCCTACTGGCCACTGAGATGTGATAATATAAGACTAATATAGCCCTCATGGCTGGCGTTTTTTTTTTGCGCGTGATGCTGAATTCGCGCGCGGCTTCGCCAACAAAAAAACCGCGCGCGCCAACAAAAAAAACCACCAGCTACGCAGGCTATGATAATACTGAAGACTCTTTCAATAGTTGGCGGTTGTGAAAATTATACTGAAGGATTTTTTTACCTTATTTAATAACTACTCTATTATCTGCATATTTTAGTAGTTTTAGTATTCTTTAATTTCAGTATTTTAATTTTAATATTCAATTAGTATTTTAATTTTAATTTTAGTATTCTTTAAATAAAAAGAGAATTTCAGACAATTCAGTTCTATGAGTGAATGTTCCATCTCTTTAAAATTGATTTCTAAATACAAAATAATGCTAATTTAAATGAGACATTTTAAAAAATATTTAAGGTAAATGTTTTTTTTTTTTTACTTCTTTTCTTCTCTCACATATGTACCGATGTTGATAGAAGAAAAATTAAATATTCAAGTGTACATTAAATCGCGTTAGATTTCCTATCGACTAAATCAGTTCTGGATTCTGAACAGGAACTTGTTAAATTTATCTCTTTGTCTTCTCCACGTTCCGGTTCACAGCATGCTCTAACAGCAAAATCAGGGCAGGATGCACAGTGGTGAACATTTGAATCTAGACTGCTTTTGCTTTGCTGGTCTGTCGTCATTGTACTCAGCTCACAAAGCGATGTACGTTCAACGGGAGCTCTACTGCGCTGACCAGTAAGCGGAGACAAAAGCCTCGCCGAATCACGTGACGCATCGTTTTGTTCACACAGCTGTCCTTGATTAAAACAGTTTAAGCTTGCCTGACTCATTATGGGACATTCACTTTTCTCTTCTTTACTTTGTTGGCAATCGGGAGTGAATAAAGACGATAAGGCACTCCTTTCATTGTTATGATGATTACAAAATTCTACTTCCCTCATTGGAACTTCAGAATAATCTCCAGGGCTTAAAACCAATTTAAGTTCTTGAATTGCAGCAGACGTTTCGCAGGAAACTTGGTCATTACAGGAAGCCGAACGTAGAAGCTCTGACGGTGTTCCTCTGGTGTGAAATAATCGTAAGCCCGAAAAACATGGGCAGTTTGATGCGGACACTGCATTTACGGGGTTATTTACAATGGAGCAAATGCCTTGCCTTTCCATTTCTTGTCCTTCTTGGCAGTAGCAATTATCGTGTACAATTAATGAATCAGTTGATGCTTTCACAAAGGATTTGTATAGGTGCTTTTCATCAGGAAAAACAGTGACCGTACACAGGGATTCACATTCTCGTAGGATTAACTTCGTTATTTCATTACACTGAGCGATCAAGTCCACATTTATCTGTGATTCCACTAAATTTCGCATGCAGATTACATCAATTAAGCCAGCTTCCACTTTCATAACCCCCTTGATCCGACATTTGTGAAAATCCAAGTTATCTATTTTCTCTGCCTTAATGTCTACGCGGTTGAAAATACATTTGTGGGCACCGAAAGTCTTGATATTATCCTCTGCTTCAATTCGGACCACACTGCAAGGCATTTCAAGTTTTTGCTGGCCGACATTTAACAGTAAGTGTGTTATTGTCTTACATCTAATGTCGATTGAAGTAATCCGAGGCAAGCCAATAAAAGCATCATGCAGATCATTACATCGCAAGTCTACACAAGCCGGTTCTCGCGTAAGAAACGGGAACTCTACATCTGGGTCGTGATGATTACACGTAAATGATTTTAATGTTGGGCAATGTACTTGTATCCGTTGGACTTTCCAGACATTCGTGATCCACAGACGTAATTCTGTCAAAACACAACTGTTTTCTTTTCGAGAAAGTTGAAAATTAGTTAGATGCCCTCTAATAGTGCAATGCTGAATCTTCTTGTTACTTTGCAGAACCATATCGATTGTTTTTGAAGTCAATGATTCACAGTTACCCAACTCCAAGAGCGTCAGGGTGGTCGTAGTAACATATAGTGATCGGAGGTTTGCAAGGAAGTTGAGAAAAAGCCTTTGCAGAACACAAGATATAACCTGAAGGGATCTCAAGCTGGCACATCCACTTAGCATAAAGCGTCTTAATTTGGGCATGGAACACTTTAAATTTACAATATTTTTTGCTGGTAAGTTATCCAACTCAAAATGCTCCAAGCTCTTGGATTCAAGGTATTGATAGCCTGTCATGCAGCGGTATACGTCTAGGAAACGGAGTTTCAAAAATCTTAATGAACTGAGAACCTTTAAGAGAAGTCTGAGCTCTTTGTGGCCAATCGAAACATACTGAAGGTCAAGCTTTGATACAATTGAAACGTAGCGAGATGATAGCAGACACTTTAAAAGCTTCACCCCATTTCGATTCAATTGAATATTGGCTTCATCGCTATTATACGCAGAGATTTGAAGTTCTTTGAGTTTCAGAGCGTTTAAAAAGTCCATCAAAGCCTTTTCTGGAGTTCGCATCATATTCACCGACAATTTTAATACTTCTAGCTTTGCAAACCTTGCTTTGAGTATTTGTAGATGTCCTTGATTAATAAAAGACACTGGCTGGTTATAACTCTGAGTCCATTGTATGTCCGACAAATCCCAGAAACCGTAAAGATTCAGTTCTTGTAGATTTTCCGCGCTTTTCAAAGCCGCAAACTGTTCGAGGTTCCAAGGAAATGTGGGTACATCAAGACATGTGATGTTTGTCATCTCCAAGGTTACAAGACGAATGAAGAACCAAAAGTCGTAACCAAACACAACGTCAAGCACAGGCACTCTCAAGCACTTTATGAATACTTCAAACTCCCTTAAACACCTGAAAACGATGTGTTTCTCCGTTTTCGTCAATTGTTCAAGCTTGAGATGAATATGCTCCCAAAGAGAAGGTGTCTGGTGGATAAGTTCGTTCCAGCGGTGACACACAACAGAAAATCGGGCCATTCCGTCGTAAACAGGGTGCAGAAAACCAAATATTACTGAGAGTAGCTCGTTTGGTAAATTTTCCATGTTGCAACGGTTTTTTTTCTTTTTGAAAACGTCTTTATGACGTCGCTCGCTTATTATTATGTCATTGCATGCAACTTTCTAATTGTAGTTATTATATACTGCATGGATAAAGTTACTGTTTATTAAATAAAAACTAACACGAAAATTTTGTATTTATCAAGGAAATAACCATTCAGTTTCAAAAAAGTTTTAAACTGTTAGAAATATAACTGCTCAGCTGCGCGCGCATGATCCGATAAGCCGCTCGCGCTATTCTCAGAACGTGCTGCGTTTATATTTTGAGTTATAGTGAAATAGTTACTGCACTTTGGTCGTGTTCTATTGGGATCAACCGTTTCAACCTAAACGGGTTTTGGTTGATTTCGTTGAGGCGTTCCAATAGAACACTTGTCAACCATTTTCGTTTTTTTCGGTTTCAACCATTTCAACCAGGTTCAGAGCTGGTTGAAATGGTTGATCAACCAAACCAACCGAAAACGGTTTTTTTCCAATAGAACACGAAAAAAAATCCAACCAACCCAACCAACCGAAAATGGTTGATCCCAATAGAACACGCGATGTTTTTTTTTTCCAATAAATAAAGACAGCTACAAAATACTGGTAAAGTTTAAAGAGGCTCTACTCAGTTTTTTTTTTTTTTTTTTGCCGTGGGGTGTACGTTTTAAAAGGAAAATTTCGCAAGGAAGACATGTTTTGAGATCAAAGTTTTGCTGGGATAACAAGCTTCGATCACTTTCATACTTCACTAAGTTCATGAAATATGAACAAAAACGCCCCGACATAACTCCTTTTTAAAGGAGTATTAAAACAAATATTAAAAGAATACAAAGAAATTATAAATGGTAGAGGTTTATTGTAAGAAAATAAGGACCATTTCCGAGTTGTTCTATTTACAACAACCCACAAATCAACTCAATAAAACCGAAATATTTGTCAAGCATGTTATGATACTTAAATAAAATAAAAACCGCGCTCAGTTAAAAAAAAAACACAGACTAGTACACCGGCAATACTTACTGTAAATGTAACTTCGATCTTATAAAATTTCTTGCCGGTCATTTCTTTAACAAAGTGATTTCACAGCAAGTAATATTTTCCTTGGAATGGAAACCTTTTTTTTTCGCTTTATTTTAAACGGGATTCCTACAAAATTGTTGGTGCAAAATTCAACACATTTTCAATACTCTTTGCCAAATTAGTTTTCATTTTCCAGACTCAAAATGTTTTGAAAGAGACAAAAAATACTGCTCGTGATTGGAAACTGTTTGAAGATTGCAGAAAATTAAAATCTTCGAAATTGGCACAGAATTTAAAAATCTGAAGCAGCTATACTCCATACTTTTTTTTAAGATTAAAACGTATTTTCCATACTATATCCAGGTCTGAAAAAAACTAACTTGCAGATTTCCATGTTTGTAAGCTTTCAAGGCTCTGTATGAACCCTGTTTGGAATCATTATGTCATATTGCCTTTAAAAGTGATGAGTTCCATTTGGAGTTTGTTGTATACTAGCCAGCGTAGCGGGCGTAAACGGGGAGAAAAAGGGAAGAGAACAAAAAATTCCTCTCTTTCTATAACTCCTTCCTTTTCCCTCTCATTCCTCTTTCTTTCCCTTTTACCCCTGCTACGTAGGCAAGTTGCACATGTGATTGCTTTCAACCTAAAATTAACCTGCGATCAGGCTCTGTTCTCGTTTCGTTTTGTTAAACCATTCACATAAAAGGAAATACTGAAGAGCACTGCTAAAATTAAGATATTGGTTAAATTGGATTTACACTATACTTCAATCCATTGTTAAAATAAGCCATGTTATATTCATTAAAAATTCCTGCACACCTCTTTTTGAGAATGTTTTGCCGGGCTGTTGTCATTGGTAGATTTATGGGAAGGTCTTTGGTAGAACTAGGAGAAGGGCCACTGTCAACCTTAATATTATTGATAAGATACATGAAGTAAAAAAGCATTATCGCTAGGATACTTATAAGTAAAAAACACCTCGTAGCTATTCTATTTTTTTTCCAGCTTGGACAAGCAAATCATCAATACTGCTAGAACAAGCACCTTTAAATTGGAAAACCTTGTAAATCTAAGTATTATAGGTGTCTTAGAAGTGGAGATATAGGTATGTGAATGTCGAGATGTTTACATGGCAGTATGCAAATCTTGCATACCCCATAAATGTCTGTAAAAGTTTTAAAATTCACTGACCTATATCTTTGTTTCTAAGCAAGATATAACACTTATATTTTAAGGTCTTGATAATTTTAATGTGTTCTTTCTGGCAGTATCAATGCTTTTTTTGTCCAAGAAAAAGTTACTAAATAAATTTAGAAAAACTACAAGGTGGGCTTTTCTTATTCAGTTTCTACCCTGACTGTTTTTTTTTTTTTTTGCAATCACTCATTTGATTCTAAGATTCTAAAAAAATCCATTCTACTAAGAAGCTCTGTTACATTCATTCTAAGGCATATTGCCTGTTCTTTGTAGCAATAAAAAAGTCTTAATTTCGCCTCTTTCAGTGACATTGTACTTGAAAAGGATAGGAAAATCCCCCCCCCCCCCCAACAAAAATTATTGTTCATAATGCTACCTACATGTACACTCTAAAAGCATTCAGTTCCATTAAAAGTTCATAACGTAATACTAATTCTGGCTTTTACTTATTTTAAAACCTTTGATAAATAGAGATGCATTACCAAATCAATGAGAATTGGCAACTTGCGCTCACTTGCACCTCCTTTTGGCCACAACCTCGCAGGAGCAGCACTGCCATGTGATGCATTCATACAAGTCCATACAAGCTTTTCATTATGTTGTCATTATGGCTCTGCACTTTGCCATTATATTTACAATATTTCCACTGCATTTGCAAGCTGACTTGTTAGTCCAACTGGTCACCCAATACAAGTATGCAGAAAACTTGCACAACCTTGCAGGAACTGTATTGCCATGTGATGCATTCATGGAAGTCCACACAAGCTTTTCATTATGTCATCATCATGGATTTCCACTTTACAATAATTATATTTACAATATTTTTACTGTGTGCAAGCTGACTTGCAAGTCAAACTGGTCACCCAATGCAAGTATGCACACAAGTTCATACATCCAGGGATTGCGTTGACTGGGATTGCGTTGACTGACCAGTTATATTGTTGTAAATTGCATCCACTGTCAAAGAATTGCCATGGCTAACAAACACTGTGTCGAAAACTTTTCATCATATCGCCAAGGGAAGAAGATTTGGAAGTGCTGTGAATGAAGGAATGATTTAGGAGTTCAAAGGCTGTAGCTCGTTGTGCAGGATCACGTACTAGGGTCCTTTGCAAAAATGACAACAGTCGAGGAGACATCTGTAAATTAGACAGAACAAAAATTAAGTACATAAGATACAGTAACTAAATGAACCTGCTTACTACAGCTGTAGTCTGAGACAAGTGTATGAAAGGCGAGGATGAGGAAGAAGGGGGGGGGGGGGAGGGGGGGACTTCCCTTTTCAGTTAGAAAGTCAGACACTTACATGCTTTATGTTATTATTTTTTATGCGAAAAAAACGGCAATTTGGGAGCAAAATGGAAAAAAGCAAAATCATATACTTAATATGTAGTTTTTCCACCCCGCCCTGAATTTGGTGCCAAAGTGACACTCTTCTAATTTCTGAGGTTTGGGCTCCTTCAAATATTTGCAAAGGAACAGCCTTGTGTTGAGCCTTTAACTCCCGGAGTCAATTATCACGAGATGCTGTGAAGTTCTAACTTTTGAGTCTGTTAACAAAATCCTATGGTGTGACCATTTAAATGAAACCTCTTCAGCACTATTTTAGCATGGTATCATTTGTTTTTCAATATTTTATAAAATGAAATTTGGGATTTTTCTTGAATTTTGATTTTTTGGCACTCTTGGGAGTTCAAAAAGGGTTATTAAGAAATAACTTCCAGTCAATGGTACTGTTTATTTCATCTACTCACTTCATCGTTCTTTCTTGTGATTGGTGGATCCATATCTCGGAGTTTTCTCATGGCTTGTAATGGAGGCTCACTGAAGTAAGGTGGCTCTCCATCAATCATTTCGAGGACCATGATTCCCAGGGACCAAATATCAGCCTAATATTGGTAAAGAAAAAACAATGATTGCATATTACTATGACAAATTAACCAAATTAAATCCCACATGCTGTGCTCACAAAATAAAAAAATGTACTCTTTCTCTAAACTAGATACATGTACTTATTGGACTAGACTATACATTTTACTTCATGTAATTACAATGTAGGTCAAAATTATTACAAAATTTACTATTTATTTAGTAAATGGTATTTGGACTAAGTGAAGTACAATTCAGGGAGTTAATCAAGCAAGCAAATTTCAAATTTGCCAAACAAACCACGTAAGGACCTTTTAAATGAGCATGATTTAAGCCCTGAAATGTATGACTCAAAGGGCAATAAATCACTTTTAATCATACCAATATTAAAAAGTCCACATGAACCTTTTTCTTCTCAAAATGTTGGAGATATTTTCTATTGGTTTTGCAGTGGAAAAGGCGCAAAAAAGAAGCCATTTGAATGCATCTGATTGATGCAAACACAGATTAGGTGTAAACAAAGTAAAGTTATTTCATTGTTATATTTTATTATTAAACTTTTCTGTGGTTCTGTTTGGTTTTTAATTTTTCCCAAGCAGAACAAATTACCTCTGTACTTCAAACGCATTCTCAGAAGGTAAAGAATTATAAAATAATAAATATTGTTTAAATATACCTCTGGACCATAAGGTTTTCTGGATATCACTTCAGGTGCCATCCAGTATGGCGTCCCAACAAGGGATTTCCTCCTTGGCATTTCTTCTGTTACTTGAGCACAAAAACCAAAGTCGGACAACTTCACCTGGGAGAATTTAATAAATTCATCATTAAAATGATAACACACAGAAGATTTTAGTAGTGTTGCACAGTATTTTGGACAATTCACGGGCTAAAGCCAATGTTATGTGTGTGTGTTTGGTTTTGCATACATTTGGCTAAATAAAAGTTATGGACGAGTCAATTCCAGCAGTGACCATCCCCCAGGGTTCTCCCTAAATTTCAGCTCAGCAGGTAAGGGATTTTTGCTAAGCGGTAAAGGGAAAACTGTGTGTCTTAAAAATTTTCCGGGAGCAAGCAGTTACAGGCGGTAATAAGTACTGCTTCAAGCGGTAAATTTTACCGGTTACCGCTTGATAAGGAGAACCCTGATCCCACCCCCCGTGTCAACCCCCGGGCATTTGCGTTTTTTTTTTTTAAATGGTAAATTCCCCACGGTGGGGACAAGTAAGCCGTTCAAATTCCCCACGGTCAGGCCAAAAAACAAAAAAAGGCAAATGCCCCACCCCCGGGTTCATACAGGTCAAGTTTAAATAATATTTGTCTGGTAGCTAGAGCCAGTGAACAGACTAGAGTACTGTAAGTTTAAAAAATAATGAGGTTTATTAAATATATTTATCCATTTTCATCTATTAAATCATGAAGTACAAGTTTTAATGTTGTTTATAAAACTATAGTATTTGTATCAAAGGGAAACTGCTTTTGGTTCGAGTTATCCGGAAGTTCGAGAAACCGAGGGTTCAAGAAATCGAAGTTCCACTGTAGTTCGAACGGCTATCAATTCAAGAAGCGGCTACAGACGTATGCATCTTCTTAAATTCTTTTGCCTTTGAAATGAAAACATTTACGATGTATTAAAAAAATGCCCCACCCCCGGGATAGCAGCATGTGTAAATGGCCCGGGGGGATGGGCACTGCTAGAATCGACTCATCCATTATCCAGCCTTGGATTAAGCAGTGAAACACTGCTCCACTCAGAATTCTCACAGTAACTGTGATTTGGTCTTTGCTTACTAACAGCAGTCAAATCCCACAAAACAAACATAGAGCAAAGTTCCCTGTTCATACAGCATTTATGCCCTCAGTCCGCTAATGATAATGTTAAATATTTTATTGGTGTGGAATATTATTTTTGTATCTTTCTTCTGGTTGTTATACATCTTGCATACCTGCCCACCAGTGGTAAGGAGAATACTGTCACTCTTGATATCTCTGTGGATAACTCCCTGAGGATGAAGGAATGTCAGGGCTTTCAGCACTGCACGGCATACACAGGAAACCTGTTCCTCCGTCAGACTGTACAGGCAAAGGAAATAAAAAAACTTGAACACAAGATTGACATTAAAATATACATGTATGCACATACTGTACATAATATACTCACACAAATAAGAGACCTTTTGGGGTAACTTATACCAAATGTAAAAATTATGAAACAAGGCTTTGTTAGATTGTTTGTGGCATCCCTCGACACATGATAGTACTTCTGCCCATTACTAGTTAATTCAGTTGTAATCTAGACTATTCACAGCATGTTATCACATAATTATGCTATAGACTACAAGCAGTCTCTTATTTTTGGTTTTATTGGTCAAACGAGTGTGTCTCTCTATGAGTGCAAGAGGAATGAGGGTGGAAGCCGGAGAAAGAAGTAAAAATAAGAGACTGCACTGTTTTCTTACTGAAAATGAACCGCCCAGTGCTCTGGCATCGGAACATTTTCATTGGTTAGTTAAATGTAACATGGTGATGACACTCATGTTTCATCAAGTTATCATTTCTCACATCAACGACAGAGATAACTAAGATCACAATGTGTTGAATGTGTGTTAAAAATTATAATGCGGCCTCTTTAATTCTTAAGGAATAAACACAACTGCAGACTCTGCATTTCTTACTTTGGTCACACATTTCCTACAGACATGGGACGAAAACAAATCACTACAAACAATGGAAATACCAAATTGTTCCAAAATTGAAGAGAGGAGGTGAAAGACTTGTTTTATGTCACCGGTGTGAACAACACAACAAAATGACATAATAGAAACATAACTTAAACATGATGACATAACTACATTGTAAGGAAAAACTGATTTTTGCTTTATGTCGTTACATTCATGTTTTTATGTCATTATGACGCAAGTGTAAACCAGGCTTAACAAACTAACTAAAGGTCTCTCACCTTGTGTGAGTGATGATGTCTGTTAAAGATCCTCCTTCGAGGAATTCCATTACCACCCAGAGTTCATCTCCAACAAGATAACTTCCGTACATCTCCACGATATTGGGATGTGGGTAATCTCTCATGATTACTACCTACAATTAACGAATTCATTATAACACAAGTCTTTTTCTAGCCTTTGAACCCTTACAGTCAATGCAATTTATGCATGAATGCTTCCATTCCTTAATTAGATGACTGTAACCTCGCAGAAAGCGATAGTTAAGAATTTATCTTCGAATAAACAAAATGGTCAATAATCTTTTCAGAGTTGACTTTTGGGGAGCATGGTTAATATGCTGGAATAAATCCTTTTAAAGATCAATTTTAAAAACAAAATTCATGATTCAATTATAGAGTATAAGATACAAAACAAATAATCAGTAGATTTTTCGAAGAATGAAATCAAAGAATGACTTAATCGATGAATAGTTGAAGTTGAGTGTTCACATGTAAAGTGCGTTGACCGTAACTTTGATGTAGAGCCTTCAGAAATGCAAGTACTTCTATTCCATGAAATCTTGACACATTCTTGAAAATAAGTGATTAAGGGAAAATTGATACAATAATAATGTATCCAATTATTTGTGTTGCAAATCAAGTCTGGTGTTAACTTGCTGTTATCTGAAATTGCACTTCACAATATTTCACACAACATAAAAGGACTGCATTTCTTCAAAAGGCACCAACTAGTTCAAAGAAGGTATTAACAAATTATTAAAGAGATCTAGAGCCATTTTTTCAAATAAAATGTATTTAATCTATTTACCTAAGAGCCCAAATAGGACTGCCCTTTAAACATTAAATTCAATTAGCAAAAGAGTTCAAAAGCTGGTTAGTAACAAAGATATGTTTGCATATCGAATACCGGTAACAACTTTAAAGCAATGATAAAGTTTACAAGTCCCAAGGCCTGAAATGAAACTATTTAGGTGAAAATTATTAAAATGTCTAGAACGTACTTTTACTTCTACATTATTTATCACACTTAAATCAAAATGCGGGGTATTTAGTTACAAATTGAAAACAATTAAAGATAATACAGATGTCCCTTAGATTTCAGAGTGTGATATGATATTGTGGTTGGCGTAGTTTTATGTTTTGTTTTTAATAAAAACCTGAAAGAAGAGGTCGGAAGAACAATTATATCGGCTTTGATATTTCGTAACCAATAGTAATTTAGTTTATAAGAACAAAGAGGGCAAAACTATAAACTTCGAAGGCGCTGAAATCGCGTTAGAAACAAACCACAAGAATGCGAAAGCTAGCCAAAACAATGCGAAATATCAACACTTCGGTGTTTCTAAATATTAATCTTACCTCATTGAACAAAAGTTCCCTTCTTTGTTGCTTCTTCAAATCCATTTTCTTCACTGCAACTTGCCTTCCCGTTTTGTTATCTCTAGCAAGACAAACTACACCAGTCGAGCCTTCACCGATTTTTATAAAATTTACCAAGTTTGCAGGAGGACCAGTCGAAGTGACAACTAATTCTAGAGCCTTACGAAACTGCTCGTGAGTTACGGGTGAATCGGAGTACATAAGTTTAGTCTTTGAGGAACTTCGAAGATCTTCTCCCGTGTTCTCTACAACTTCACCTGAATCCGTACTCGCTGATCCATAATCTGAGCTGGTAGAAATTTCTCTCTGTATAGCAGGCATCCTTTGCTGCCGATTATAATCTCTTTCATGGGGTACCCTTTCGTGGTACGGGCGTTCGTAACCTTCTGAAAATCGACGGTTAATTTCCGCTCTTGGAACATTCCCGTTCGAAGCTGTTGCAGATTCGACGTCTTCAGCAATTTCAGGGTTTGTTCTTTCGCGTTTCCTAGCTACGGGTCTAGACCCGGGAATCATTTTAAACGAATTTCGAAGAGAATTCGATCTTGAGACGGAAATAACTTTAGAACCTGGCCCTTTATCGTTCATTAAATTCAACTGTGATTTTCGTAGCGGCGAAACTTGTGTGATTATCTCTGGATCGACAATCGGCTTTGGTCTCTTTGGATAGTCTCGTTGTATTCCAAGCAAGGCTTCCCATTGTGGAGGTAGTCCTTGAAATTTGCCCGTCTCCTTGTCATAACCAGTGTGAAATCGGTGTTCGAAGTTTTGCGGTTCTGAGATGTCGACTCGTTTGCGTTTCTTGTAAAACAAGCGCTTGAACATTTTCAAATGCGGTTACTTTGCACCAAAACCAACTGTGTAAAGCTCAGAAGTTGAAATCGCAAATCACTATTACTTCAAACTGGAAGGTGATAATAAAGACAACGAATATGAGGTATTTTTGTCCTGGAAGGACTCTATACAAACGGCCATAACGATTATTCGACGAAGTGTCCACTGGCATGGTGTCCGCCAGGTTCGGAAACCGAATATTTCCGGATATTTCCGATGAATTGACGAAGTTTTACGACAAGTAATTGAATACACGGTCGCTCAATCCAGCTGTTTACCGCCAAAATATAGGTACTTCATGTACCCCTTATTATAGCCATGTGACCTCGCCGCGTCGCAAAAAGTTGACACAAAGCCGATGTCTTGATTTTGTAGAATGTTTCTTGTTTTTATTGGAATTTGACATGGAAATTGGTAACGAAATCAGTCAGAAGATAAGGGTAAGTATATTTTATTATCATAGACTTCACGTCTTAGTTATTTGGGGCTGAAACATTGAGTAATATTCTTGTTTTATCCTCGCGAATGTTTTGGTAATAATTTATGGACGGTCATCATTCTTGTTCAGCTGTTCTGTCAGCTAAATATTAATTGAATATTATTATAAAGACATCTGTTTGGCGCTAAATGTTTTGCTGGAAGGTTTTGGATACTATAACTTGTCAAAACAAATTGTTATTTTGTGTTATGAATGAAATGTAATGATAAATAATGAGGAATATAAAGAGTAACCGATTTGAAAGATAGTTACTTGAATCTGTGATCATGACCTAATCTCAGATTTATTTGGATATGTTGTGGTTCATATTTTTCTTTGGTTAATGGCAATTTCTAGGGGTTCCATTGCTGAAAACAAGTTCAAAATCTATAGTGTTTGTGCATAGACTCTCTTCTCATTTGGCCAGGTTTAAAACATAAATATAGCACTTTGCATGACATTGGACACACAGTCCTTGTATTTCTGGACAGACCATGTGACTGTACTATGTAAGTGGCTCTTTTTCTATATCCCATATCCATTAAGACAGTCATTGAGCATCTGTTGTGGTTTAAATTTGTCTTTGGTTTGAAAATTCAATTTTTATTTTTCATTGTCTCAGATTCGTTATCATATTCTGAGACAAAGAAGAACAGAAATCAAACTGGTTTAAAAATTTTCAAGTTATTTAGTCATAGCATGTGATCAAAAAACATACATGTGCACAGTTGTGTTGCTTTCAATATAATTTGAAGCTCCCAGACCATTGTTATTATCATTGAAGTCTACAAGGTTTCTTTTTACCATTCAGTAACAGTTTGGTTATGTTCATTTGAGTGTTTTAGTATTCTGAGGGCAAATTGCCAAATTAGTTATTATTATTTTGTTATAGACGGCACCATTGGTCGCATCTGATCACATTAGTATAATGAACTGAACCGATTGTCACTTTTAGCCTATAATTTTGATTTTTTCTTTTTTACATCCTCATTAATTTTGACATTGTAGGATGCTATCAAGACAAAGCTAAAAGAGCTTGGATCTTATGTTGGTAAGCTATTAAAAAGTATTATTAATAATAATACTTTATTATAAGAAGCTACTTTCTGGTTTCCAATTACTCTACTGACCTCAAGGGTACCTATAATGCATTGCAAACAGTAAAGCTTCTTATAGCACGTGATGGATGCAAATGTACAGCCATGCCCCATAACGAGTGTCCAGTATTTTTGAAAATTTGAATGGAATTTTCAAGTTTACATGTTGGTTTTGTTAATCAATTCTGAGATTTGGAATTCCCGTGAGAATTTTACAGTCTTGTGGATTACTGGTCACGCGTGACGGAGCATGGCTGTAAACCACAACATATACCAGTACCTACATGTATGATACTGACTGGTATATGATACCATGTGGTACTAACTGGAAATTTGTTTTGTTGTGAATGAAGATGATGAGCTTCCAGACTATATTATGGTTATGCTGGCTAACAAGAGGAGCAAGGAACAGATGACAGAGGATCTGGTTTTATTTCTTGGTGCAAACACGACATTGTTCACAGATTGGTAAGTAAGTTCATTGGCTAACCATCAAAACTTAAGTTGTATTAAATGGTCCAACTAACAAACAAAATCCTTTATTGTGACATTCAAACAAAAGCTCTCCAGGAGCACTTTCCTATGGTACCATTTGTTTGTGGAAATTTGAATAAATTAGGATTTTGGCAACTCATGGGAGTGCAAGGGATGATAAAGAAACAACAGAAAGTTGTGTTAGTTGACACAGATCATGTTTCGTATATTTTCTTCAATCCAATACCACAGCATAACAATGTGTAAAGAATTAAATACAGTCAAACCTCCTTAATACAACACCAAAGGGACAGTCCGAAGTGTCCGCATTATGGAGGTGTTCGTATCATAGAGGTAGGGATGGTACATGTGTATGAATTTTGGTATCTTCAGGACCAAGGGAACTGTCCATAATAGAGAGGTGTCCATAAGGAGAGATTTGATTGTACTTGTTGATAACTTTATGGTAAATACATTATGATTGTTTTGATTTGTAGGCTTGTGAACATTATACAAAAGCTTCAAGATGTTACAAGTTTACAAGGTAAGTAAAATCCTTACTCATAAGTTATTGTCCCATTAGGCAGCGCCAAGTGGCTGCCCTAATAAACATTCATGGCTACATAATGACAGTAAACCAGCCATGGAATGATTTTGCAGTGACTTGCAAAGTATTATTTGAACTTCTTGGACTACTGTTTTTGCTTTTTAAGGTAAAAGAGTGCCTACAATGTAGATTACAGTAAACCCAACATTATAATCTATTAAGCTTAAAATTGTGGAAATTAACTGTAGAAAAGATTTTAGAAATACATGTGGCTTATACTAGTTACAGTATATTGTAGTTCTGCATTACTTATTTAGGACATTAAAAACTGAAGAAACAATAAATTATGACAAATTGGACGTAACCTTGTGAAGCATGCATCAGTAACAAATCCCTTATCATTAAAGCATGTGTGAGTAGTTTAATCTTTAATCTGGGGTCTCCAGTTACAAAGCACTCAACAATGTTACAACCCTAACTTTATTTTTCTTCATTCCATTTCATCTCAGAAAATACAGAACATTCAAGTTTATTGACAGTAGGATCTACACCTTTACAAGCAATAAAAACAGAATCTGTTAAAAGCAAGGAAGGGAAGGATGCTACTTCGAAAAGTTCACCAAAAGACAGAAGACAAAGCCCTCACAGAACTGATATAAGGGAAAATCTATTAAGCAAGTCTGAAAAAGTGGAAAGTATGTGTGTCTGAGTTATGCTTAAAAATATACAAAGAGGTTACCATTTAAAAAACTTAACAGAAATGCTTTTTATCTATCCCTAGAAGAATGGGAAATTCTGTCCAATTTGTGACCACCTGCAATGAATTCTAGATCTGTTTGAATCAGTCGGCAGAGTAAAATTATGGATGCTAAATATCCACTTGAACAACCAAGGTACTTTTGAAGAAGAGCTCCCCAAAAAATATGTCAGTCTTCTGTTGTTAAACTGTTAACTGTGGGCCAATAGTTAGTTGACAGTCTGCCAACAGTTTATAGACAGGTGATTGATAGTGAAAGAGGAAGGTATATCACTGAGAAACCAAGGAGTTAAAAGAATCAGTTGATAATAAGTCATCAGGAAATATAATCAAATCAAAGAATCAGCTGACAAACAGCTTGTTGATTACCCAATAAATTGTCTTTCAATCACTGTTCTTTATAAAAAATTTAATTTGTAAGTAACCACCTTTTCTGATCTACAATGTAAAGGTTATTGGCTTGCAAGATATTTAGACCTCTGGGGAATGGTGGTCAGTTTAGATTTTAGTACGCTAAGCGGTACCAATCTACAAATTTTGCCCCCTAAAGGTAATTTGATCACCCCTGTCATTCTTTATATGAGGGACCCCCCAGTATGTAACCATAGAATGCAACATTTCCTGTTTTGTCTCAGGGCAAAAGGTGAGCAGTAATGTTGTTAAAACTGTTGGCTTGTCATCAAAAGGATCAACAAGAAAAAGAAAACACTCGTTATCTGATGAAGAGGATTCTAGAACATCTAATCTTCACAGTATTGTGAAAGTGAAGGAAAGAAAGTAAGTGATTTTTATATTTGGTGGATCTCAAAACATTGCTTTTTACTAAGGTTCAAAGTTGATTAATGTTATAAAATTACAGAAGCAATAGAAATGTACTGCTAGGTAAGGTAAGGGTAGGTAAGGTAAACTTTATTTATACACCGTGTCAGCTAAGTTAGCTAAGTATCCCAGGTTACAGATCTTGCCAAGATCTTGGTCAGATCATATCAAAAATGACTTTTGGTAAAGTCTTTCAAGATATTCCAAGATCATGCAAGAGCTTAACAAGATTCTCAACCTGGGATAGCATCAATTTAAGTGATACCTTCCACAGACTCAAAAGTTAGTAAGAATCATCTTGAACAGAAAACAGTATCACACATGACAGGAAGTACTGCTGGTTTTCACTGTAGAGGAAGATCGGATGCAGCATACACCCACATTAAAGAGAAATTAATATTAATTTTATTTAATACAGTCTATTACAAATTAAACAATTTTATTTATTATTAAATATTATTTATTTATTATTAAATATTATTTATTTATTATTTTATTTATTAAATATTGTATTTTTATTGTATTATGTACATGTATTAGTTATTTTTGTACTTTCTATTATTAATTGTTGTATTAGTTACATGTAGGTACATGTAGGTCCACATCAGCTATTATAGTTGCCAGTTTTGACCTTCACATCAAATAAAGTATGTAATGTATGTCTCATAGGATCCAAATGCAAAACACAACTTATATCAATGTTTTATATTTCCAACTTGTGAACAATACAACATAATGACATAATAACATGAACATAACATCAAAAGGAAAAAAACAGATCTTTATGTTGTTTATATGTCTCTAGTGTGAACCAGGCTTTACATTTCAGTAAATTCTCTCCCTTTTGTAGGCCAACTCTTCCACTTTCCAAGCAGGCTTCAGGCAATCTTCTACTGAAAGCTGTTGCAGCGGCACATCATTCTGTCAATAAACCAGTTCTTTCATCCAGTCTGAAATATGACCCTACTTCTCCCCCGTCACCAATAAGATCTCACAGCTATGAGGAAAAGCAACAGCAGAAGGAGCTCTTATTGCAACAACACAGAGAGTTACAAAAACAGTTTTTACAAATGAAACAAGAAGGAGAAGGTGTTGAAGAGGAAGATAATGCAGGGGAAGAGAGTGATAAAGAAGTGGAAGAAGAATCTACCGAGGTGGAAGGAAAAATTGAAGATGATGACGACACAAGTCAGAATAAACTGGTTGAGGAGGAACATAAAGAAGTGGAAAGTGCACAGGAACCAGAGGCACGTTTGTGAAGTGAAGTTGTTATATAGCTGGAGTTTTTCTCAAAACAACGCGCGCGTTGATTGGTCGATTCATCGTTACATGTCATCTAACAAACAAACTGTTTCCCACCAATTGTGCTTAGCGGGCAACATTTGCGAAAGCGGGCAACAATTTTGACGTCAGAGGGTAACATTGCACTGTTGCCCGCTAGTGCACGTGATCAGAACGTAACAAAAGGTGGCATGATTATGATGGACCGAGTGCTTGGCGCATTTCTCAAACTGTCTTGTGTTGTTTTATTTGTGTTTCTATATAACAAATCACTTAATGACTGATCCAGCTCGGGAAACAGTGAATTTTGTTTCCCTTGAATCTCGATGTTTCCCTCGACTTTGTCTCGGGAAACATCGAGATTCTCGGAAAAAAAATTCACTGTTTCCCGAGCTGGATCAGTCATTAGGGATCAGTCATTAAGTGTTTATTGTTACATGTGTTTCTGGGCCTTTCAATAATATACAAACATTGAAGTTTAATTCCCAGCTAATGTTTATATTTTACATTGTTGCCAATCGTAATTTATTATGATGAGTAACATTGGATCCCTGAAAATAGAAACTGAGAGAAATAATCATATTCTACCAATCACTACCCACAAACATGACTTTTGACCCTGTTGAGTTGAGTATCAATGTTTTCTTAGACGTTTGCTATGATAATTGTGGTAGCAAAAATGCAGCTGCTGATTGAGTTTTGAACTTCATCTGGAATTTGTGTGTTATTGAAAAGTGTGGAAATTGTCCATAGTAATGAAGTGTCTGCTAAGTGGGTGACCGTAAGCAGGGAACTGCAACTGTACTTTGTATACCAATTTTTTTCTTTTCTTATTTTGTTTAATTGTACATTTTTGTATGTTTATATGGCAAATAAGTTGAGTTGAAGAAATGTATGTCAATCATTTGAGAAATATGTCAATCATTTGAGAAATTTTGCAGGCCAGTATTATAAATTCTATAATAACTAACTAATAAAGATTTTTGTTGTTGTTGTTGTTGTTGTTGTATATTTGGAGTTTGACTAAGAGGGTAAACATGTCTTGTCTTAATTTCAGGAACCAGTAATTGAGCTTCATGTCTCAGAGACAGAAACACTAGAGTACAGTACAGAGCCTGTTCCAGGCGATACCAGAATTGTCGCCTTTGCAGACAGCCAGGCTGGAGGGGAGGATTTGGAAGAAGAGAGACGAAAGAGTAGGAAAAAACGGCGAGCTGTAAAGTCGAAAAAGTAAGAACCATAATTAAGTGTATGCAGAAACCCATAAGTGGGTTGAAACATGCAACTGTCTCTTGCACGCTTCAAAACAAGCTTCCAATTATTCAATTTGCAAAGAAGTTGTTACAGCCATATTTGGAAACTCAAGATAAAAATATTAACCAATCAATTCACTAGAACAACTTGCTTCCAATCTCAAGGGACCGAGGGGTTTCCAAACAAAAAATGAATATTCGGAAGCTGCGAATGCGTGTTACACGTTTCAACCCACTTATGGATTTCTGGTATGTGGCTAAGCTTGCCGTGAGTCTCTCATGCAGTGTAGCTCAGGGTTATCTCGAGCATTTGATTGGTGTGCAGAAGGTCATAGGTTCAATTGAAGGGCTCCTGACAAGAACATCCTAAGAATGTTTTTGATTTTAGCGATGGGGTAGGAAGAGATGGAATTTCTGGTATAACTGGAGAGGTTGGGTTGCATGGCCACAATGGTCAAAATTTAACATTCTTGTTCCCAGTCGCTCGTCACACTGGATTACATCAATTGGAGCTTTGTTGTGGTTTTGTTGCCAGGCAACTGTAGGACACCAACCCAATTTAAGGCAATCCGAAATTCCACTGCCCTAAACCGATTCATATGAGATAAATAATATTTATTAACCTTTCTTTGCGAGGAATCACAATACAGGGCTGTCATAAAGGCAGCTACTTCAAAAGTTGGTGACAGTCTCCACATCCCCCCCCCCCCCCCACAAAGAAAAACCCCAGTTCAGTTTGTTTGTATAAAATCTGCCATACATTGTATTTTCCATAGACCATCAAGCCCCAAGTTCATTGTAACACTGGATGGTGTGGATAGCGACATGGAAGATAAATATGATGACCAGGTGAAGAAAGATAAGAGAAAGAAGAGATCAAAAAAGAAAACAGATGTGGATGATTTTGAGGACATTGATACATCTGATGTGAACAAAAAAAATACACCTGTGACAGAGATCGCTACTCCTGAGAAACCAGTTATAAAACAGATCACTTTTGACTTGGATGCTGCAGCGGATGGTGAGTGGAGATAGGACGGGATATGTACCACTAATAAATTGTACCACTTTGTTACAGCTGCATACAGACCCTGACTTTTATAATAAATGTTGGAGGCCTTATTCTGGTTGTTGCAAATTTACTTTTGTATATGTTGTGGTTCAAATTTTTCATTGGTTTGAAAATTTTCAAACCAGCTTGATTTTCATTTCCCATTGTGTCAGATTATGGAAATGAATCTGAGACAAAGGTAAATGAAAATTAAACTGGTTTGAAAATTTTCAAACCAAAACCAATTAAAAATTTGAACCACAACATAATTTATATATTCTATTGTTTTTTTTTTCAAGATGAAAGTGAGGATACTTCTCAAGCCAATAACAAACAGGCAGACAAGTGCAAGTTTTGGCCAGACTGTAAGAATGGAGACAGCTGCCCTTTCTACCATCCAACTGTATCATGCAGGTGATTTCTTAGACTTCATCATACTAGACATACAATGTAGGTAATGTTTACTACATGAGTGGGAGTGTTGTATCGGCCTATACAATCACGAGCCGAAGGCAAGTGAATGTATAGTGCCGATACAACACAGACGCGAATGTAGTAAACAACTTGTGAAATTCATATTCACATGAAAATTAGATACAACCACTCGTGAGTTGTACCTGGAATGCAAATTAGATACAACCACTCGTGAGTTGTATCAAGATTGCATTGGCCTATACAGGGTAATCATGTGATTGGAATGGCTCATTTCTATTTGTTAGTACCCTTATGAATTATTAATGAATTTTACAAAGTGTAGCTACAGCTGTACATATAAAAGCCTCACAAGTGTTGAGGGGTTTGGAGTTTCAAGTTTAAATGAGTTAAGTTAGACTTCTTTATTTCTGTTTTGTAATGAGACCAGTTTATGTTGCCTAAATGGCCCTTTTTACAATAAGTCAGCTTCTGGTCTCATTGATAAACAAGTTGAACAGTTTTTCAGTTTTATTCAAAAGGACTACCATGGAGAATAGAACTTTTTGACTCATGATGTTATTGGTCGAACAAACAACTTTTAAGTTTTATTTTGAAACTCCTTCATAGAGAATAGAGGTTTCCTGACTTCACTTTTATTATTATTATTAAATATATATTTCTTGCATTCTGCTGAGCTTTGTTCAAAAAGTCGTTCAAACTGTTGTAACAACTAAAAAGAAAAATAATGATGATTGTTTGCATATGGTTACCAAGATAACAATAATTAAAATATTGTTTTAAAAAACTCACTTAATTCGGTTTGGTTTTCAGATCATTCCCTAACTGTAGGTTTGGAGAGAGCTGCAGATTTATTCATCCTCCATGTAAATTTGATGGAAGGTAGGGACAAGCATTCAAATCTTCCCTAGTTTGTGGCTCTTACCCCCCCCCCCCCCCCCCCCCCTCCTGTGGTATTCATGAACGTAGTATATTCACATTTACCATTTATTTCCGTCAATTCTAAAAAGAATATTTGGTAAAAATCAAATAGAATTTTCACAATTGTTACGCTGTCACACACAGGTTAGTTGCTGATTTCTCACAACAAAGCGACGATACGGACTCTCTAACTAATGAATATAACCTCGGCCTACATTTGCATACATTTCCCAAGATAAAGCTCTGGGACAATACTGGGATGAAACTGACAGCATTTTGGCACTACAGTTAACTTAATGGGATCAGCATGAAAACTTTTGGGAATCATTTTGGGATTGGGGATCACTTGAGGTCAGGGCTTATTTCATGTCGTTTACATACCTCCTATACGGTCTTTTGCATTACCCCCCCCCCCCCCCCTCCCCTCCGTTCTCTCTCCATCACTCTCTTTTAAACATCTTTAGTTACTTTGCATTGCAAAGTCATTCCGATTTAAAATGTGGAGCTGAAAATTGAAAGATGCATGTATATTTTATTACTAGATACCAACTCTTTCATTGACATTTCTCCTTTCTTCTTGATGTTTTGTAGGTGTACTAATTCAGTTTGTCCTTACACACACAAGTCAAAAAGTATTAAACAACAGACTTCTCCTATACCAGCTCCAATAACAGGTATGTGTAAGATTCATTTAAAAAAATAGTGGAGAGACCGAGACTTCCCCAGTCCATGACTTATACACCTTGTTGCCAGGCTTTTAGCCAGAAATTGAAAAGTGGGCATCCTGAAGATATTTCCCATCATAAATTTTTAAGGATTAGGTGCAATTTTCATGAATTTCGTCCAATACTGGGCATCCACAGGATGTGTGGACACCCTGCTGGCTAAAAGCTTGCCTATTGCTATGATGCACATTCAAAACACTGCTCAATTAATAATTAGTATTAATAATTTTAATTACCATATTAACAGTTATCTTTGATGAATTTAAAGATGCTTACTACTTTTCTTTCATTGTCTTTGAATCTCACTAGGCTTCATGTTTCCATCACCAAGTATCCTCGCACCTCCATCCCCTAGTACCCAGCCTGTTCCTTGCAAGTTTTACCCATCCTGTACCAAAGCTGACTGTCCATTTTATCACCCTCAGCCCAAGGTACAGTATACTGTCAATTTACTGCAAATTTCAATCACTTTGGTCTTTTTAGTTACAGTCAAAGCTTTCATAAGCCACTACCATGGGGATTTAAAACAATGCTGTCTTTATTAGAGCTGGTCACTTACAACAGCTTTCAATTACAAAGTTTTTTTTTTGCTATCCTTTCTTATTATTAGATTTAAAAAGGACAGTGTCCCTGCTGAAAACTCGTGTTTTCATGTTTATTGCCAGGAACTTTCTTTAAACTTGCCAAAAGTGATGAACGCAAAGAAAAATTATGAACTAAATCTCAAGTCTCATAAAACCAAAACCAAAGTAATCACGCCAGATTCAAACAATCCAATGAACCAATCAGAATTCAAAACGAATACATGCAGCCAGTGCTGAGTGAGGGAAAATGCATGCGAACAAGTCACAATAATATTATTGGTATTGGCTTCACTTCTGATAGGTCCAAAAAATGGCACAAGATTTATTAGCCACTGCAATCACAAGCCACAGCAGTGCAAAACCAAAGTAGTTGTGGAATTGAAAACTGCTCTTTCAAGCTATAGGCTGATTTTTATTTAGAGGTTTCAATGTAAATGAGTAGGAAGATTAAGACATTTTGTAGTGTGTTTTTGTTCACTGATTTTTGTTTCTTGTCTTAACTTGTAGCCTTGTCGATTTGGGCTTAGCTGTACCAGGCCAAACTGTTTATTTACTCATCCAGCAAAACCTTCTTCATTAAAATGGGTTTCCCCTGCTCTGCACATAAGGTATGTTAGGCCTCT
The DNA here is from genome assembly GCA_022457155.1 of Cladopsammia gracilis. NCBI lineage: Eukaryota > Metazoa > Cnidaria > Anthozoa > Scleractinia > Dendrophylliidae > Cladopsammia > Cladopsammia gracilis. The sequence goes on from JAJGOT010000307.1 coordinate 794,598, forward strand.
CTGTAACTTGTGTATAAACAGGTGACCTTTGTTGAACACTATGTGGACATACATCAGTCAAGTTATTAGCAGCTCCAACTTTATTTTACCCAAAGGTTGGTGGTATGAGTCCCTAAAACAAGAAACTTCAATCTACATTCATTTGTCTCTCTTCACCCAGGTGTAGAAATGGGTACCAGTTAACAAAATGCTGGGGGTAACCCTGTGATAGACTAGCATTCTATTGAGGAGTAGTAGTTAATGATCCTGTTTGTTTCATGCTACAGAAACCTGATCGCCTTAAGTACCATTAATATTATTGAATAAAGATGTCTCAAAATTTTGTCTTTATCCTATACCTTTGGCATAGAACTTGTTTTTGTCTTCAAAATCTTGTAAACTCTTCTATCCTGAATTGGTTTTGATATCTTTAGTTATTTGAGTTGTACTTATAGACTGTACTTTCATTACAACAATCATAATAATTAAATACTGTTTATCTTTGCAGTGAAAGAAGTTTTGCATTGTCAGAACAGAAAGTGACATCCATGCCAGTATTATAATACATAATTAAATTCAGCTTGGTCAGCATAATAGACCATTTTACAGTTGTCTTCTTAGTGTCCTGGCCTTTGAATGGAAATGAGGTTGAAGTTGACCTTGTTATGATACAGACCTTGGAGCATTTCAGATGTAAATTTACCTAGTTAGCATGAGAACAGCATTATTAACATGTGAAAGGCAGAAAGGTTTGTGTCAAAGCAAAGGTCACCCCCAGCCTCACTTTCGCTCAAAGGCAAGGTCGCCAAGCACACAACTGTGAAATGGACTATTATCTTGTGAATATTTTAGTTAAGACTAAAGCCCTAGCCAAAGGGAAATGCAAACTTGAGTCAACTTGCAACACCGTTTGGCTGTGACTTGCATGTACTTGCAATGGGTTGCATTGACTTGCGATCACTTTGATCAAGCTCAAATTTGTCTGCAAGTAGGTGCAAGTATTTCACCATTTGGTCACCAAACGCAAGTAGCCACAGGTGACCTGAAGTTGTTTTCAGTATTGTTCGCTTTGGTATGATCGCATGCACAAGGCTGCAATAAAAAAGCTTTTTTACAACTTGTGTCTACTTGTGAGCACATTTAGCCACCTAAATATGCAAGTTTGTCCAAAAGTTGAAATTTAAAAAACTTGCTTCAACAAGCATTCATGTTTAAAAGTTGTCACTGCTATGTTCACAAAATTTTGATTGTGTGTAAAAATGTGATGGTACAAGTATCCTAATTAGTATTATTGTGTTAGTGAAAGGGAGGTGTGGATGAGGCCAAATTGTTAGACCCAAAAGAAGTCCAACAGCCCAGAAACTAACCCCCCAAAAGTACCTTTTTATGAATAAGAGAGTTAAACTTGAAATGAAATTGATACAATTTCATTTACAATGCTAGGATTTGCTTTTTATCATACCTAAGAAAAGTCCCTGCTGCCAAAGTCTTTCTACCTAAAAAAAATCTAGGTTTGTCAAAAGAAGCCAGCTGCTGGTGAAAATCACTACCTACTTTGTCTTATCAGCCGGCTACTTTGCTTGCAAGTTCTTTAGAGGAAATGACTTTTTAAAAATCATATATCTATTTACTTTCCAAAGTCCGACATCTATTTCAACTTTTTCTGACAACCCTGGCCAGAATATTTCGTAACCAAAATAACTCCCCACAATGTTAATTTCAAACGCTAAAAATGGCATTCACACCTCCCTGGATCTTTCCTCTGATGTTGGTTTCAAGCTAAATGCAGCAACTTTTTCTCAAATTACATGTTGTTCTCTCTTCTTATCTGGTTATTCTTTTTCTTTTTTAGTACATACTTTTATGATTAATGAACTTGTCAAAATAACAATTATTTTAGTCCAGTTTGAGGTAAAGTGATGAATAAAAATACAATTTGATTAAACAAATGTTTGCAGAACAGAAAGGAGAATTTGTCTTTTATCAGTGGGACCAAAAGCACAATCTTGTCACAATAATGACCAAAGTCATGGTCCAGTGTACTACCCCAAACAGGAATGGGACTTGGCAGGCTCCTATTACTATAAAATTGACGGTGGTGACCATCAAAACTTTTGGAAGGTACCAGAAACCTGTTTAGTAGGCGTGGCTCACATTAATTTTTACCCCTAAGAAGTACCAATACGAAATTTAACCCCAAAAAGGTACAACCACCACCCCCATCACTTCTGTATGGGAGTCCCCCAGGTTAAGAGTGTTATTTGAAAGGAATTTCATTGACCACTTCTGGTTGTTCAATCCCAAATCAAAGTTAGCGACCAGAGGAGACCTAGTTTTGTTAATTCATATTAATTATTTTTTGTGACATAACAGGGGCAGTACGCAGCTCTTACAAGGTCTTCTCTGATTTGCTGAGAAAAAAAATAGAACAAACAACACAACAATGGCTAACAATAGACCCTAATTTTAATGTAATTTGTAAGGCGCATTTGAATATATTCATATAGATATTTGCGCCGAATAAGTAATAAATTATTATTATTATATTATTACTAAAAACAATAGAGCTGCATGATATACAGGTCCAATGAAATTAGAGGTTGTAAAGAGCTGCGTGGTATCTGACATAATAAGCTTTCCCCTTTACATTTTTATTTTCTACCAAGATTTGTTGAATCTTAAAGAGATTTTTGTAACATTCTTGCTGGTGTAATTGTTGACTAAAATTTGGATCCTTGAATTATAGCGATCTCTTGATTATTTGCCCATCTTAAATAATCTCTCATTCTGAGGGAAAGTATTAAATTTTGAAATTATTACCTTCCCAACCCCCTTCCCCCCCCCCCCCCCCCCCCCGCCCCATCTCGTTCTTAATCTCCACAGTAAAACCGGAGAATGATGCCAAGGAGTCAGACGCAACACAACGCATTGACAACTTGAGGATGTTTATAAAATATTAGGGAAGAACCAAAAAGCACCCATTGTAAATAATAACAATTTTATAAGGGCACAATTTCCAGCAGCAAACTTAAAATAATTGCCTCCCTCAATTGGTCACTCTCCTCCCCCCCCCCCCCTCCCACTCTAATTAAAAATGTTTAAGGCCCTTAAACATTTTTAATTCAAAGGGGGGGGGGGGGGATACAATTTCCAGTGAGTTGTTTTGAAATAAGCACCTCTCTTAATTAGGCACCCCCCTCTTATAACTGCCTTTTCCCTTTTGAAGTGATACAAAATGATGACTGGCCCTGCATGGCTATTACTCAAGGCAATAAATTACTTTTCACAATTTGATATTTCCCAGATAAACTAGCCTGCGTAGCTGGCAGTTTTTTTGCGCGCGATGCTGAATTTCGCGAGTGGCAAAGCCGCAAGAATTAGTTTCTCACGGCTTCGCTGCTCGTGCGAATTCAGCATTGCGCGCAAAAAAAAAACACCAGCTACGCAGGCTACAGATAAACAAACTGACATAACAGAAAGTGCATATCAATATCACATCAAATGTCTGCACATCCCCATCATTACGGTATTATACTGGAGAACCACCCCTCCACATTATCAAAAAATTGACTTTACGACTTATATCTAACAATGCAACCTGCCACTCGGTTAATTTTTTTTTATTCATAGGTACTGAAATTTTGAAACAAATGATGATGATAATTTTAAAAAATTATTTATAGTGTAAATGTAGACTGCTAGCAGTCCCTCTGTGCATAGTCGAGTGGGCAAGCAAAAGATCAGGGATCGACCTGGCGAGCAAAAGTAATGCAAGTTGAGGGGGCATTCGCTTGCTCCAGTCTCATCGAGCTTGTTTTCGTGATGAGCTCACCCACTCAACTGACGAAAAAGAGAGAGCAGTCAAATGTAATATGATCAAATGTGCATTACAAAAGAGATCAGAGCTGTGTGAAACTTCCAAGTGGACAAACAATGTCAGTATTTTTACTAGTCAGTGAAATTTTACCACTCGCGTTCCTCCTGACTGACTCTGGTCAAAATTGTCACTGATAAAATGATCTCAGTACCATTAAAATGTGTTGTTCCATTGTTAACAATGACTGCTGATGTTTAGACAACCTGAGTGGAAGACATCTTCAGAGTCAAGTGAATGTTACTATTCATTCTCTGAATAAAAATCGTATGCATGCACTTTCCAGGACCAAACTCTTTATTATATTATACAGATTTTTGGGGGTGTGTAAAAATAGTATTTTATTTTATGTAATATTATATCAGCCACAACAAAGATTGTTTTATCAGGATTTTCAAACACTGAGAAGTGGATTGGAAAAACAGCAGTGGCCGAGATTTTTCAACCGAGTTTAATGTGTTTGGATACCTGATGAACTCTCTTGAGTGTTTGATATAGCTTCTCAAACTGATCATTAAAAACAGACTGAGAAAATCATCAAATGCTATGCTAATTAAGATCTGGTTTCTAAGCCACCATCACACTTATGATTTTCATTGTTCAAACTTACTGCATTTATGCATTTAGATACATATTTGGATAGGATGGTAAAACATAACCCTTTCACTCGCAAGAGTGTGCAAACAATCAAAAATTATTTAAGAAAAATTCCAAATTTTGTTTTGAAAATACTGAAAAACAAATGGTACCATGCAAAAGAACTGCTGAAGAGGTTTCATTTGAATGGTCACAACATAGGATTTTGTTGACAGACTCAAAAGTTACAACTACACTACATGTCTCCATCATTGACTCTGGGAGTGAAAGGGTTAAGTTGAACAAACATCTTCAGTCTGCAATACTGCTATCAATATTAATTTAACTTTAACGTGAACTATAAATTTTACACATAGATTATTTTTTAATACTTTAGTTTAAAAGCGAAACAACTAAGGAGCTTTTTTAGTTGTTAGTTTCGAGAGGTCATTCAATTTAATTTCCCATATTTGTTCTGGCTTGTCTACACAAGGTTCCATGACTGGATATCCGTTGTTCGTTGTTGTCACGCAGTTGTTGCTGATAACATGAAGTAATTTTTTGTCCTGTAAATATATAAAACAAGAAATTAAAGGATGCATTATAGCAGAGGTAAGTGGCCCATAAAAACGAACCATCTATTTACTCATGGCAAAGATTAGGATAAAAGAGTGGGGAGAATAGCAAGTTGGAATTTTCCTCCATAGCTTCAGCCAGACCCTTGCCCTCACATACTTAAAAATACATTTGGCTCCCTTTGGAAAGCATGCATCTACTGAATGCCACCAACTCTACTACAGTGTAGGTCACTTGGCTGTCATGCATGGCATTTTTTCATATTGTCTGATCTAGCTTCTTAGGCCAATTTTTCATCAATTTCATGATTTAAGAGAACAAAATATTTACATGTAAAGGTTCAGAGGTATGTTTAAAGTGTCAGCTTTTGCAAAATTAGTCTGTAGAAAGTGTGGAAAGGTCTTTGCATGATTCAGGTCTCATGCCATTTTATTTAACCTTTGGCAAATTTGATATGCAATCTCTTTCTAGTTGCCTGGTGATTGCATCATTGCTACAGCTGTCATCCTGGTGTTGGCAGTTCTATTGTTAAGTTCAACGTCTTGTTAATATATTCCAGGACTTCCCAGGTTCCCAAGTCCAGTAAACAAACCTTGAATCCAAATGCTTGGCAACAAAAAAACTACTTGTTCATTTTTTAAATGCAGTTGATTATGTAGGTTTTGATGATAACTTCATTTCATTGACAAGTCAGAGCATATCATATTTTTGGATATTAATTCTTGTCTTACCTTAGTATACTGAAACTCCTGGTTTCCTCTGAGTTCGTGACAGCCATAAAATGCAATTTTTGCCCCACTGTAGCTTTGACTGACATCTAAACAAGCCTCATCTTGTCGGAACTCATCCATAAATGTGTACTGAAAAGCCTGAAAATGAATGAGTGTCATTTAATATATAAAATTGCAAAAGAAACAGCTCCCATTACTTTCAGATTTAACTTTTTCAAAGCCGTTCAGGATTTCACTATAAATGAAGGACAGACATTTTTCATGTCCCGGTTATTTGAAATGCAAGTTCCCACAAATGTAGAAACACTATTTGGAATGAATTTACTGTAGACTTAAAGTCAAATGTTTTTTTTATTCAGTAGCATACTCATGGATTTTCTGACAACTGGTTTAGATAGAAATACTCCCAGTCACTTCATGCTGCAAACATCTGTTGAACACTTGTCTCTTGAAGACTTAACCTACCATGGCATTATACCCCTTCCCAATCCTTCAAAGTTACAGAAACTGAAATTATGTACTAATTAATTCACCTGATTTCCCATCATTCCATGGCAGGGCATTAGTCCCAGTTCCCCTCCAGCCTTCCTTCCCATGGAATCCAAGCAAAGATTAGTGCCTGGGTTTCGAATCTGAAAAGAAATGGTTTAATAAATTCAAGTACATAATTATCTTCTCTAAAAGCAATCCAAAGAGCAGACATGTGATGCATTATCTTAAGTCAAAAACCCTTCAGAGTCACATCTTACATTATTCAAAATGTGGTTTTAACTTTCGGGTTTGCAGACAGGGCTGTCACTAATTTAAGAAGTAGGCATAGATACAGAAGAAAGTAGCCAGGGAAAATTGGTTTCGGGTTTTCAAAGTTGATGAAATCCTTTTAGAAGTGTGATCATTTATACGAGGCTGTCAAACATGTCTTCCCTCCTGTTATTCTGTTTATTCAGCTGTACAGGTGGACAAAATCTATCCTGCCATGTGACCATTCAAATAAAAGCTATTGAACAGTAGCAAACCTCCCCGTACTAAATGCCTAATGTGCTGTAGAAAGTGTTTCTATAAACTCTTTAGCCTCTAGATGAAATCCTCAAAGCGTGAACAATCAAATAATTATGTCAAAGATACAACCCCAAGCAAATGCATTACACTAATGCTAACCCTCACACCTTAATACTGTCTGAACAGTCTTTTCTGCAGTTGCAGTGCCACTGAGTCAAATAACATTAGGGGTAGCAGACAGTAAATTCAATACTTTGTGTGATAGTCAGACTAGCATTTTTTGCAAACCCCAGACTTTTAGATTTTTTAAAATATGTGAGACCAAAACCGAGACTCTGAAATGACTTCACGAAAAAATTAAGACTCTGAGATGCGAACAACTGCTCATCGATTGATACTGTGGGACCCATGAAATTCTAGTAAAATATTGCAAGACCCATAAGACCATTCACCATCCCTAACTGGCACTGCAACTTGAAAGGGTTTCAATAATTATATTAAGGCCTCATCCAATTAGTCGTTTTTTTTATCAGGAAAAATATGAAAGACGCAATAAAGACTGATATTCAAATGAACATGGAGGCGAAACCAATTGTGGAATTGCATGCATTTTGGGCATCCTACTGATGAACAGTTACGAAATTCAGATATATTTAGTAGCCACATTTATTTGCGGTCTGTCCCCTTTGAATGAACACAATGTGGTTCAAATTTTTCTTTGGTTTGAAAATTTTAAAACCAGTGTAATGTTAATTTTTCTTTGTCTTAGTTTCATTACCATATCTGAGACAAAGGAAAACAAAACACATTTAAACAAGAGAGAAATTTGAACCACAACATATACTTAAGCAAGTTCATTTACTTTCATATAAACAGCACTGCACATACCGGACCATTAGCTTTCAGTGGTTCATATATTGATCTGACAGTATCATTGGCTACATTTTCCATATACCACTTGAAACTTTTACACTTGAGTTTTTTGCGCAGTGCAATGCGATCACTGATATCTCCAGGGTCTACATGTTTAAGTTCAGGCTTCTTGTCATATAGCCACTCTTTGTACTCGTCCATCCAGACTTCTGCCACACGCTTGAAGTTTATAAGAGTGGCATCAGCCTTGGGATATGAATACGGGACATGATGACGATAGACATGACCCACTCGAGAACAGGGAATGTTTTCCAGTTGGCCACCACACTGCCAGAGCTGAAAGGGAAAATAAAGAAAATCATTTGATCCATGATTATACCAAGTCCACTTCATTCCACTCCATTTAGTATGGGATCAGTCTACAATAGTGTACTGGGAAACTGATCAGTGCTATGAAGAGTTTCTGGAAAACAGCATGTCTGGGATAGGGTAGGAATGTTTGATATCCAGTCTAGTATAGGGTTCCAAAATGCATCTGAACATGTTCTGGTATAGAGTAAAGGTTTCAGAGTCCCAGCAGCGCACCACCATCCAAAAATATACAGAGTAATCCACCCCCCTCCAGGAGTGTAAGTTCACTGCCAGGGTTATCTTACCTTGAAGGAGAGTTCATATTGCTCTCCTCCCCATATAAACATTCCTGGATCATACAGCCCAAGCTCATGAAAAAACTCTCTGTTGATAGCAAACAGTCCTCCTGCCATTACAGGTGACCTGCAGAAAAATAAAACTGATTCAACTGTTTATTAATTATTACAGATTTTACAGAAAGCAATATCCACTGCCCACAGTTAGCAGGTTAGCTAGTCGAGGCGAGCAGTGGTTACACGTATGTAATACATATACAGATAGATCACAAGAAAGACTAGAGAAAAAGAGTAGTTAAATAATAAACAAATAAATAAAAAAAATTCAATTTAATTAAGTTTACAATCATAGACATCGCAAATATAAGAAGCCGAGTTTTCAGGAAATGATTGATATATTTGAATGACTGATTTTTTTAAAAAATAATTAATTGATTGATTGACTGACTGAGTTATTGACTGACTGACTGACTGATAAAACAATAGATCACAAATTTGCCACCTCACCTTAACGACTGATTGACCAAATGGTCCAAATAACTGCTAATAAATACCATTAATGTCAAGAGCTTCAAGCATGCACCAAATAAACTTTTTAAGGATATTTTAAGCCTTAAGTTTTGATTTTCAAATTCAAATCCTTCAATGTAGCAAGAAAAGGGGTGCTTTCCATTCGACCAAAAATTCCAGTTTGAAATTCCGGGTATTCCGTGTGGCGAATGGAACAGTATTTTCCGGTTGGTTGTTCCAGGCCATCACGTTCCAAGTTTCATGCGAAAATACAAAATAAACCAAAGCAAAACAAACGGCGGACTCATTGCCTCTTTTACTTGCTTTGAAGTTGTTCAATGTCTCTGAAGTTAAAACAAACGATATTTCAAGCGAGAATGATGATATTATTTTTTTTCAGTTCCATTCACTTCCCAACCTGGAATTTCCGGAAATTTTGGTTGAATGGAAAGTGCCCAAGTATTATTTTAATACTTCAAGACAATGTAAACATACTTGACTTCTTGAGTAGGGTCTTTCCTTTTTTTCATATCCTCAGGACGAACTGGCCTCTCCTTGTAATCAAATCTCCAATTAAAAGTCCCTCGTATGTAAGGATCCATGGGTTTGTATTCAAAGGTGTTATGATCAATAAAGTCTATCGTAGGGCACACTGCCGTCCGCCTATCAAGAGCGATCCGTTCCAACAGAGGTGGTAACCATCCCTTATTAGCTTCACAATGCGCATCAAGAAAAAGCACCACCTCTCCAACAGAATTAACAGCACCAATTGACCTTGCTTTTATCAATCCAACTCTTTCTTTGGTTCTGACAATCTTAATCTTTCCTAATTTTTTGGCATAATTGTCTAGTTTTTCTTTTAAAAATTCTGTGGAGTAAAAGATCAAGAAAAAAGTAAACAATGTTGTTGTTAAAAAAAATCATGCATTAAGGAGGTTATTTAACATAATAATATTATGTTGGTAGCATGATCAAACATGAAGTTCTGGTATAAAAGGAGCCTGGCCTGGCCATTCTCACCTTCAGTCGTCAATCAACAACTGAAGCATTAATAACTGACAAAAAACATGCGTCATTACTAAGACCATTGCTAACACAATCTGGAAAAACTTTATGAAAGTTACATCAGAAGTCTTTATGAACTTCTATTTATTTTTTTGCTTAGCTAAAATCTTGGTTTAATTAGATTTTTGAAGCAAATTATATTTAAAGGATGCACAAGTTAACCACGTTTTGTGACTGAAAGACGCCTTAATTTGCATTTCACACCCAAGCCTTTTATACCGGAACTTTGTGTTTAAGTACTATTAACCCAGCCATGTAAAAAGTAGCCTGATTCTCAGATGGTGCCAGTTTGCTCGCACTCATCTCCTTCCTCTTCCCATCTCATGTTTCTTTTTTTGAGGGCTTGTTTGTGATATCATTGGATCACTGAATATTTGCACTAATCAGAGTACATTAAGTCCCATTCCTAAAATTCATTGTGGAGATAAAATGACCAACAACCACTCTGATAGGTGAAAAATTTTCAACAGTCAGAAGACATCAAGAACAAGCCCTCAAACAAATGACATCAGAAAGGGAGAGGAGAAAGTTAGTGCAAGAGAAGTCAGACATCTGAGAATCAGGATAATTATAGTAAAAAGTGGTTAAGATGTGATATGCCCTCACATTTGCAATTCTCTAGGCAACTATTCCCAATTAAAAAATATGTCATGTAACAATACCATAATATTCATTATATGACATACCATTTTAGAGTCTGAATATGCACCAGAATGAGAGCATATTTTTGGGTTTACCTCGGTGTAAAAACCTGTGACTTTTTTCTTTGTTTTCTACCTTTGTTGCCTTGCAGTCTATTATTTCAGTACCTTTTGTTTTCGTTGTTTTACATCACTCGTGAGTTGGCAGGTTTTTACACTGAGTATGAGCCATATTTTTGCATGAGACATCAGAAATATGAGATGTTTTTACACTCTATTGACTTGTCCCGGGGAATGCAATGTCAAAAGCCAAGATTTTGGGCAAAGGTGACCATCATATAATAATTTAATCAACAGGAAGTTGTCAGTTTTTAATTGGTTTTGACTAACTTGTAAAAATACCAGCCACATAACACAACTATTGCAAGTTTTAACAAGTCTTGCTTACATGTAGTTGTAAATTACTGACAGGGCTCGAAATTGCGCCTGTATCGGATGCATTTGTGACTAAAGATTTCGCTTTTGCGACTAAAATTTGTCTATAAGTCGCAATTTTGCGACTGTTTTACGGCCTAGATAATAAAGGAATTATATTCAACAGTCTTGTGTCTTACTTGTAACTGGTAGTTGAAATTCAAGTTGAATGTTGCATGACTTAATTGTCGATTTCGGCACACTTTTTCAGACTTTCTCAGAAATTTATCGTTTCTCATTTCCAGTTCCGGTAGTAGTAGTTAGTTAGTTTTTTTTTAGACTAAAATTTTTGAACTTGCGACTAAATTTTAGGAATTACTCACATTAAATTTCGATTGAGAATTTTTTTAATTTCAAGCCCTGACTGACCTTTATCACTAAAGTCATCTACCATTACTATTTCTTGTAACATGTTTGGAGGTGACCTATTGATCACACTGTGAACTGTGCGTAATAACGTTGTCCAGCCCTCATTATGAAACACTATTACCACACTAGCCTTCGGAAGATTTTGAGGGTATTTGCGTTCCTTGCATCTAAAAGAATAAAGAAAATGTCTTAGCTATTAGATTTCACTGCTAGAACGCACTGCACGCTCCTTACACTTTATCTCTGAATCCCTAGGGAGTTTTCCCAACTTTTTAAAGCCGTTGTGTCCTGTGAGTTTGTCCTCTTTTATTTCAATGCTGTCTCATTTGAGCATCAGGGTTGTTTTTTCATGGTGTATTTTTGTACCCGAGTTGCATCACTTTTAAATCCAGTACCCCTTGAGGGAAGCCGTACTACAGGTCCAACAATAGCATCTTTGTTTGAGAGACTCTCACTTATTATAAATAATTGATTTAAAAAAGAAAAAATATGTTACACAAAATCAGTTAAAAGCACTAAACCATTTATAATAAATATTTACAAATATATAGCATGATTTGTAACGTTTTGACTCTCAAGGGTGAATTTAAATTAACATTACAATAAGGATATGTTGATTTATATTATGCTAGGACTTGAAAACTCTCGACATATATCAGACGGTACAATATCGTGCTTCTCATTAATTTTTAAAATCCCATCACCGAAATATTTCAAACATAAACTTATACAAGGTGAAAAAATATTTAATACTTACGCTGAATGTCTGGTATCTTTGATTGTGCGATCTAAGGAAATTTTATCACTGATAAACTGATTAAAGCCATACTCTGCATAAGCTCGAGATTTGTCTTGCTGGTTCTGTGGATCCGTTTGAACTGGTTCGCCATTTAAACCCGGTCCTTTAGGAGCTCTTTTCGTTTTTTCGGGAGTCCAGAAGTCCTCGATGTTTATCATTTTCCCTAGTTTGGGATGCGAATTTGCCACGTGGATTGGATCAAGTTGCTGTTTTGCACAGCCATTAAAACCGCAGTTTGTAAATAAATATACAATCGTGCAGGTTACCAAAATAGCCAGGCACTTGCAAGTTCTTTTTAACGAAAATCGCATGGTCAAGTAGCTATACAAAGGCGCTCTTTCGTAAAATCACAAAAAGATTCTAAACTACAATTCTCCCGGAGTTCCTTCGTGTACTCAGCTGGACAACGTAAGAATATTCGCTGCTCGATCCTTTCAAAACCTAAAGTGAAAACTGTGTGGCATTTTCACTGCAGTATATTAAACAAACTATGTAAAGCATTCTTCGAAACACTGGTATGTCCGCAAAGTCATTTTAAACTTGTTGCATCTCCAGCAATACTTGATGCCAAGGAGACCAAGAGAAGTTGACAGATGCTGACGTTGAAATATGTTATGTCTTTTCCACCGCAAACAAAACCGCAGATTTCAGGAAAACAGACTACCAGTAGCGACGGCTATTCAATTTCAGACAAGCAAACCAAGACGACTCAAAAATTAGTCAAATTAAAAACGTGATGATATTAAAAACAGTTTTCCAAGGTTAAAGATTCCCGCGGCGTTGAATCAGAATTTAACAGGGAAATTCCAATGAATGATGCGGACCATTCCAGTTGTATTAAATTGTAAAGCAAGCAAAATTCTTTGATCAAAATGCCTTTCCCAAAGCACCCATCGACACTGTCCACCTTCTGCTTTCTTGTGAAAGTCCTTTGGTAATGATGTGTTTGTAAATTTCTATAAAAAGGAGAATCTCTCAAAGGAACGGTGAAAAAACACCGTTTTACTATTTGTGATACCTCCTTCATATAACAGGCATGAAATGAGCTTCGTCAGTGGGCCCGTTTCTCGAAGTCCCGATAACATTTCGGGCCCGGAAAGCTATGGCCTTGCCACAAGTCGACTTTCACTTTTTTAGTAGAGTTTCATTCGATAACTTTGCGCGCGGAATTAACGAAGAACCTACCTTTCGAAAATTAGTATTGGAAGGGACTTGTGGCAAGTCTAGAAAAGCTACAGCGAGCGAGGAGCGCGAGCCACGCGAGAGTGAGGGGTGAGGCTTGGTTGCAAAGCATGTAACGCCTGGTAGTTTCTGCAAATATCCCTTTATATACGCTTTTAAAGTATGTGGCTTAGACAAGAGTATAAACCCGAAAAAGAGCGGTTTGAAAAGCCATTTGAACTAGAGCTTGACGGTAGTTTCAATAATAGACGATCTGATGGAACAAACCAAGAAGTTTCAAAAAAATTCACTCTGAAACTCGAGCAGAGTTACACTGCCTTGGGAACAACAGTCTGGGATGGGAGCATTGCACTCGCGAAAATGTTCGACAATCGAGAGATTTTTGCTAAAAATTACTTACAAACGCGTAGAGTTTTAGAACTCGGCGCTGGTTGTGGTCTGGTTGGAATTTATCTGTGTTTGCAGGGGGCGAAGATGACGGTACTTACAGATCAACAGTGTTGTGTTAAAACCCTTGAAAACAACGTGACTTCGAATATTCCTGGAATTTGCCGCAATAAAATCAAGGTTATGGAATACTCTTGGGGCAACAGCACAGCTGAATTGACAAAAGATGGCTTGTTTGATTTAGTGTTAGCTGCAGAAGTTCTTTACTCGCCAACAGACTCGCATTTGTTAGCTAAATGCATTCCAAAGTTAGCCAATAAGGATTCAAAGGTTTTTGTGTCAATGGGAAGGAATCGTGGCGGAGAAGAAATTTTTGCTAAGACAATGGCAGACCATGGATATCTCTGCGAAGAGGTTAGGTTATGTATTGTAATTATTAATTATGTATTTAAGGAGCACAATGTTAGTCAGTACATGTACCCCAGACGGCCTCTTCTCTCCAGTACTAATGAAGATATATTCAGTTTTCAATTTAACTTATTTGAATAACCTTTATTGATATAATTTATGTTCTTGAATGTAAAACATAGTTGTAATCCACACACCATGTTACAAACAGTGTTGTAGAATGTATATTTTAGTTTTTTTAATATTTTTATGACATCATGTGCATGCCAAGCATACATGTATAATAATCTATATAAGATTCCAGGCTGTTATAAGCAGGTGTCCATAAAAAAGCAGCATTTGACTGGATAGCATACACTGATTCAGTTTTATAATTAAATCAATTTTTTGATTTTCCAGATCCCAAGGAACCAGCTTCATCCAAAATACCAGGATGATGTTATTAAGATCCTTCAATTTAAACTTAAAAGTTGATAGTGGATTTAGAAGTAGGAAATACTCTAACTCTTGCTTCTAATGAACACTAGTGGAACTATAAAATAGTTTCTTCAACATTAATATGCTGAATGAACTGAACTGCAGATAAGTATTTGAACATCTGCTTACAGATTTTGAGGGTTGATTTTTCTTTTATATCCTTTTGCCTGAAGGCTAATGTCTTAAGAATTTAGCTAAAGCAGTAGTCATTACATTCATAAACTGGTTATTTGCTGTGAATAGAAACCTATGAAAGCAGAGTACCAAAGTGTGACATTACAAAAACCGAAACTTGTGAAATAATGGGATTTGATGAGATACTTGGAAAGTGCATGTTGAAAAATGCCTGTTTGCCAAAAATCAGCATCCTAATCAGCATCCTAATCAGCATCCTAATCAGCATCCTAATTAACATCCTAATCAGCATCCTAATCAGCATCCATCCTAATTAGCATCCTAATCAGCATCCTAATCAGCTTCTAATCAGCTTCTAATTAGCACCCTAATCAGCATCCTAATCAGCATACTAATCAGCATCCTAATCAGCATCCTAATCAGCATTCTAATCAGCATCCTAATCAGCATTCTAATCAGCATCCTAATCAGCATCCCAGTGAAATTTGGAGCTGAGATATTAGCACTTTTTAATATCTCATCAAATCCCATAATTTCACAAAATTAGTTTTTGTGATGTTCTACATTATAGACTGAATGCAAATATGGCTGCTGATTTATTATTCTTTTATGTGTATGTAAATCAGCCTGATTGGCCTCGTTAGCATGTGCAAAGTTCAAAAGAATGTTTACTCTAAAATGAGGCCAGTCAGGCTAATTAACATACATATAAAAGAATAATAAATCGGCTGCCATATTTGCATTCGGTGTATACAGATCAGAGTTTTACACACAAAACCCACAGCACATGCAAATCTGAAATCGTAAAAATTTAACGAGTGCCAAGGTGCTCTCACAAGTTAATTAGGTAGCCAATGGCAAGTTAAGTCATAAAAGAACACTGATACAAGTATTCATAAAGTAAAGTTGATTTACTAATGATATGGTGATTCGATGGTGACAATCTCTTTCATTTTATACATGTCAACTTTGTTTAATAACTGTGGCAACTCAATGACACAACCACGATCTTCCCATTGATTGCAATACTCTAGAATGTAGCGAATGCATTCAGAACTCTCAGGGTCTTCATAACAAGTACCAAAATGGCATGGACTCTGTTTGTTTAATCCATCAAAATTGCATGGCTAAAAAAGAAGGCATGGATATAATAAATAATATTATTGACCAGTAGAAAAGAAAGAAAAGTAAAGTGAAATGAAGTGAAGTGTAGTAAAAAGTGCAGTGTGACGTTTTTAACCATATGGGTGTGCCTGTACTATATGTACAATACAATACAATGGTTTATTTAGACACGTAGTGCCTAGGAGCTTACAGTCAAGCTCAAGCTCGTTCAAAATACGTAGGTGTAAAATATACTAATTACAATTATATAAAAGGTAAAAAATGTGTTCAAATTAACCTTAAACAGGTCTAGAAATGACTTTTATATAATATTATTAACAGCTATATTCAGCTATATTGAGAAAGGTTGTCATATGTAAAAGCATTCATGAGGCAAAACAAGACAGAAAAAAGGTGGGGGTTTTGGAAAGAGGTGATCTTTGTGTAAATACTACTAACATAAAACAACACACAAAAATATTTCCAAAGGTGGTTTGTTGTTTTATGGTAATATGAATACACACAAGTTACATTTAGCAGGATGTTTTGCAAAAACCTCAATGCCAATAGTTCAAATATCAAACAGGAATACCCCTTGGAGAGCAGAGACTCTTGGCCATGTAAACAAAGATGGCACAGTCTCAGGTCTTGAACCAACCATTTTCAGATTTCAAGGTGAATGTTGTTATACTTAATATGTATCTGAGCACTGATTGAGGCTTTCTCGTGCAATGATTTATTACCTCCGTAAAATCTGGGCCATTGTGAATAAATGCATACTCTTCTTCACTCATCTTGCCAGTCTCAAATGTATAGTTACTCATCCTCAAGTCTTGCTGCGAGCAAACCAGTGGTGGCACATTCATGGTGAGGAATCTCTCTTCATATTTTTTGAGCAAGCTTTTTAATGATTCTTGCATGCTTGGAAGTTGGTTATCTATAAAATATATCAGGAAAATGATATGACTTGTGTATCCAGTAAGAAGGCACATAAGCCACTGCCAGTCCCTTTCCCATGAGCACAATAGCTTGGAGATTCAGAACAACTTTCTAATTGTAAAATTATAACTTTCTCTGTGTACTTTTTCTTTAACCTGCCCGCCTAGAATTGCCTTTGCTCAATGCAGGCAGCTAAAATATAACTGTTTTTTTGTTTTTAAATAAAGACTTTTTGTTGTTTGTTGCTTTGTTGTTGACAATGATATTGTTAACAGCATTGTAAAGAAAAGTTTAATTTCCAATATTTTTCTTGTTTTATTTCACCTTACTTAGCAAGCCTGGTGTGAGTGCATGAATTATAATTATGATAACTATATTTGTATCCCTAAACTCATTGCTACTCACAACTTTGGTCAGGAGTTTCCTTCACATACCATGACCATATGCATTTGAAGTGCCCCTGTGATCAAATTTTTGATTTTGATTTTTTTACATTTTCGTGTACTATTAGACTTTTTTACTCATCTTGCCAAATTTCAATTCATTACGAACATCAGAAGTCATTTTATTTTAACATTTATTTCCGAGAATTTACGGCCGCCATTAATCAACCTTGTTCCAAGGCTTGGTTGCGAATGGGAGAAAGTGACGTCAAAGACTCAAACATACCTCACGGGTTGAAATTATAATAACAATAAGTATTGAAAATCACGCAAAAAGCAACAAAAACTTTGGACTTGTTCTTCATGCAATTTTCTATGCTGATTGTTATTATAATTACATCCTGGAGGTATGTTTGAGTCTTTGACGTCACTTTCTCCCATTCGCAACCAAGCCTTGGAACAAAGTTGATTAATGACGGCCGTAAATTCTCGGAAATAAATGTTAAAATAAAATGACTTCTGATGTTCATAATGAATTGAAATTTGGCAAGATGAGTAAGAAAGTCTAATAGTACACGAAAATGTAAAAAAAAGAAAATCAAAAATTTGATCACAGGGGCACTTTAATAAGAACATTTTGACTTACAGTAAATTACCTCTTGTTTTGAATGAAGATTGAAAATGAGAGCTTATTTGCATTCTCCTTGACGGCCACAAAAACTGGACAAACAGATTATGATCACCCAATAATGTTATCTGCTGCCACCACATTTGAGGAATATATAACATGTCACCATTGTGAAGGTCAACAGACAAGTAAGGAATGGCTTCTGAAGACAGCTTTGAGAGAATCTCTGAAAGAAAATACAAAGAAACCAAGGAATTCATTTTGACATTTTGTTTTCTGGCAGTGGTAGTTAGTTAGTGGAACCAAACCACAAAGACGAAAATTTTTAAGATAAGTTACAACTACAGTCGAACCCGTATATAACATCCAGGCTGTATTAAGGGGCCACCCTCCATCACCCCTTTAACTCCCAAGAGTGCAAAACATCAAAATTCAAGAAACATCCTAAATTTCATTTTGTAAAATATTGAAAAACAAATGGTACCATACAAAAGTACTGCTGAAGAGGTTTCATTTGAATGGTCACACCATAGGGTTTCGTCCATCACAGACTCAAAATTTAGAACCAGTAGTCATAATATATAACAATAATGTCTCCATAGTTGACTCTGGAAGTGAAAGGGTTAAGCAGCCAGTTTTTGTAGTTCCGAATTTTTGCCCATACAAAGTTTGTAAACAGTCACCTATTAAATAGTTGCAGTCACCCTTTAGCAGTCTCATGTTTGTCTGTCTTCGTTATTTTTACCTGTATCAAGCAGCCACACTTGAATGAAAACCAAAAACCACATATCATTTTACTATCATTTTTATTTCACTTAAAAAGGATCCATCAAACTCGTTTATCATTTCTTTTGGGTGGAAATGTGGTTTAGAGGCGGTTTTGCAACATCCAACTCTAAAACTCTTGATTTCCATAACTTTGGCTTGGGAGAGGGGAGGGGGGCTCCCATACAAAAATGACAGGGGAGCTCATCTTACCTTTGAGGGGTCAAAATTTGTAGATTGGTAGGGCTTAGAGATTCTGGAACCTTTAAGGGTGTTTTTTGAAAATTTCCTACAACCAACATAATATACATCCCCCCTCCTCCCGGAAACTTAGGTTTCTGGTGAACAATTGCCACTGCAGCTGCAAGGCAGAGATTGTTTGATCATGTTATTTTTACTTCAAATGAGTTGCTAGTAATACAGTTGTACTGTACATTAATGAAATAGACATTTTACCATGCCCACAAATTACTTTTAATTAACCTGTACTAAGTGGCCATGCATTGAGCATCCTATTTGCAAAGTCCTGGGGTCAAGGACACTGAATACAGGTCCGTCTGTATCTAGCTGTTTTTACCTTCCTGTGATGTAGAAATTACCAATAACTGTTTTTTATCATCAGGGAGTTTTTCTGAATATAAAGGAGAAACCAGGATTACTTGTGCACTTCCATTCAATACTGCAATCATTTGTTCACGTGGATGAAAAAACAAAGACATTGAAGTTTTGCTTTGGTATTGCCGCAACCAGTAGAATACTTGCATTTCCTTCATAAACTGAGAGCATCTCAAACAAAGAGGAGCAGTGATGTCATTAAGCATCTGGTTTGTGGGCTGATCACATAGAGTCAGGTCTTCTTGTTGAGATCTCGAGAGGAATTCTTTCAATGTAAGGTGCAATTTTGAACCAAAAGGGAAGTCTTTGATCTCACTTATAAGTTGTGTACCGTCACTTATTGCCTCAATCAAGTACTCTTCCGTCCACATCTGAACATTTCAAATAGAAGTAAAAGAAACATTGTATTTCCTTTTTGGGTTGATATCTACATTGTGTTGTTCCATATATACCCATATAAGTAACCTCCAAAATGGACAATCATAGTGACTTGAAAAACAGTGTGATTTGAGAGGAACAAATGGAAATGAGACTTCTAAACACAGGTGTACATCTCACAAATCATTGCATGACACATGAACGTCTCTGGCAATGGGAGTGATTGTAAAATACCTGACCACTTTTTTGCATATCCCTGAACATTTTGTGGAACAAGGTATATGAAAACAAAAGGATGTATTGTTATTCAGTGAGATGCAAATAAGTGGCTGGGTGCTGCATCAATGAGATGCTTTTATCCTAGCTTAGTTATATCTATGTATTTATTAAATTAGATTAGCATACATTTTATCGAAAATTAGTGTAGAATTGAATATTTTAGATAATTGGAATGTATTATATATATATATATTTTTTTCATTTTATTCAAACCTAGTATGGTCTTAACTGTTTTAGGAGAAACTGATTAAAGACTTTTAAAAAGACCCATAGAGGCAGTTGACTAACCTCAGATCAAAAAGGAAAAAAAAAACCAGCTGCTTTGAAGGCCATCGGTATAACAAACCTGGCCCTTTGGGAAATATTTTCTTTATACACAAATACCAATAGTAGTCATGCACAATTTTTTTTGTCTTGTTTAGTTTGTTAAATATAATGCTAAGGAAAGTTTGGGTTCAGGGTTGCCTACATTTGGCCAAGAAATGCAAGAAATTATAACAAATTATGTTTCGATATCACTGTATACTTAATCATCATCGACCTCATTAATATATAAAGTTACATGTAAGCTTGCGTGACTTTTAATTTTGGTATAGCGTGACACCGAAATCAAACTTCTTATAATATCGCGTTTTTTATCCTTGAATTTTTCCGAGGGAATATAGAAACTATGATAACTTCTGTTTTTTTTTCCTTATAACTGAAGCCATATTGTAGAAAGGAATTGTTTTTCTGTTCTCACCTTATTCGCTGGCCAGTTGCTTGCAGTCTTTCGCATCACGATTGGTCTGTGTTTAGCCACGAACTTGTAATAGAAATCTTCGGGGGATATCATATATGGGGTTTCTTCAACCGAGCTTTGAGCTTCGAATGGTTCTTTATACTTACTAGGCGACTCACTACAGCCCTCTTTCTTACAATGAAGCTCTTTGCCTCCATGACAAGCTCTAAACAAAATCAAAACCATGTGAAAAATTCGATAGAATGCCATTTTGAAGAACGCGGGAATAGAATTTGAGTGTTTTCAAGATTTTAAAGACCAGCCCCGCCGGCAAGGAAGTGATGGTTTGCATAAGGCCAGTTGAGACTGAATACTTTCTTTCATCTCTTAAATTGAAAGTGTTAATTGTGACAACGCCGTGACAACATCTGGGGAGCAACGCATCTTTAGAAGCGTCAGCGAGCACCTCAGCAACATAATGGTAGCCCCATACACCACGTACCTACCAGCATAATGAATATTTCCGCTGACCAGATCGTGTAGTCCCTCTTTCTTCCTTCCCATCACCCTTCGCGCTCCCCTCAGCCGCGCTTCTCTCGTTAATTAAGAGACGATTGGGGACGAGTCGGACAGTGATATGTGTATTCCCCGTGATATGTATACCCTCTTACACTAGTGATATGTGTATGAGGGGATACACATATCACTAGTGAGATACACATATCACTAGTGATATGTGTATCCCCTTCCAATATGGCTGCCGTGTTTTGTGTATCCTCCGGTACCCTCCCATGCAGGATACCCAAATTCCTAGTGATATGTGTATCCCTTTCACATGCGAAATTTCGCGTGAAGCCTTTAAAATATGGATAGCACAAAGTAAAGAAACCTTTCGAATATGTTAAAAATCATGAGTATCCACCGTAATTTACCAAACAAGAGAAATTAATTTTACGACCATTTGCCACTGAAATTTCGAGTTAGACCCAAAATTAGAGTCGCTATTTTATTTGGACAACTAAAAGGACCAAAAGCGACTTGTCATCAAAGAAGACGAGAAAGCGAGGGTGTTTGAGAATATGCACGTACTAAGATCGTGACCGTCATACTACAGGAAATTAGACAGAGTTGTGATCGGTTTTGTTATGAGACCTTCCATTCTCGAGAAATGTCCGTTTACGAACGCAGATTATTTTTTGCGCCTCGTGTAGAATGGACGTGAGTTTAGATAAATTCGGATACCGTATGCTCATAAACGTTCTGAGATACTCATCGCTGTTGACCCTTGTGCAACCTTGTCCGCAGGGAACGTACGAGGTTGACACTTGTGAAAACAAACAGAAAATATATATTTTTTATACATATATAATATATACTATTAACTTAACTCTTCACGAAATGTGCAGAGGCTATGAGTACCAGAAGGCAGTACTTCGGTATTTATTTTGTGAATAGAAAACAAGTTTCGTATTAAAGGAGTATTAAAGGATTTTGCGTTCAGGGGCACCCAACGAATAGCTAACGAATCTCTTTCTCACTTTATCTGTTCCCCAGCAGAATTCTTGCTGGCTGGCAAAATATTCTGTGCATATGTTTTTTAATTACCATTTTTGCGCTGCTTGACTTGAGAAAGGAGTCGCAAGAACAAACTGTGCTGGCTAACTTGAGCAGATCGAAAAGAGACTGGATCGAAGAAATTCGGAGGACACTTTGGGGCTCAAAAGGGTTCAGCGTCGTAGTAACAAATTTAAGCAGTACTTAGAGATACCCGAACAGGTTAAGTTCGATACGGCAGTAAATGTACAAAACAATAAACAAAAAGCTTCAAATAGCTAGTTTTCCATTAATGTTTCCTTAGTAACCAAGCCCCTTTTGTTAACGTATTATTATTGTTTTTTTCATTTATTATTTTTTTTAATTGCTGGCTGTGAAACAGACATTTTTTTATCCAGCTGGCTGGGAATTTCCTTATGTGTTATGCTGGGAAAAAGGAACAGATATATTTCCCAGCAACGTAGAAGAACACCTGGAAATGCTTTTATATCTTTTATTTGAATTTATTTCAGTAAAATAATACATTTTACCAAAGATTGTTCGTTGGGTGCCCCTGTGCGTTACCCGATCACGAACAAAGTTGTGTATTTCATCGAGTCAAGTCTCGAATTTCCCGAAGGAGATAGAATCTTTACTTTGCTGAAGTCTTAATTGTTGCTAAAAATGGAATGATGTTACCCGGTTTAAAAGCAAATTCCCTGGCTTATCTAGATGCTGGAATCCGAAAGTGTATAAAATTTATGCCAGCATGTCGCTATAGCTATACTAATTCGCTGCAAAGGGAGGGGTAGTGGGGATACCACCTGGGATACGCATATCACTAGTGATATATGTATCCCCACCTGGGATACACATATCACTAGTGATATGTGAATCCCCTTCCTATCCTAAATATGGCTGCCGTGTTTCGTGTATCCCTCTCCCTCTGCAGCTAGCTATCTAGTGAAGTGACGTTGACACAATAATATGTGTATCCCCGTGATATGTGTATTACCCGTACACATATCACTAATAATATGTGTATTCCCAGTGGGGATACACATATCATTAGTGATATGTGTACCCTCTTTCCATTTGTACCCACTTTCAGCGAGCTATCTAGTGAAGTGACGTTGTCACAATAATATCTGTATCTCCGTGATATGTGTATATATCCCCGTACACATATCACTAATATGCGTATCCCCGGTTGGGATACACATATCACCAGTGATATGTGTACGGGGGTACACATATCACGGAGATACACATATCATTGCGGCAACTTCACTTCATCAGATAATTCGCCGCAGAGGGGTTACAAAAAACACGGCAGCCATATTCAGCATAGTTAGGGAATACATATATCAAGTAGAATATACATATCGGAATATACATATCACTAATGATATGTGTACGTACGGGGGGTACACATATCAAGGCGATACACAGTTTGTTGTGACAACTTCACTTTACTAGGTAGTTTGCTGCAAAGGGATGGGGATACACAAACTCCCGCACGGCAGCCATATTCTGGAAGGGGGATACACATATCACTAGTGATATGCGTATCCCCACCCGGTATATACATATTACTAATGATATGTGTACGGGGGGTACACATATCACGGAGATACACAGTTTGTTGTGACAACGTCAATTCACTAGGTAGTTCGCTGCAAAGGGGTGGGGATACACCAGTGATCACTAGTGATATGTGTATCCCCACCGGGAATACACGTATTACTAATGATATGTGTACCGGGGATACACATATCACGGAGATACACCTATTATTGTGACAATGACACTTCACTAGGTAGTTCGCAGCAGAGAGATGGCGAGGAGATACAAAAACACGGCAGGCCGGCAGCCACATCTCCTCCTGGGATACTCATATCACTAGCTAGTGATATGAGTATCCCCTTCCTGAATATGGCTGCCGTGTTTTGTGTTTCCCTCTCCCTCTGCAGCGAGCTATCTAGTGAAGTGACGTTGTCACAATAATATCTGTATCTCCGTGATATGTCTACCCCCGTACACATATCACTAGTAATCACTGATTTCTGTACTATCAACAGACTGGGGCAAGCAAGGTCATGATTTTAATTTTAACATTACATCGTATATATTAGCAGAAACCGATTTTTATTTGTGTAGTATAAGCAAGGTAGAGAGCCCACTAGTAATATGAGCTAATGTGCGTATCCCAGGTGGGGGTACACATATCACTAGTGATATGTGTACCCCCTTCCTGAATATGGCTGCCGTGTTTTGTGTATCCCCATACCTTTGCAGCGAACTACCTAGTTAAGTGACTTTGTCACATACATTGTGTATCTCCGTAATATGTGTACCCCTCGTACACATATTACTAGTAATATGTCTATTATCGATGGTCGGGATACACATATCACTAATGATACGTGTACCCCTTTTCAAAATATGGCTGCCGTGTTTTGTGTATCCCCATCCCATTGCAACGACCTACCTAGTGAAGTGACTTAGTCAAAATAATTTGTGTATTCCCGTGATATGTGTATCCCCCGTACACATGTCACTAGTAGAATGTGTATTCCCGGTGGGGATACACATATCACTAGTGATATGTGTACCCCCTTTCAGAATATGGCTGCCGTGATCTCTCTGCAGCGAACTACGTAGTAAACACTGAATGGCAAGAGCCAACGGACAACTGCAAAAGCGTCGGATCCTGGTGGATCTAGTCAGCAAATTTAATATAAATACTAATAAACAGTACATAGGTGAAACGAAACGGCGACTTAAAGACAGATTTAACGAACACCGAAGACCAGTTGACAGACCCACCCCTACCTCGAGACCTACTACAGTTTCAGACAATTTTCTTTCCGACAACCATTCACCCACTGACATGGAACTCATCCCATTAGAACTCATGCATTCATCTCGTGTCGCTACACGCAAAGCAAGGGAGGGATTATTAATAGAACGGAGTCAAACACTTGAACCCAAGGGTATCAATAAGTGCGAGGAATTGTAAACCCCCTATTTTATATTTTTAGCATATATCATCTTTTATTACTTATGTTGTATTATTTGAATTTTGTAACGTTTTTGCTTGTAACCTTATATTCCATTGTTTCTTGGTTATTTGAATTGTAACGATGTTGCCTATAATCAGTACCCTGAAGAAGTCAGGCCGTGCCTGACGAAATATTGGAAAGAATATTATAATCCCAGTTGTACAGTCAGCCTTGCTTCATTAGTATTCGAACTACGTAGTGCAGTGACGTCACAATACACTGTGTATCTCCGTGGTATGTATACACCCCCTCCCCCCCCCCTGTACACATATAATCAGTATATATCGATGTATATTCCCGGTGGGGATACACATATCACTAGTGTATCACTAGTGTACCCCCCTTTCAGAATATGGCTGCCGTGTATTGTGTATCCCCAACCCTTTGCAGGGAACTACCTAGTGAAGCAACGTTGTCACAATACATTGTGCATCTCCGTGATATGTGTGCCCCCCGTACACATACCACTAGTAATATGTCTATTAACGATATGTGTACCCCCTTTCAGAATATGGCTGCTGCGTTTTGTGTATCCCCATCCCTTTTCAGCGAACCACCTAAAGAAGTGACGTTGTCACAATAAATTGTGTATCTTTGTTGTCGTGAGCTTTCAATACGACGGTTTAAGTCAAAGTCACCTAAATTTATAAATATATATATGCTTTTAATGCATTTTTGACTGAATATTGTACGGTTCTACCGCGAAATCTTCTTCTGTAAACTCCATATTGACATCTTCAACAACGCAATGACGTCATAAATTACCATAAAGAAAACATGGCGGCCCGCGGGAAATTTAAACTGAAAAAAGAACACTTCTGACTTAAATATAAGCATTACGAATACTTTGGATCTAAAACTGTTTTTCAGCCGAGGTTCCCTTTTACAAAACTGGACCAGTTATGTTTAAGTTTCCATTGATACAAATAGTGTTTTTTTTTTGCTTTACAAAGTGATACTAAAAATAGGTGACATTGCTCCTTTTGAGACCACATATTTCAGAATCCATCAACAAATGATCGGAGCTTAAGACCACATTTTTCAGAAAAGACGGAGAGATGGAGAATTATCTATTCAGTCGACTATTCAAGACGTCATTCAAGTCAGTGACAAACTGAAATGGTTCATTGATTTTGCGGTCTTTTTGGGAATGGGGATATTGGCCCTCATTCCATTCTCTGGTTGAAGATGGCGTGCTTTCATCCGCTGAATAAACTCCAACTCCTGTCGAGCTGAATAATATTTAATGTTTTTATTTTTTGTTATTAACATTGGAAATTACAGGTTTCACAATTCGCTGACCTTATATTAGGTAGTAAATTGAGCAAGCGCTCTGATTCCGTCGGCTTGAATATTTCGCTGGCTTCGCTGATGGTACTTGTAAAACTCGTTAACTTGTTACAGCTTGGTAATCGTGCGGATGCGCTGGAGTGAATAGTAAATCTGTTAACTCATAACATTGTATCTTAGGAGTACATAAGTTTTATAAGCGGACAAAGACAAATTAAGGAAATTATTCAAACAGTGTTTGCAATAACTGACAACTAAACCAATCAAATCAGTCGGACAAATTTTGCAAAGAAAAAGTATGCAAACAAACAAAGGGCTTATAACAAACAAAGCCGGCTTTATTATTCAACTTGCTAATGAATGTGTTAAAAAACACAGAATATAACAGCTCTTAAGCAAAATTAAGGACACGGACAGCTGAATTCAAAAGCTTTTTTTTTTGTGTGTGTGCCGTATATAACTGTTAACCCGGAAATTTAGAAATGCTTTTGATATACTATAATATTTGACATTTCAAACCTACACTAGTTAGACAAGTTATGCTTCTTTTTAAACCTTTCTTATAAGTGACAGCTTGGTTTATGCAAACTGTCCGGCTTACAAGACTTCATTGTTAAAAGCAGGAACTCAATAAAACATCGAGTGCTTGTTTCTTCGGCTTTCTTCGGTCAGTTTGCACATTTAATATTATGCATGCCTCTTGTATTATTTTTCAGTATTTTTCTTTTCTATTATCTATTGTATTTCGAGCTTTTCCCGGGTGTTTTTTTTTTGCCATTTCACAAAAAATGCTTTAGAAAACGCAACAAAATATTAACTGCGACCCGTGCTCGCGCGCGCGAACATCGCCCAAGGGGACCCCTGCTGGTCGTCCTGCCGTGATCAGCGGAATGTTTACCGCACATTTGAGAAAGCGAACTGAAAGTTTCGGACCCTCCAACACGATGGACATGTCTTATTCGGTTAATTTGATTTACTAGAAGATAGAATTGATGGAAAACTGCTAAACAGGACCAGGAGAACGGCGCAATGAGCGATATTTTGTTTCAAAATTTTGGCGCGTACTTTTGTAGCGTTGGAAGCGCCTGCGAACCATAATGGCGTCACGAACTCGAAACTCGGTTTCTTCAACATCACGGAGCCCTTCTCCAGAAAAGTCGCTGGGACTGCCGAAATCTACACTATCGGCTTCAACAGAGGAGTTAGTGGCCTCCTTGTCAGGTAAAAAATATTGCTTAATATAACTGTTTAAGGTCTTTATAATGTCTTGTTTAACTCATGAAGTCAAGATTATATAGCGATCAGCTGAAGAACACACAACAACAATTTTAATTAATAAAACCTTGTATAAGTTCAGCTGTGTATTCTAGAATGCTTCAAAGCAATGAGCTGACTTAACTGAGTAAGTTCGTGGAAATCGAAGCATTTGGGACCATTTGGTTAGGAGGTAATCGCTGATCTTTTTATATGTGTAATCTTATTTTGGTAAGCTGCATTAGTTTATACCGATCATTCCACATCATGTGAATTGGCATGTAGCCTTCTAAGCTCGACGATTCGATTTTTGGTTGACGTAAGTTTTCCATAATTGTAAAAATCGTGTTTTGTAATTTTACTTCTTTGGGTTAATGACTTGTTTG
Source organism: Cladopsammia gracilis (assembly GCA_022457155.1). Taxonomy (NCBI): domain Eukaryota; kingdom Metazoa; phylum Cnidaria; class Anthozoa; order Scleractinia; family Dendrophylliidae; genus Cladopsammia; species Cladopsammia gracilis. The sequence continues at coordinate 822,640 of JAJGOT010000307.1, forward strand.
TTTTGAAAACAGAATAATAAACGCCATAAACTTACAAATATCATCAATCGAAAGCTATATATGGTTACTATGGATTCCAATATGGCTGCCAGTGACATGACGCTCTTCAGTTTTAGTCCGTTTGATGTATATTGTTTTATTTGTATCCGATGCAGAGGAACAAGTACTGGTCCAGAAAAGGACATTTGGAAGATGGGTCAATTATTTTCTACAGAAAGTAAGAGTGAATTTCAGAAACTTTTTTTCTAATTTAATTAAAGTTTCTAATGATAATAACAACCTTTTAAGCCCCAACAATGATCAACATATATTTTTCTAATATCAAATATCAAATATCTACTGTAGGTATGTATTGGTTTTCAACAAATCAATTATGAAGACAAACTGTTTGATCATGCTTCCAATCAACTACAGTCAAACCTTTTAAATTATTAAGCGGCCACTGTCGGGTGTCAAGAAAACTAACACCTAAGGCCCGGTTCAAACGTTGAACTTTACATGTGCCGAATCTAATGCAAATGAGCAAGAACAATAGATTTTGCTCATTTGCATTAGATTTGACACATGTGAAGTTCGACGTTTGAACCAGACCTAAGACCTATATATGACATTTCGTGATTTTTATATAAGACTTAAAGGCCCATCTGCACTTACTGTGATGCACTGCGCATTGTTTATTTTGATTTGGACCCAGATAAATGCGATCTCTCACGAAGTGAAAATTTGCCTCTCATCTCCAGGAAGAAATGAACACTGAGTTTGAAATTTCGTTCGACATTAATTTTAAAAATATTTTGAGGTCAATACAGACATAAATTGAATATTGTGTTTTGTGTACAGTACATCTCCAATACAATGAAAATGTTGTCCACTGTATCAAAACATCTATATGATACTATTTTACACTCATAGGTGAGCTTGTATATTCAAATTACTACATGCAGTTTCATATGATTCAAAGTTTAGACCCCCTGTTGTCTGATCTCTTATAAGCGACCACCTCCCGTAAGCGACCACCTTAGCTTCACATTTTAGGTGGTCGCGTACAGGAGGTTCAAGTGTATTTCCAGGCTAAATAACTCATTAACCTTGATGTGATAGTTGTAGCATTAAACGACAGTTTTAAGCATATTAATGATTTTTACTAAACTGTCTTTCTAATTGCCATCTACACATTAAACAGCACAAGCCTCCATTTCATGTTGATGACCTAATTGAAGGTCTGCAAGATGGAACAAAGTTATTGGCCCTTTTAGAAGTCTTATCAGGAGAACGCTTGGTAAGATACAATTTTTGGCTTTCTTTCTCATGTAAATCCATTAGAGAGCTTAATATTCAATACTCAATCTCTTAATAATAAGTATTGCAGTATTCTTTCTTACATGGTGATACATGTATTCTAGCTTACAATTGTACATTAATATGTTAATTTATAATGTTTTTCAGCCCGCAGAAAAAGGAAACAAGCGACCACATCACCTTGCAAATGTCGGAGCTGCTTTGAAATTTTTGACTGCAAAGAATGTAAGTATATGGAGTAAAAATATATGGAGACCTCTACTAAACTATGGACATATCTTTTGTGACCACAGTTCTTAAGCAACCACCTCTCCAAAGTGACCTTTCGTCCACTCTGGTGATTAGATGCAAAATTTATTTTTTTCAGCCAAATAATGATATTGTAACATGTCATTTTTTCTCCTGACAGGTGAAGCTTGTGAACATTCACAGAGAGTCTGTCGTAGACGGAAATCACACGTTAGTCCTCGGGTTAATCTGGGCCATCATTCACCATTATCAGGTACTTATGTAAAACTTTTGCCATAAACCTTATTCATAAATGGTGGCCGATTTTTTTTCCTTTTATATTCATGCCAATCAGCCTACCTAGCCTTGTTAGCATAATTATGCAAAATTCAAAAGAATTTTTGCTCTAAAATGAGGTTGGGTAGGCTAATTAGCATGAATACATGTAAGGTCTATGAGGTACAGCTGTACATAGATCTCTGTTAATTTACAAATTTGAGTAGCTTAATTTTATTGTTCTTGATATTATTAGAATTATTTGTGGCGTGAAAAAAATGAGGTTTTAAAATATGCTGATATCTCAAATATTTTGACTCCCACAAATATAGAAATGAGATTTTTTTAAAATTCAAAGAAACATTCTTCATTTAGGACGCCAAAATTTCTAGAAATTGGTGAAATATTTGCTACCAAAAAGTGCAATTAAAAAATGTAACCAATGCAGCAATAAATAGGTTGAGGCCACCTTAAAACGTCTTTGTTCCGAAAGCTTTTTTACATCAGAGTTATTTTCTACCCGACTGTAATGACAGTCAGGGCAAGCAGAAAAAAGAACCCAATTATTTAACCCTTGAACTACAAAGATTGACCACAGTTAAAAATTAATCAAGAAAAACCCCAAATTTCATTAATATTAAAAAGCAAGTGGTACTATGTATTAGTACTACTGAAGAGGTTTCATTTGAATGGTCACACCATAGAATTACCATACATGTACTGTAGGCGCATGGGCGACCAATCACATTCAAGGATTTCATTATTGATATGACTAAATGAAACAAATGTAAATGACATGTACATTTTATTTAATCTTACCTAGGTGGAGGGTTTCTATGCCAACAAAAAGAAGTCCAGAACAAAGAAGTATCTTCTTGACTGGTCTCGGAAAGCAGCTGAAAAAGCTACAGGGTAAAGTGCCATACTTGTTTGCCTGTGCCAGATAAATTGTGTACTTTTTAATTGTGGTAATAGTAACATTAAAAAAAACCATGAAATACAGAATTTAGAGACAACTGATGAAATACAGAATTACATCTACTAAAAAATAGTTTCAATACCTCTAAGAATGATCAAACTCTTATTTCTCCTGACAGAGGCGATAACAGTGCATTGCCTTTATTAACTCGAGAATCAATATAGAAAATGTTTAACTGGATATTGTCTTAAAGAGAAGCAAGACCTTCTCACTAAACAATTCAATGCCAGAGGATGCTCTTACATTGTATGTAAAAAAAAACCCTAAGAGAACATTGGAAAAAAGGCCATTTCCTAGCCTCTATTTGAAAATGAAGCAAAGCATTTGCAATTGAATGAAAGGTAATATTCATATGAAAGCTTTGCACTTGGCCTCACTTTCAAGTAGAGGCTAAAGGCAACCCCAAAATGGCCTATTCCCTGTTAATCAGGGCAACAAGGGTAACATTATATGTAATTATTTTTTACATATCTTGACTTTTATATTAAATTTAATTTCCTAATACCCTTTTTGTAAACTTGAATGCCTCCAAACATATTTCAGTAATGTTTTTGTTGAGCTTGCAAAGGTCAAAATCAACCAGATCAATAGGAAATTACACAAGTTTAAAAGCCACAAGTCCAGTCTAGGGCTCCTAGGCCTGATATCTACCACTTTTTGACCTTTTCAGTTAATTTTTTTTTTTCAGATCAAGTGAAGCTGTGAAAGACTTGCATTCCAGTTGGAAGAATGGCCAGGCATTTTTACACATAATCCATGCATTTAGGTGAGCTTAGAAAACTGATTAGTAATAAAGACTGAAAAATTATTGTTGTCAACTTAGAAAAGTAACTGGTACAATTATAAATCAAAACAGTTTCTAATGATTTTTAGATCAGAACTAATAATTTATTATCATTGATTACTGATATGGAGGTTTCAAATCAGTAATTTTTTTTTGTATGTTCCAAGGTTCGTACAGAGTCTGGAAATTTGAAAAAGTATTAATAATCTTTTGAGAAAGTATGGTAAAATATGCCTTCAATCATTGATCAGCTGTGGCTGACAGAAAGTCCTGACTGCAGCTGGTGAAAACGCATCCTGAGAAAATTGTTTATTTTATTTATTTATTTATGTTATGTAGATCCATCTCTGAGATGGACTGAGGTCATTTGCTCGAAGAGAAAATGGACGATCAGGATACCTAGAAGAAAAGTTGTATAGAATCTGAAAATTATCTGCTCAAGTTATTAAAAGCCTAATAAATAATTTAAAAGGCCCCAAGTGACTTCTGATAAACTGCTAGATTCTCATTCCAAATTGCCTTGTGTTCCCTCGTGAAATGCAGGGAGAATTTGATGTTACATCAAAAGTCACTTAGGGCCTTCTTCCACACACCCCTTCATTATTTTGTTTCTGTTTTTGTAGACCAGATTTAGTGGATCTCAGTGCTGTCAAGTCTCGTGATGATGTGAGCAATCTTAAAGAAGCATTTAACTTAGCTGAGAAACATCTCAGTGTTCCCAAGCTTTTGGAGCCTGAAGGTGAGAACAAAGTGCTCAAACGTGGTGTGAAACAATGCGAGACGATTGGGTGTGGTTATCTTACTTCAAAAAGTTGACAATCTCGTATGTTCACACCACAAACTTCCACCTTCCACACACATCAACCTTGTTCTCGATGTTATTTCTTGTTGAGGGAGGAAGGGAGAGGATCCTGTGAAACAAAGTTGTGCATGGTGAAGTTGAAGCAAAACACGAACAGCAAAACACGCGTTTGCAACTAAAAAAAAAAATTGGCAAAAAAGTTGTCAAGAGTAGAAACAAACTTCTTTTGTTTGGTCGTCAAGTTTACCAACTGTTGATGTCACCGTCACACACACAAATTCAGTTTGCCAACTTGAGTTTGATGTTGTTGTGTGAAGGTGATATCAAGAAAGTTATTTGAAGTTAACCGGAAATTACTTGGATGAGGATTTTACGAGAGTAGACGCCTTTTCTGGCTCTTGTTTTATTGCAGAGAAAATGATCTCAGTGGATGAACAAATTAACAATCTTAATCCTTTCACTCCCAGAGTCAATGATGGAGACATGTAGTGTAGTTCTAACGTCTGAGTCTGTCGACTAAATCCCACAGTGTGATTATTCAAAGGAAAATACCATATGAGAGAGGTTGGCACAAACCATAATCAGATTTAAGCGATGTTTTCCAAGACACAGGAAGAACTTGATAAAATGGCCAATTTTTTCAAGTTGAACCATTTCTATCCTGGCCATCTGTAGCCAGACACAATTTATTTATAGTTTCGGTGAACTAGCATAGTAATTGTTAACAAAATTGGAGCTTTATTTTTAGTTTTCTATTAAGTAAATACAAATATGTTTTTTGGCTTTTCGAAATGATGCTCAAAATGATGACATTGCCCCATTTAAAGGCCCTGTCACACTATTGCGTATGAGAGAAACGTATGAGTTGCGTATGAAAATTCATAAAATAATTTTTATACGCACAAAATGCCCTTGAAAATACAGCGTTTGACCAGCGTACTTGACCTATGGGTAACGTACCTCTAGCGTAACTCTCGCGTATTCAACGTATGCCTAGCGTATGCTTAGCGTATAAACCATACGTCCAAATACGCACAAAATGTTTAAGCATGCTTAAAAAAAATTTTCTGCCTCGCCGTATGCCAGCGTATGCCACCGTATGCGACCGTGCTTGAAATGTATACAACCTATGCCTAACGTACCCCTAGCGTATGTCAGCGTATACGAGCGTATGAGTGATATTTTTTATACGCTCGCATACGCTAGTACGATACGCAATAGTGTGACAGGGCCATAAGGCATAAAACGTTTTTTTTTTAACTTGACAGATGTTAATGTGGAAAAGCCTGATGAAAGATCAATTGTGACATATCTGGCTACACTATGTGACACTCTAGAGTCAGAAAAAACCAAGTCTACAAAAAGACCTGCTTCACCCACTAAAACATCACCAAAGAAATCACCATCTCAAAGCTCCTCGTTAAAAGGAGCAGGGAGTAGAACTCTTAGCCCTGAACCCGATCAGTTGGAAAAGAGCCCCTCAAAAACAAACATTGCAGCAAAGGGAGGGGAGAGAAGATCTGTTAGTCCCTCACCCACCCCTCCCAGGAAACAATTAGAACAGCCAAAGAGAAGTTCCTCGCCTCTAAAGGGCAAAGATCAGAGAACACCCTCACCTACCCCTTCCTCGGAAAATGGAAAGGCCAAAGCCAAGGTGAACACGTCGAGCTTGCACGGAGGGAGGTCTGGAACGCCCAGTCCCAAATCTTCAACTTCAGAGGAGCCCATGGATATTTCCCCAGAAACGAATCTTTCACCCCACAAACGAAGAGAAGCTCGATCAACAAGCCCTACGCCCAAGTCAACTGCTCCTAAGAAGCCGCGGATAAGCCAAGAAAAATTATCAGTGCCTTCAGATCATTCCGATAGATTGAAAAACAAGAGATTGTCATTGGCTACCGACCCTAAAAAACTGTCAGTTTCTGGTGATGCAGGCCGCAAGAAGAGGGCAAGTGTTGCTGGGACAGTTTCTACGTCACGTAAGCTCAGCGCGACTCCGCCAACGCCCATGGATGTAGAGTCATCGTCAAGTGAATTGGAGGAGTCTGAGGTAGGAATATACTCCTTATCCTTCGGGAGAAGTAGCCTGTTCAACACTCACAAGTTATGTTAGAACAGGCAAAACGAAAACGTAAACAGGAAAAATAAACTAGCAAGGAACAGCCTTTATTTCATACTTATTGAGATTTTCTATTGAAATTTGGCGTGTGAAAACCCCGTTCGGGGTTCGAAGGCAATCGGAATGGCGAAACGACTTTCTCACACGTGAAAAAAGCGTTTCATCCAATCACAAATCTCATTATGTATAAAATAAACAAATTGCAGCATGGGCAGTGCTTTGTATGGTATTTACGCACTCGTTGGTTTGTAAATACCATACGCCCGCACTGCCCATGAAGTAATCTATATGCAGCATGGGCAGTGCTTTGTATGGTATTTACGCACTCGTTGGTTTGTAAATACCGTACGCCCGCACTGCCCATGAAGTAATCTATATTTTTAACTCGTGAATACCGGAAACATTGAACGAGTTATCGCAGAGGGCGGCAAATTCACTCATCAGTCAGTCCATCGTTAACACGGAGCCCGTGACATGTAATGGTCACCTGCATTACCCATAGGGACAGCATTGCATGGAAGGAGGGTGGGAGGGAGGGGAGGGTGGGGAATTGGATGCAGGGGGTGGGGGATCGGTGGAGCAAAACACCTAGGGGAGGGGAGGGTCAGAAGATTGTCTCATATTCACGAGTTGGCTCATAGGAGCCTCTGATTTATTTAGGATTTTTTTGCGTAAGGCACATAATTTGCTTGCTTGGAACAGGTCGATCAGGTGAAGACGGATTTTCTGTTTGTAACCCAACTCATCTGATAGGTGTCAATCAAATCAATCAATCAATCAATCAACTTTATTCATGTGTCAGAAACTTTCTCGCTCAATTTTTCAATTGAGAATATTGGTGACACCTACAGTAAGAACTTAACATTAGGAAAAACTAAAAAACTTTATTAATTTCTAAAATATTTACAGATTCACGGGTTATCTATCTTTATTTTTCACCCAATGCCTGATTAATCAAAGCTAATACAGTTTATTGCTTATTATCAAAGCGTTCTTAATAATACTATTAACCACTTCATTCTAAAGAAACCCTAGGTAGGTTCCCATATAACGCCTTTATTCACCGGTACTGACGGCTGCAGCAGCTGCTTTTTCTAACGAAAATCTATGTTAGACTGATAAGGAACACGAAAAACCATACTTTTACTTGACTTCCTTACTTTCCTTACGTCTATGGTTGAGATCTTTCTGAAGCCTTTTTCTCAGTCAAAATATGCCTTATTTCATGGTTTGCGGCAACGCTTGACCCTTTTTAACAACGTTTTGTTGTGTCTTAATAATACTATTAACCACTTCATTCTAAAGAAACCCTAGGTAGGTTCCCATATAACGCCTTTATTCACCGGTACTGACGGCTGCAGCAGCTGCTTTTTCTAACGAAAATCTATGTTAGACTGATAAGGAACACGAAAAACCATACTTTTACTTGACTTCCTTACTTTCCTTACGTCTATGGTTGAGATCTTTCTGAAGCCTTTTTCTCAGTCAAAATATGCCTTATTTCATGGTTTGCGGCAACGCTTGACCCTTTTTAACAACGTTTTGTTGTGTCTTAATAATACTATTAACCACTTCATTCTAAAGAAACCCTAGGTAGGTTCCCATATAACGCCTTTATTCACCGGTACTGACGGCTGCAGCAGCTGCTTTTTCTAACGAAAATCTATGTTAGACTGATAAGGAACACGAAAAACCATACTTTTACTTGACTTCCTTACTTTCCTTACGTCTATGGTTGAGATCTTTCTGAAGCCTTTTTCTCAGTCAAAATATGCCTTATTTCATGGTTTGCGGCAACGCTTGACCCTTTTTAACAACGTTTTGTTGTTTACACGCTTCCAGAGCCATACCGAGGAAAAATGTGAAATCTATCAATTCATGTATATTTCTTTAAAGCAACAGGTTTGGGGTTTTGGCCTCTGTATACGGATTTCCTGGTGTTTTTGATCGACAACTACTGGAAAAATCGCCGTTACAAATTCAGCTTGTTTGAACTTCTCATCAAAAGTTTATTTAAAAGCTTTTTGCGTGGTGCTTTTTATGATCATAGTTACTTTCCTGTGTTACTATTTATTGTGTTCTACCTTTTGAGTCTGGATGACTCAAATGAACAGTCCCCTTTTTGGTCGGATTGTTAGTTTTTCTCACACGGAAGTTTGGTTATTAAATGACAAGTTAATTGATTTTTTGTTTGATATTTCTATTCTTATCACTGTTTCCACGCTACCCGTTGCCTTGTTAAAATATTCAAGCACTCATTAATATTGATACTTCAGAATAACTCTTCTAGTTATTGTGTTTATGTTGATGAACAAGTAATGGACGATTAAAGCGTTTGCTTGCGGCCAAAGCACTTAATTTCAAGTTAGAGTGATTTGACTCCGCCAGCGCTGTAGCAACATTCCCTTCTTCTGGAAATAGGACAGCTTTTTCGTTTAAGTACGTTCTTCAGTATAAACGTTATTCTGTCAGCAGGTATTTTATACTTTTTTTTTGCCATGAATTGTTGCTATTTTAGGAACCGTAATGTGTTTGCGAGATAAAAATTTCGCTGGTTTTTTGACAGTTTGAATGATTTAGTGATGATTGCATTGCATTTGCTTATTTAGAAGAAATAATGTTATCAAGCAAGTAATTTATTCTTGCCATGAATTGTTGCTATTTTAGGGAACGTAGACGAGTCGAGATAAAATTTTCGCTCGCTTCTTGACAGTTTCATTGATTTAATGATGATTACATTGAATTTGCTTATTTAGAAGAAACATTTTTAAGATTGTAAATTTCACTTTCAAGCGCTACATTTCTAGTATTATTGTAATACTGACAAATTGGTTTTAAATGTGGACCTGCTTATGTTAATAATCAAATTATTTTCTAAGAGCTGACAGCATCTAAAAGTTGAAGTACATGCTGTTGTCGCCAGAGATGTATATGTGGTAAAATAATCTCGTATATAAAGCTGGGTATATATTTTTCGGAGGGTAGAGATAGTATTCTTAGTTTTCGTATCGACACCTCTAATGAAGAATTCTTCTCGTTTGTTTTTGAAATGCAAATACCATAGAACTGTTTATAATCAATAATTCCGTCTGGTTACATCGTACGATAATGGTCCCCCTCTATTAAATTTATTGCATTTTATTTATGCATGTTTTTTCAACCGACAGCTCATTTGATAGTCACGCAACATGTTTTGGGTCAGAACTGTACCAAAATTTAAAGAACCTACCACACCATTGCAGAAGAGCGGTTTTCAATTGAGTGTCGTAAGACCAAAACCAAAGTAATTACTCTGGCCAATCACAACAGACGCAGACTATCCAATGAACCAATCAGAACTCGTAGCCAATACATGCAGCCGGCGCCAAGCGCGGGAAAACGTGTGCGAGTAAGGGCCTGGTCGCACTAGGGAAATTTTGATCAAATTTATCTGTCATCACGTCTAGTTTCCTAATGTAACCGGTGTTTCGCAAATTTGAAAAAAAATTGGAAATTCCGGCTAAACTTCACAGACGCCGTAGTTTATGGGTGGGGCAGGCCGATTTTGAAAAAAAATCAGCCAAAAAAACAGATACCACACAGCTCTCAACAACCTCTAATTTCATTGGACCAGTATATCACGCAGCTCTATTGTTTTGATGGCTAGGGTCCATTGTTCTATTGTTTTCTCAGCAAATCAGGGAAGACCTTTGTAAGAGCTGCCTACTGCCCCCCAAAAAGAAACCGCTTCCGAAGGGACACGCTTTCAGTGGAATGTCTTTGTGTTTATGTCGCGTATGTTTTCGACAGCATGGACGAACAGTGCGACCCTAAAATGTTCTCAAATGTTTGGAACTTCCGTTTGCGGTTTCAAATTTTTTTGAAATTTTTCCACGGGCTAATTTTTGTTTTGGACTGTAGTGCGACCAGGCCCTAAGTCACGATTGGTTTTGGTTTTACTTCTGATTGGTTGCTAAAGTGGCGCGAGATTTTTTAGCCAATCACAAAGCGTAGCAATGCAAAACCAAAGCAATCGCGAAATTACCTTCGACACTCAATTAAAAACCGCTATAATACCATCAATTGGTGTCTTTGCCGCAGATGACCATAAAAGAAATGGATGCAACTTAATAAATTTAGGCTAAAATTTCAGTACATTACATACATACATACATACATACTTTATTAACTTTCCCCAAAGGGGCTTTTCAAAGATAATTAAAACTAACTAACAAAAATAATCGCAAAAAAACTAATTACATTATGATCATAAATATAAATCGTATTTACAAAGATAAATTGAATTAATTAAGTTAAGATTCTAAAAATTCCTTAAGAAGCTTGCGCTTTAAAACTTTCTTAAAAACCGAGACAAATTTACTAAATTTTAAAATAGGGTCCAAAGAGTTCCAAATGTTAACAGTCCGATAATAAAATGTCCTCTGGCCAGAAGCAGTTCTAAATAAAGGAATGTTTAATTGTTGAGAATTTCTAGTTGAACGGTTACTAATATTTTCACGCTTAATAAATTTTGATATCAAGTAGTCGCGGGAGCATAGCCTGTCATACACTTAAAGGCCAGGGTGGCACTCCGATAATAAAGCTGGCTAGATACTGGCAGCCAATTTAACTTTTTTAGTGCGGGGGTGACATGGTCATATTTTCGCGTGCCGCTTACAATTCTACAGGCAAAATTTTGTACAGATTGCAGTTTATCTATATTAAAATTAGAAGTGTTTACCCAGACATTAGAACAATAAAACAATTTACTAAAAACTAGCGCATTAATAACTGTAATAAGAGTACTTTTATCAAGTCTTCCCCCGTGACTTTGAAAAATCGATAAAAACTGATGGTTTGGTTTGTTCTTCCATTCTCTAAGAATTATCTTGATATCTTCCTATCGATGTTCGATAATATTTATGCATAATTTAAGGTACTAACTTTTACACAGTTTTAACAAAAAACATCAAAGTTCTCGTGACACAGTCCCTCTTATTCATACCTTGTTTATCACAACATGGTGCCCGCAATGTGGGAGTTGACTTTAGAGGAGGTATTTTCGGAGTTTATGACTTGTGTCAGTGGCTAAATGATTTGCTTACAATAATATTATTATTATTTTTTTAATTTTAATCATCTCGGATAAGAGGCGGATTTTAGTAGATCTTTTCATGCAGATGTGGGCTACATCTTTCAATTAATAATTTGAAATGAAAGGGAACGCTTGCCAATTTAAGACGTGAAGGAAAAGCTAGCAATTTGCCATATTTAAGCATATTTTATTTTTCTAGATTTTTATCCATTTTAAAGGCAATTTATTATTAGAATTTGATTCTTAGCAACTTTTAAGGCAAAAAACAAACAGACTTAATTTTTATAAATGAAACTTTGAAGGATTTTAAAGCTGTCATAAAGATAAAATACAATTTTCCTTCAGAAATTAAATTATCTGTCATATAATAAGAAAATGTTATTAAATTGCAGCAGTAAAACAAACTTTGTTTCTATTTTAGGCTAATTTATATAATCAAAGTAGATTTATAGTAAAATCTAATACCGGAATAAGATTAATTTCGTTTCAGAGATAAGTTCGCCACGTGAAAACTGAAAATAGAGGACCAGTTGGTAGGTCTAGAAATCTAACCGAAAAGAATCACTGAAATATAAAAATTGTACCATGGAGGCGAGAGTTTTTTCCTTAGATCACCCTCTTTTTAGCGTGGATATATATTTCCTCATAACCTTTTTTTTAGACTACTTGCTTTAGGCAACTTTTTTTCTCTGCCTTTTTTCACATTTAGTTCACAATTGCAATCCACTTTATTATTTTATTTAATTATCACTTTATTTATTTCCATAAAACATTTCAACCGGTCCGTGTTCTGCACTCCAAGAGTTTTTGTCTGCTCAAAACAGATGTTGAATTATATTTCATGAATATTCATGTCCGCCGGTTTTCTCGAGGCAGTATGGACCCATTGCCCGGAAGATGATCACTTTAATGTTTGGTTTGCATTTAATCTTGAGAGGTGGGCTCACATTCATTTAAATACCCTCAGTTAAATAAATTTTTAATTTTCTCTTTGATATTTTTTCCAACACAAGACAGACCAAATGGAAACGAAACATCGAAGGTGAGAAATGAATAATAATAATAATAATCACAAATCGAAGTTCAGTCTGTACTCATGGCTTAAGAAATTTCAATGAATTTTTGGTTGAGAGTTTCAGTTGTTTTATTTCGATAAAATCCAGCTTATTAATGCTCTCTTTTATATGATATTGCATGGATTAAATTTAGCGTACGAGAGCAAGCGTAAATTATAAATTCACGAAAACATGGCTTAGTATATTTTATGTTAAATTTTGTGATGCAAATTATTTGTAAATGATGTGACAACAGGTTTAACCTTTTTTACGTTATGAATTTGACTTTCGTTAATTTCGGAATGAGTACGAATTTTCAATTTATTTTTAAAAACGTAGCGGTTGCGAGGAAGAAAACTTCGGTCGACATCTACCGATTTATTTGTTAAAGAGGTAACAACAATTTTATTCATGATATTTACATCGAATTTTTAACATAAACAGGAATTTCAGCCAAAGTTAATATACTAAAAAGGATCGCTTGTTATTTATTTTATCCTCTTGGGACAGAATTGTGAAATTATCATTCATGTTAAATTTTTATTTTGTGTGTATGCATGAACGCTATCTATGATAACATCAGGATTTACCTTCGCGGTAAAACTGGCCGTCTTCTCCCTGTGCAAATGTAATTATTGTCTAGGTCAAATGATTTTAATCAAACTTAAAAGTTTGGTTTTGATATCAGAACAAGTGTATACATTTTACTTACTTTTCAAGGACTTATATGTGGTTAAGTAAGACGATGAGTTGTAAGCTGAAGGCAAATAGAGTTTAAAAAACTAAAACAAACAAAATATTTGATATGGGGGAATGTAAATTTAGCCGTGGGACGACGTGAATAAACATTAAAACACTGAAAGTTCGGTCGTTTGTGACCCTTTCGAAATTCTGTCTGTTCCAAATGCAAAACAATGATTTTTTTCTAATTGTCCTAGTTCCAAGAATTTGGTGGTACGTCAAGACATATCCACTCTCTTTGCGTGCATGCAATGCAAAAAAACATTGTAAAGAGAAATTCAAATTGTACGCGGACACTCCATTATTCAAAAGTAAAGAAAAGGGATTTATAACAACAAATCACAGACTCAACAATAACAAAGAAACGTCGCTCACGTTTGATATAATATTTAATACTGAAACAGTATAAAAGAAAAACCGAACTCATTTTCAAAGTATTGTAATACGAATAATATCCTGCGAGAATTCTCACCCCTACGTGTTTAAGTCGTTTCTTCTTAACATAAGGTCGACATTCTTTTTTTTGTGATGTAAAATGAAAGATAAAGTCCCACACGCACGCAGCTGTGAGTTGGACCGTCACGCAACGTTCATCCATAATCCAAATAACAAAGTAACGGTAGCGTGGAGGCTATGAAAGACGAGGCGTCAGTCTCAGTATGTCTGAAGACTAAGTGCTTGTGGCATTTGGTCAGGGGATAAAAAGGGGATCTATAATTTACAGAGAAACGCATTCAGTTACGAAAACTTAAAAATGTAATTTTTATTTTTGCAAAATACTGACAATTATCGGAAAGTACTTTTCAGTACCTTTCATTTAAATGGTCACACTTAAGGATTATATCCACAAACTCAAAAGTTAGAACCACCTTGTACAGAATAATAAACAGTACCACAGGAAAGTACTGCTCAGTAGCTTTCGGATTTTGCCCGGATTCGGATTTTTCGGATTCAAACTTTCGGATTTTGCCCAAAGACTCAAAAGTAAGAACCACAGATGTTTGACTACGGCATACAGTGAAAGACGCGTACCAAAAGCCTTATTCCTGAAGAATAATACACAATGACAATGGAATTTAGTGCCAGAAGAATACGAACTATATGTTGAATTTCGTGTGTTTACAAGAGTTACAAGTTATAGAGTCTTACGAGCCACAGGAAACCCACGCGTGGCCTCGAAGCTTAACTGGATCTCCTGTACTTGTGTACACCGGAGTGCATGAACAGTAGCAACGAATTCAGTGAATTTAGCGAATTTTGAAACATTTGGACGACCATAACAACCCAGCTGTTTTTCTATAAAAAATGTTCATGTTTTCTTGGCAGTTGCTATGGGGGAACGAGAAACATTGGGCTTGCTTCCATGTACCCGGTGTACAGGGTTACATGGACAGAAAGAATCGGAGCAACAATTTTTTGTCAAAGTTAACAACACGGTGTGAGTGACTAGACTTAAACCACTGACTTTCGGGACATTATTCCGTCTCGTTAACCTTTGTTTCTGATAAGCATCTTACCGGTTTATTCTCCGCTAACAAGTGGTTTCGTCCAAGACTGTCTTTACATGTCAAAGAGATAATAGCATGGTCTGGTCTTAAAATAATCTCTTAAAACGTCTATAAATTATTACTTAAAACCGTATAAAAATAACTTGTTACTTACCAACTGAAACTGCTCATAAGTCGGCTTTCTCATTGGATCGGAAATTAAAACAACCCAAAAATTGTCGTTTCTTGCTGAAATGGGTCTTCTGTTTTGCCATCAGCAAGACCTTGTTTTTACCCCCAAAAGAGTGGTAAAGCTGCTGATTTGACAATTTTTCACTCCGGAAAAACTAGCAGCACTTTTCAATAACTTTCATGACCTTTCAATTGAGTAGTCACACTTTACTTCGCTTCCAGAAGAATTAAAATTCTATAGATTCATTCCAACTTTCGGTTTTAAATGAGAATTTAATTGCTTTCGTGACCTCATGCATGTCATTGCGTGTTTGCTTAAAGCTGTGCAAGATTTTCGCAAAATATTTATAATTGATTGTCGGTTTCTTTGTTATCATTTTGCAATCGAAATTTTCTGAAAAAGCGCTTTTGAAACTCATCGAGATAACAATGTTCTTGACCTTCCGCTAAAAAAAGTTGAGACAAAAACTTATCTGGCTTTGCCTGTTTTAATAGTTGTACTACATTCTTTAGATAACATGCCTTGTCACTTTCATAATCCTGCTACAGTAATCTGTGTGACCATTGCTTATGTAAACATATGGAAACGATGCGTTTAATGAGAATTTTATTTATTGAAGACAGCGTCAATCATTCAGATTTGTTTGCCGAAATTTTAGTTTTCAACGCCCTGTTTTATATTTTGAACAAAACATTTCAAGTTTATTAGTTTTGATTTTTTAGGTTTCGGCATGTGTCATGTTTTGACCCGTTCTTTCATAAATTTTTATTTTGATCCGTTGTGGCCGAGAGCGAGTGATTTCCTTTTGTTATATTATAAAAACCACGTTAGGTCATTTCCAAAGCGTTGTTTCCAAGGTTAATTTGGTCTTCCGAGGTAAACGATTTGTTTAACGGTATAATTGTGGCTTACTGTTTATTAGGTCATGAATTAAAAACGTAACCGATATATGGTTTTGTTTGGTTTTGTTGGCGGCTCGCGTCGTTTGGTACTGTCTAGGTAACGACTGAAATTGTATCCCTTCATTTCATGATTGGGAGATAAACGAAGGAAAAAATGCAGTGGATATTTAAGTAATCTACTTAAAGAATTCTTTGCGGAAATATGGCCATACAATTGTTCTGTCGGGGGTTAGGTAAGTGTCAAGATGCTAGCGTCTGTATACTGTGCATGGTTACTTGGGCTTTTATAGACAGGATACAATGTCCGAAATATGGCGTAAAACGGTTACGCTTTGGCGTTTGCCGTTGTCGCGGGTATACCAACCCGAAGACGTTCATGTTTTTGAAACGGAAAGCGCCTAAACGATTGTTCAACAGTTGGATTTTCGCTTGTTTTAGCGCGAAAGCGAGGGATCGTAGTAGATATAAACCCGCGGAGGAAGAGTTAGTTGATGATTATTTTGTTAGAAATCTTCGTGACAGTCATCAAATGGTAAGCGATGTTAGAATTGTTATGTGAGCGCGTAATAACTTTCATTAACATTACATTTAAGTGCCTGGAAAGGAATATATCGCACCTTATCGAAAACATATTTGTTGTAGTTTGCAGGCTTCACTCTGCGCGTACTCCATTGTTGATACAGTAGACAGCTCGACTGAGATGTATCACTGTTTATGTTCGCTGCGTGATTGTCTTTACGATTAATTACTAACATTCCTTTATTTTTCAAAACAATGTGAACTTTTCGAGTGCATTTCCTTTCTTCTGTGCTTTCATCGAGTTTGTTTCCTCGTCATGTTGCGAAGCTCTAAGGAAATCATTCTGATGCGTGACCTTTTAGATACAATCACACTGTAACGTGACTGAGCCTCAGTGACGTGACAAAACGCTTTGTATCGCCGCACGCGATCCCGAACTGTGTTCAAACGTCACGCGATGCTTTTGCAAATACGATAGTGGGACTAAAATTTTATTTTTTCATTGTTAAAGCTTGTAAAGAGAGTTTTAAAAAGGCGAGACAAAAATTACAAATAAGCAGCAGCACAGAAAAGTACTGCTCAATCATAGCTTTTATTGGAATGGTTACGCTTAAGGGTCTGTGAACCTTTTTTGGTCCCATTTTGAATAATTTTATTTTTTTAATTTCTGTAAAGATGTAACATTAAATCTAGAAAATATCGAAAGACGTTCTGTAAAATTATTAAAAGAACTCAAGATATTCTTAAAAAAGAGTTTTAAGGGAACAGTTGATAAGTCGCTATAGGTGTGATAATGCGATAATCTCATTCCGGAGTGCAACGCCTTCTAGTACTTTTCCAGCTAAACTTTAACTAGAACTCGAGATATTCTTAAAAAAGAGTTTTAAGGGAACAGTTGATAAGTCGCTATAGGTGTGATAATGCGATAATCTCATTCCGGAGTGCAACGCCTTCTAGTACTTTTCCTGCTAAACTTTAACTAGAATTCGAGATATTCTTAAAAAAGAGTTTTAAGGGAATCGTTGATAAGTCGCTATAGGTGTGATAATGCGATAATCTCATTCCGGAGTGCAACGCCTTCTGGTACTTTTCCCGCTAAACTTTATTCGGGATCTCGCATTTCATGTTATATGCCTATTTTGTTTGCATTGCAATGCGGAGCGCATTTCGCATCGCCATAGCGTATTCCATTGTAGCGTCACAGCGTATTCTCCGCGGCGGTTTTCCATGTTTCACACGGTCGTCTACGCTTGTTCCAATTCCTGACAAATTCTAAGTGTTCTAGTCTAAGTGTCGAGAATAAAATAGCAATTTTATGGTACACACAACCTCAGAAAATTCGTCAACTACAAAACCAAAATAATACTTTGAATCGCTTGGCAGATCGAATACTTTTAGAAGGTTTAAATAAGGTTTTCCGTGGAAATTATGGGAGAATGACTGCCGGGAATTTACCGCAAATCTTCTATTAATTCCCCTCTCTAGTAAGACTTATAAAGCCCCCTTTTTGTAGCAAGAAAGTCCTTTAATAAGCCCCTCTCTTGCCTTTACTGGTATATTTTTGCTCTGCCAATCCGGGCAAGAATTCACATAAAATACTCGCGAACGTGTACTAAAAAAATAGTCGTGATTACTTTAATCATGAATGAATGAATTACTAAAAAATGAATGGTGAACTGCTGGCCTCTCCTCTCTGTTAACCCCTCGTCTCTATTAAGCCCCCCCCCCCCCTCCCCCCCCTTCCCCCTCCCCCCCCTTCCCCCTCCCAGGCTATTCAAGACCGTGCCCGTCTGCCGGGCATGTAGCCACTGTTTTTCTCTCTCTGGGATTGAAATAAGTCTGAGTGTTTTGTTACTTATATTTCCAGGATGAAGACGAGGAGCTTGGGGTTGGAAATGAGAAGAGAGACGTACAGCAGGAATACAAGGAGATCCTTGATTGGTTAAATGATGTGGAACAGCGGGCGTCTTTGATGGCGCAACAGTGGAGCGAGGAAGAAGATGAACCCAGGAAAAAACGCAAAGCGGTGAGCTCATGCTATATTGTCTGCACCCCGGGACGATAATTTGATTTTAACCCTTTAATTCCAATGATCAAACTGCAAATTCTCCTTTCTTGTCCCTATACATTTTTTTAAAGAAGAAGTGGGGAGAGGTTGTTAAAATATTAAGAGATTTCATCTTGGGTGATCATGTCCTTAATTCTCATAACCTCTATTATTGATTAAGCATTGATATCACATGGAGAAATTAGATACTTATTACTATTGGTGCTTAAAGGGTTAAACTTCAGGGAGGGAGATCATATGGTTTGCGTTAAATGTAGGCACTTGTGGGAAGAGTACCTTTTCCCTCGCGCTTGGTCTTTCCACGCCCGTACCTGTAAATTGTGCGCTTGTTACACAGACTAGCTTGTTTGAGATGGGTGGGTAACATTCATTCTCGACGCCAGAACCTTCGGTTTTCTCATGCGTAAAAGAGAAGAGCTCTGGTGTCGAGAATGGGTAACACAAAGGACAGCTGATACTCTAAGAAGAAGACCATTTTTGTTTGAAGCACAGTAACTCCTACACAGTAGTCAATACGCATTCTTGGAACAAGTTCTGGCTGCGTGCCTTACAGAGGTGTCCGTCTAGATCTTACACTGAGGACGGATCAAGTAAACGGCTAATCTACGGCATGGATCTACTTGACCGGCTGGGGAAGTTTATTTAAAAATCACATGTTTTTGTCATAAAAGAGCCAAATGTCCCAAACCAATGGGCCATGGTAGGAGGAAGGTTGTGGTGGCCTGCACTTATAGCCTGTGTAAAGTCGCCCCTCCCCTCAATTAAAATCGTGAGGGGAGCGGATAGGAGGGGCCGCTGTACACCAGCTAATGTTACTGCATTCTCAATAAAATCATTTGTTAGGTATATCTGAGAAATCAATTTAACGGAAAGTTTTTACATACGATTTCTATGCAGACACTGTCTTCCGTGCTGACTTTAACATAATTTCAAAATGGTGGATTCGTTATACTTGGTCTATTTGCCATCTAAAAGCATCCAAAAACTCTGTGAATTCAATCTTCCATAGCTTTATTTGAGGTAGTTCATCCGTGCAGTTTAACAAGAAGAACGTTGAATGCGCCTACATTCAATTTGACGCCTCTATATTGTTTTGTTCACAAATCATTCTATTAACGTATATTCTTGGCATGGTTTTTAACGCTAGTTTCATTAATTCAGGCGTGTAAACAGCTATTTTTCCTTTGTTTAATTGTGAACCATTGTATTCGTATAATAGCCAGTTGTGTTCACGAAACAATTGCAATTGATTCTCGTGGGAAATTTACATTGATAAAATCGCTTGCTTCGGAGTTACCTAGCCTTTACTTCTTAAAATGAGAGCTAAACTGACGATTGACAAGGAGAAAGAGCTTGTATAGGTTGGATATACGCTGTTGTTACAAGATTTACGTTTTTGTGAACATGATGCTATTTCTGTTTGGTGGATTTTGGAAAGCTCGCGTGTTAAAATGTCAACAAGTTCTCTTGAGGTAAAAGTAAATAACATACTTAATGATTCAACAAGTGCTTGTTACCTCTTTCTTTTGAAGATGCTAAAGTAAACAAAGCATCCTATATGCCATACAACAACGCAGGGAAGTCAGGAATGTTCTCTCGATAATTTTTTGTTTCGTCTACGAATGTAAAAGAATTGGAATCATCTTATACAACACAATTAAGAGAACCACGAGAATGTACATATGAACAGCTTTAATTTGAATTGTCACACCATATGATTTCATCTACGGACTCAAAAATCCAAGCGTCAGAACCACTTTGTACAGCATAATAAACAGTACCACAGGAAAATACTGCTCAGTAGCTTTCATTTAAATGGTCACATTTTAGAGGATTTCATCCACAGACTCAAAAGTTAGAACCACCTTGTACAGCATAATAAACAGTACCACAGGAAAATACTGCTCAATTGCTTTCATTTGAATGGTCGCATTTTAGGATTTCATCCACAGACTCAAAAGTTAGAACCACCTTGTACAGCATAATAAACAATACCACAGGCTCAATAGCTTTCATTTGAATGGTCACACTTTAGGATTTCATACACAGACTGAAAAGTTAGAACCACTTTGTACAGCATAATAAACAGTACCACAGGAAAATACTGCTCAATAGATTTCATTTGAATAGTCACAATGAGGATTTCACCCACATGCTAAGAAGTTAGAACAACCTTGTACAGCATTGTAAATTGCACCACTGGAAAGTACTGCTCAACAACTTTTATTTGGATGGTCACAATTTAGGATTTCGTCCACATGCTAACAAGTTAGAACGACCTTGTACAGCATAATAAAAGCAGCACAGTAAAGCACTGCTTAGTAGCTTTCATTTGAATTGTCACGCGGTATGATTTATCCATAGGCTTGCAAGTTAGATTTACCTTGTATAGCATAATAAACAGCACCACAGAAACGTATTGGTCGGTAGCTCTCATTTGAATGGTGACACTAAATGATTTCATCGACGCAGACTCAAAAGTAAGAACCAACTTGTATAGCATAAAAAAGCACCACAGGAAAACACTGCTCTCTTTAAATGTTCACCCTGTAGGTAAGCTAGCATACATTAAATAAATCAAGGTATTAATCGTGAAGGGATGCTACCAGTGTCGACCAACCAACTAATCAACCAATCCATAGAGTATTTGACTAATAACTGATCAAACGGGATTTGTTAATGGTCGTCGAGAAAGACTCAACTACAAACCGGTGCTTTACTGTTCCGTTCTTTTATTTTATTTCCAACAGAAGCAGATACAAATCTTTCGACAGCAGATTCAAAGACGCGAGTACCACATCAGCAGGATTATCGAGACGAAGTACCCCCAGTTCGCTCTCCCTGAGGACAAACTCCAAGTTCTCGTCACCAAGTGGGAGATAGTTAAACACAAGGTCACTGTGCTGGAAGAGAGGATCTGGGAAGTAGGACGTCACGTGAGGAGGGATGGCAAGCTTGGTAACTTGTTGCTATGGTTACAAGAGGCCGAGGCCCTTCTCAACTATTATGAGACGGAAGAGAGCTGGATTTGTGAAGTTCCCCCCAAGGTTCTGCTGAAGCAGCATGAGGTGTGTTGGTGTTTGCGACTTTCCCTTTAGTTCCTTTCTGTATTTTCGTTTTTTGGGGGAAAACAGTGGTTGGGATTGTTGTAAATTATAGTGGAACTTCCATTAAGCAGACACCCTCGGGACCAGGAGAAGGAGAAGTGGACTCTTAATGGAAGTGTCCCCTTAATGGAGGTGTCTCCTTATGTAATTCACTGTATGGAGTGAATCCACGGTAAATGTACGAGACATCACTGACAGTGAAGTATCAGACGAGTGGAATAAAAGGTTTTCTATTCGGTGTTATACTCGCATGTAATTTTATTGCCATTGATCGTATTCAAATTGCACCGATGTATGACGTAAACACGTGCTTTTTTAAACGTCCCGGAATGTCGTTTCCCTGAGAAAAAAGTTCCGGAAACGAAAGAAGTGGATCAAAGCTCAAGTTAGATTCCGTAATAAGGAGAGTCCAGATTCCAGGGCTCAAAAGGAGATCGGACATCTTATTTAGAATTAGATAACGTAAAAATGGACTAGCTGGTTAGCTTTCGGTTAAGGTTAGGGTTAGCAGGTCATATAGTCAAATTTAAACCAAATTGCTCCGAGCGCCTCGGTGGCGCTGTGGTAGTGTAGGCTGTCTAACAGACGAGACACTAGCTGAAGTGACAGGGCATTGTCTGCCTATTTGATTTCGTACCTAGACCTTCTTCAAGGACTTGGACGAGCACTGTAATGGTCTGGACGCTATTCTCCAGACTAGTAGCGAGGAAGATGTTGTGGTGGACCCTTCGTTACTGAAAGAAGTCGACGATCGCATCAAAGCCGTGCGAGAGAAGTCCGCTGACCGTCTATTAAGACTCGCTTATGAGAACTCCAGGTCGAAGATCCTTTTGTTGTTAGAAGTTGGTCGCAAGCAACTGAATTGTCAACCTGTCAAATACGCATCGCAAGCTCATGTAGAGAAGGCCCTCAGAGAATACACGGTATGTGTGTAGTGTGTTGTTGTCAAAATACAAATTCTCCGTAGTGAAGTAGTCAAAAGTATTATAGATGCTCGGGACCCACCTTTTTAATGGGATGGGGGGAGGAAGAGGACGAGTCTTCCGTGCTAGGTGGAGTTCAGGCAAGACTAGGCTCCTGACAAGACACCATGGGTGTCCTATGCTACGGAGAGGAGTAACTAAGTGTTTGCGATCTTAACAGAAAAATTAAGTCAAACCTCTCATGAGCGACGCCACAAAAATACCAGGAAAGATTGTCTATGAAACAGGTGTCGGATATGTAGTAATTTGACTGGGACAAAATACAGAAATGGAAGGCTACAGAGTCAAGCTGTTGGCTTGTTTTGTACAAAGCATATGATATTATTGATTTCTGTCGACCCAGTAACTGTCCGCTTTACCCAGGTTTATGAAGTGACAGGTATCAAGTATATCACAGGCTATTTTATCCTATAAAGGGAAGTATGGGACAATCGCTAAAACGCAGGTCAAAAACTGCGCGACCATTTACAAACACACATCAGTGATCGTTATGTCTCATATTTGCATACAAATCTTTTCACAGCTATTTTTTGTCGACAAAACGTTTCGTAAGAAATGTAAAAAGTATCGCCGAGGTCTGCACGAGGCGGGCGATGCGTTCATGTGCATTCTCCCAGAGTCGCGCACGATGGAGGTAAAAAGCCTTATTTGGAATGTGGATCAGCAAGTCGATAAGTTGGTTGAGGAAGCTTCCTCGCGTCAAAGACACCTCGAGGATGTTAACAAGAAGTGGAAAACGTTTGACACGTTGATGGAGTCTGTGGGTAAATGGATGGAGGATGCCGAGGGTTTGATCAGGAATGGAACGCTCAAAGCTTGTAAGGTACGAAATCTAAAACGCGTCAAAAGGTTGCCAATCTGCTTGAGAAAATGTAAATTAATATCACTGGAAATTACTGCTTTATCTTTTGAATGGTCACACTGTAGGATTTCATCCACAGACTCAAAAGCTAGAACCACCTTGTACCGCATAATAAACAGCACCACAGAAAGAACTGCTCAATAGCTTTCATTTGAATGGTCACACTTTAGGATTTCATCCACAGAGTCCATAAGCAAAACTTCCTTTCACAGAAACGTTCTGCTCAGCTACTTTCATTTATAGTCCGCAGGGAGAGCTTCTCTGAAACATGGCCTCCTGTTTTAATATCGCTTGTTGCAGGTATTAAAAATATGATCACAGACTCAAATGTTAAAGCCACATCACAAAACGAAAGTTTGACTATGGGAAAGAAAGGGTTAACAAAGTCAAAAACATGATTTACTTCTACTAGAGTTGTAGGTCACTGTATTCTCAGGTATTTATGAAAGTAACCCTTGCTCTTTCTTGTGGTACACCAAGGTGCGTAATGCGCATGTGTACTGAGTACCTACTATGTTATTCACTATTGTAGGATTATCTGAAAGACATCGATAAAACCCAGACAGATGCATCAACAGCGCAGGACTGCAGCAAAACAGTATTGGCGCACTGTCAGGACCGCGTGAAAATCGAGATTACCCAGCGTCTTCGAGACATGGATCGACGCCTCAACCGTATCATCAGGAGGTATTCAAGAATTATGAAATGTGACAAGCGCAACGCCAAACTGGAGAAATTTGAAGAAACGGTGGATGGTGTCATGGACTGGATTTACGACGCAGAGGTTTTTGTCTCCTCTGCTGTGGAGGGAACGTACGAGGCTGTGAAGGAACGAACGGACAGACTTGAGGTAAGCCAGCGCGGCCAAAATCAAAATTAAAAAAGGCTCAAATTTTGCATTAGAAATGCTGAAAACAAAGATTATCGAAGGAAGACTCTCCTACAGGGTTTTCATCCAGTCACATATTAGAATTTCATCCACAGACTCAAAGATTAAAATCACCTTGTATAGGATACTAGCACATAGGAAAGTACTGCACAGTAGCTTTCATTTGTACTGAAAATACTGTTCAGTGGCGTTCATTTAAATGGTCATACTGCAGAAATTTATCCACTGACTCAAAAGTTAGAACCACCTTACACGGCATAATAAACAATACCACAGGAAAGTACTGCTCAGTAGCTTTCATTTGAATGGTCATACTTTAGGATTTCATCCACAGACTCAAAAGTTAGAGCCACCTTGTACAGCATAATAAACAGTACCACAGGAAAGTACTGCTCAGTAGCTTTCATTTGAATGGTCATACTTTAGGATTTCATCCACAGACTCAAAAGTTAGAGCCACCTTGTACAGCATTATAAACAGTACCACAGGAAAGT